>CM034152.1:565471559-565792995 GCA_019776745.2 Taxus chinensis | reverse complement strand
GCGTATATTAACGCACCTGTCGGATACAATGTAAATAAACTACTCAATAAGTGAGGAATGAAGTCTATGCTAGCATCTCATCATCCTAGAATGGAAAAATGTGATAACATGCATAATTACACACAATTTACTATGAGTTAGTCATAGAGATAAATAAAAGTGGCATACATCCATATAATCTAAGCATGCGACTAAACTGAGTATCTAACCTATCTCAATTAGGTCTAAACAACATCGAAATAAGCTAGTATCCGCAACATCAAATAAAAATTTATCAACATACTAATCAAGTCAAATTGTCGTTATTGGCCCAAATGTCCATACATGTCCAAGAAGGTAAAATATCATAACATATTTTCAACATATATCAAATCCATGTAAAAACATGTATATGAACAAAGAAGTAAATAGTTAACTGAGGCTATAAAAATGTGGACACTATACTTCTATTTATTATCCTTTAATATGAATAAATTCATTCAATCATTTACATTCTTCTTTGTCAAAAAAAATATCCAATATAAATGTTGTTAGGGAATGGGAAAAACTAAAATGGAAGATTAAGAGAAATATTGAAGTGGATCCCTTTACCAACGATATATTTTTATTCTCCTTTTCTATGGAGGAAGATTCTATCAGGGTGTTGCAAGATGGACCCTTGTTTTTTGAAAGTGTATTCATGTCCTTGTCTAGATTTTGGCCTAGATTCTTATTGGAAAATGTTGAGCCCTACGTCCCCATATAGGCAATAATTCCTTCTTTTCCACTAGAATTATAGGTCAAACATGTTATTTTGGGGTTCTCTAGAGCTTTTGGTCAGATCCTAGACTTTGATCCTATGACCCTCAATCACACCTAGTTTATATGTGCTCATTTATGTGTTATTGTTCATTTAAGAAACACACTCCATTCTTGCATTCATCTTACCTATAGCTTTTGGGTTTGGAATAAAAAAAATTATTTTGAAGAATCTTCGATGTTTTGTGTAAAAAATGTAAGATGGCCAGCTATTGTCTTTGTCGATGTGATAACTATGTCAACGTTTGGAAATATGAAACAACCCTTTCTGAAGTCTAATTTGAATCTTGCGCTTCAATAAGGTAAAGCTATGAATATAATGGAAGAAGATACCATGTGTAAGATGGTACCTTCCTTATGTATGGGCTCTTAATAGTGAATTCTATGTGTTATGTTTTTTAATGCCTCCATAATTTAAACAAGATGTTATTATGTGATGAGGATAGAAGAGGGAAATCTCATTTTGGATCATGAATTATGTTCAACTCACATGCTACAAATCCGGGGTGGCCTAATTCGGTTAAGGGAAATGAATCAGCTCTCGAGGTATTGGTGGTGGATGGAAACTTAGTTATTTTATTAAAGTAAATGGTATTTTTGGAGGGACCATACCCCAGAAGTGGTTTTGAAGGGAAACATACCTTGAATTACAAAGAAACTAAAAATCTAGAGAAAACATGGATATCCCACAAACAAAAAGGCCAAGAAGCCAAAAATAGCATGAATCAGAATGATAGTGGAAAAATTGCTACAAGAAGCACATAAACAACCAGAGAGTAGTGAACCAATAGCTGCGTAACCCAAAAGAACCAAAGATACAACTAAAACAAAGACTAGTTCAGGTGTAGTCAAGGACCAACAAAGGCAATAAAAAACCTGAACTAGCCTAATGAAACACTAACGACTATAATTTCCTACCCCGACTCTGGGAGTAAGTGGGGTGAACAACATGTGATGTTTTATTTTTAAATCTTTTCCAACCTTAATTTCCTTCATTTGGAGAAAATATGTCAACCTTCCCTAGATACTCAGTGAAAATAGTGATAAATTTATCATTATCATTCCTTGGGATGGGGATCACCACTTTTACAACACTGTTTGAATTAACTTGCATTTTCCTTTTTTCCTATTCTTCATATTTCTGCTCTAAGCCATGGATAAGTGAATCTACCATTACTGCCTCAAATTTGACCACTACCCCCTCATTTAATGTATCAGTAGATGGACACTTAAATACACCATTGTTTGATGATGGTTTTATGTCACCTATTTACATCACCTTTAAAAGGATATCTCTTTAATAGGATATTCTTCTTAGGTGGCCCTGGAAGAAGAGCCCATCAGGTTTTGTGATGGTTATAGGTTACCTATTTACATGTGTATTTTCCATTACTGATTGATGGTATTTTTATTTTGACTATGTCCACTAAAAGTATTTATAGATAGACTAATTGTTGTTTTTTCTAATAATATCAAAGATTGCTAGTTTGTGATGGAATAGATGTATGAGTGCAAAAAATTATTTAAGTATGTAAGGATGTTGCGAAATTTAAGAACTTTAATATTATATTAGAAATGGGTATAACTAGTAACTATAATCTCTTTCTCTCTTTATAAATATGCATTCAATTTGGTTGTTCTATTTCTTAATTATGGTTTTGTTGTTTTCTTCGAGTCTTCATATTTATTATAAGTTAAACTAATTGTTTTTCTTTACACTGATTTCATAGATTGCTAATTCAAAACCACTAGAGCCTTTTAATCAATGTCATCTTGTTCATGCCTAACTAATATCCCACACCATGAACCCCATTTCTTCCAACTTTTCATAGATCTATTGTGTATATAGATGTGATATGTATCCTACCAAAAAATCATGTACCATATATCTTTACTATAGTTTAGCATAAATTTAGAAAATATTTGGATTGGATTTTATTGCCACATAAGTTTCTCTCTTGCTATATGATATGTATATTGTAGATAGTGTCATTTTTCATGTTTCTCAAGGATTTGATACATATGATATATTGATCATTGACATTATTTATGTTTCTCATCATATGGGTTTGAACAAATTATTGTAAGTACTAAAACATTGTTTAAATTTAATTTGCTTCTATGTTTATTGTGATTGGAGTTTCTTTATTTTTAGTATAGATAAAATATGCTTCAAATTACACATTTACTTGCATCCACTATCTTGTTAGGTATGTGTTATATGGTGGAAATGAAACAAAAAATTATGTTCATTTACTTCTTAGCATTTCGCTAAAGAAAATTAGTTTTAAAGTGAATATCAATATATGGTGTATGTTTGGAACTAAATGGATATTGTTCTTTATTAAATATATTTGTTATATATATAGTTATATACTATTTTTGGTCATGTATTTTTTCATTAAATTTTTTTTTGAGTTCATAGCATTTGTGTTCTCTCATTTATATTTATATATTTTAATTTTCTTTTCTTTTCATATACATTTTACATGGGTTTGGGTTACAAATGGAATAAATAATGGAAATTCTATGTCAGTTAGGTTGATAGATGAAACAAAGACAAAAGAGACTAATTGATTTATAGATAATTTTATGGATTTCTTGTCTTTAGCAGCTCATGTGAGCATAAAATCATGTGATTCTGACATTATAAAGGGATTACAAAGTGAATATCTTTAGAAAAACAATATACTAAAATTATATTAGAACTCATTTAATGCACCAACTTGTATGTGTTATGTTATAGATTCTAAGAGTATGATCTACATTGACATTAGTACTTATTAAAATTTTACAAGAAAAACATTTATTCTTAAGAATGGGAGGATGAATAACCTCAGATAGTTGTAGACACCATATTTGGGTCACGCTCTCCTTGGTCCCCTTCAATTAATTAACGTAACACATTTAATTGATCGTGACCCCTTCATACCATATTTATATTCATCCTCACATTATTAATTAATTTAATTAATTTAATTAAGTTAATTTCATGCTCACACCTCCACCTAATCATTGCACCTCACCCTAGACCCATTCAAGGGCCATTTTACTCACAGTGACCAAGTCATCACTCTCAGCACTGAGTCATCACTTGACCTAACTAACTAATAATTCTTCCTAAACCTTACTAGACTTATTCTAAGATATTCATCCTTTCTCTCATGTGAAATCCACTTCCCTAAGTGGACACAACATGGAAAGCATGCAAAATATGGGAAGATCTACCTATTTTTGGTAAATAAGAATATTTCAACCTAAAGAATGCCAGTTTATCCTCAACCAACGTCGGTCACCTAAACCACCATTTGGTCCTTTATATATAATTTTAGAACCCTTTACCATGGTTGGTCATTAAATTATTGCAGCGTTACTGCATTCAAGCCCAAATCTTCAAGCCTTCCTACATCCAAATGACGAACACACCCAGCCACAATGCAAGAAAAAAAGTTGGTTCTCCTTCCACATCATTGGAATACTAACAAGAGCACATAGGTTGCACTGCTGCGGCATTAAACCAATCATCACATCACCGATCAATCACCAACAACCTTTGGTCATGAAATGTTTATAGAAATAAGTAAGTAATGTGACCTTAATCATCTGTGCTTACTTTATTGCATATCTTTTATTTTCTTTCAATATTTAAGTTTTTGTTGTTACCCCCCCGATATCTCCATCTTCCCACTAATCTACTAGCCCAAATAATTAAAGCCTTTCCACCTTCCTTAACCTTTCCCTCTGGATTCTTGAATCTTCTTAGTTATATTATGAGATTAACCATACCGTCCTTAACATTTGTGCATTGCAGAGAGGTCCAAAGGGAACTATTATTAATTCATCACTCATTACCCCTACCGATGTCAGTTTACCTTACAATTGTCAGTTTAACCCCTATACCGGTATTGGTCATGTGATTGATATCAGTCTCTATTTCATTTCATACCCTCTCACCAGCAAGCCCTTAATCTTACAAAAACCAACCAAGATCTTACTTGATCAGTCCTAAACCCTTTATCAAACCTGTGTCAGACCTGCAATAGCAATAAAAAACCTACCAAACCTCTAGATATAATCGTAACATTTCTTGTTAGATTATATTTACTTATTGTATTATCACGAGATACCTAAATCATTTAACTACAATAATAATTTCTTATTTCATGGTATTTTTTACATTAAACGGTACTTGAAGGTGGATTGACAGCCTTCTAGGAAGCACCTCACTTCTCAGATCTAGCACTCACTAGGTATTCCACTAACTTATATTATTAATACTATTTAGTGGTCTTGTTGTGTTTCTTATACATGTTTTTCCTCCTAGCCAAAGGGAAGCTCACACAATCAGCTTGGATCAAAAGTCTACAATGCGCACATTCTACCTTCCACATTTGCCTCGCAAGTATTTCTCCTTAACCATTTTACCTTTTATCTGTTTCATCCTAGAAAGTGTAATACTTATTGGTATAGTGATCTACCTAGGAATTCTAACTTTTCATTCAATTAGGTAAGCTCAAGATTTTATAGACCACTTTTCTATCAATATTGTCAAGAAGGTCACCATGATTGACTTGTACATGGCACACCAATATGAAGAAAAATATATCAAAAATTTAATCACTTGTTGGCAGAGCCTGATAAACCAAATCACATTCCAACTACCTCAAATCAAGTAAATAGATTTGTTTACTAGAGCTTGTGCTAGACACATCTCAAAAAACTATCGAAGTTCAAACCTTTCACATGTTTGACGAAGTATTTACCATGGCCTGGAAACTTGAAATTTGTGCCATTGAAGAGAAGAAGATACACTTACATACCAATAACATTGCTTTCAATCCAAATGATACTGCTTATTATTTCAAACCGTAGAACAATTATTCTAAAGTAAAAGGTTTTTTCAACGCAATAGTTTTGAAATCCATCCCATCTCATCCAGCTAGCCCATTGAATCCTTTTACACATATTTCTCCTATTTAGGCTTCTGAGGTCAAGCGGGAGCAACAAAAAATATACTCCCATAGGAGAACCCTACTCTTCAGTTTTAGAAAAACTTATGAAAGCAGGAGCAATCACTCTTCCACCCATCAAACCATAAACTGATTTTGACCTATCTCGTCCTATTCCTCCATGGTATAAAGAAAATGATTACTGCAACTATCATTGCATTAGAGGTCATAGTGATGATATTTGTATAACTTTAAAAAACATTTTCCAAAAAATGTTAGATAATGGAGATCTCATCTTGGATAACCTTTATGTACCAGCTAATCAGAAACTTCACATATTGAAGAATTCTTTCCCAAATAAGACCCTGTCATCTGACCAAACTGCTGAAATCTTGACCAATGACTGTAACATTTCTGAGGTTCATGTTGTTTTCGACATCATAACAGCTCTTCTTGCTCAATTTCCTCCTACTCCATCTATCTTGGAGATTCTTGCATGAGTTCCTTCATCCATGGAGGGACTTGTTTCATATACTCCTTTACCCACTTAGTAGTATGTCATATCTCCTTCAGACATGGAGGAGTACACCATATATGTTGATGCATTTTCCCCACTCACCTCTTAACCTAACGAATAAAATGTAGTACTTACTCTTCTACCCATGAGATATTCATGTTTATGTTCTTCTTTGAAAAAAAAAAAAATAACCTCATCTAACTTGTCATCTCCTCTACCCATAGGGGATTCATTAGTAGATTCCCTTCTTATTGTTGACAATTCTCCATTGGATTTTAAGAATCTTATTGATTTTCTCTCATATATTTTACCCACAAAGTCTGAAGCTAACCATTTCCATGTCTCACAGACATTATTTATAGGGATTACTACCAAATCAACATCATCCCACCTACATTGGTACCGTTCTCATGTTTGGCCAAACACTTTGATTATGTTGAAAATTACATGCTTTGGGGATGTATTCAGTTGTCTGTCTCAACTCAAATGTAGATGCCGTCTGCTTAAAATTTCACACTCTATTCAAAAGTTTTTCAGACAACCAAATCCACCATGCCCATGTTAGCTGTAACGACCCCTTCTTCATCACCCTCTCCCATGCCTAACACTTTAGTACCAAATGTAATTTTTACTATGTCTAAAACCTTACATGCACCTATATCTTCCTTCGTGTCTAGACCCGTTAACACATTGGAAGTCATGTCGACATCAATCCTAGTCCATCCTCCTATCAAACTCGATTTAGCCATATCCTCACAAGCCATTACAAAGACTATTCCCACACCTAAGAGGAATGCCCTACCCCTTCGGTTGCATATAACAGCTTCACACACTACCCCTCTGTCACCTTCACCAGTTCCATCTATCCTAGGTCCTCACTCATCAATCTTGGCCAAACAACCTCCTACCCAGAGTAAATCAAAAGCACAAAAACCTACCGAGTCATCATGATCCTCATTTTCACCCAAATTACCTACACAACTTATAACTTCACCATCACTTACATCCTTTCTACCTCTTGTACCTACATAACTTCTAATATCCTCATCATTACCCAAAAAGGTGAAACCAAAGCCCAAGAAACCACTACCTTCCAAATAGATAGTTAAACCTACACCACCTTCAACAACTAGTTCACCTGCTATACTTTTACCCAAGAAGGTGCAATCCAAACCTAAAAGCATACTATCTACCAAGAAAATGGTCAAAATTACTCAACCTATGATCCCACCTCCAGTGACGCCTCTCCAACAAAATTCACCGACACTACCATCCATACCCACACTTACTTCATAATGTAATCCATTGGTAGGATCTTATGCCAACATCTTAGCTAACATTTTGGAAATATTTTTCATCACATTACCACCTCTTAGAACTTACAACCAACAAAAACCTAAGCCAAAAGGGTTTGATGATACCAAAAATTGAGTTTACCATTGTGTGCTAGGGCATGATGTGGAACATTGTAAGGTTCGTAAGACTATTCTTCTCCAACAATGTCCTCACACATATGAGAAATTTTACGATGACAATATTTTAGATGAGAACCCTATTCCACCTTCACCTATCACCACACATCCTCATCCCTTACCTATTCATTAACCATCATCTCCACCTCCACAACCCTTTTATCCCCCTCAAACATTTGAGATCAATATGGTTCGCATAAGAGAGATAGCCAAAACACCACCAAAATGCCAATGTGCTACATTGTTTTCACAAAACCAATATATGCCTTATATGCCCTGACCATTTTTTTGCACATCCTGTCACTACACCTATCACGATGCACTTTATCTTCTACCGCAAATCAATATGGTTCAAATTTCAACTCGAGACCAGAGGGACAAAATAAAGTAGAAAATAACCAGCTCATCCGCTACTCTGTTACCTAATACTCCATTGTCACCCACACCTAAAATAACCATCCATGGATCCACATACACTATTTATTATGGGGTTTCCCATTGTATAATACTTAAAAATTTACACCAGCCTACTCTCAAAATGTCTTTGTATGACCTTGTCCAAATGTCTAAGTCTCATCATCAAACCCTCATTCAGGTCTTGAAATCTATTGAGGTTCTAGTTATTGACCCTGTGCCTGTTGCATCCATTATCACTTATGACCATGTGGCCTCTCTCACAAATTTATCCCCTTCGTCTGCTCCCACTACCACTCATCAAGTAGCCTCTCTAAGTTTTTTTGATGACGAGAGCGTACCTCTCTAATTAGATGATCCTGACCCCACCCTATTTATTTGCATCTACATTGATAATATATGCATTTGATATGTTATGATATATGGTGGTGTAAGTATTAAAATCATTTCCTCCCATGCATACAAAAAAATACGCATCCCTGCCAATTGCATGCATAATTACCCATTTATTTTGTGTTAATTTAATGATGCCATAGCTTCCAAGCTTGGGACATTCATTCTCCATACTTGTGTAGGCCCCAATTTTATTTATGAATTAATCCATGTCTTAGAGAGGAAATTCCAGTACAACGTGCTACTTGCTCGAGCTTCGATTCACGACATGGGTTTTGTTCCTTCAACCTTACACCATTATTTAAAATTTGAACATGAAGGGAAAAACTATACCATTCCAACTGACCCGTTACCATTCAATACATGTAAAACATCTTATCAACCCAATGATGTCCTTATACCAGTTACGACATCTATCGTCGTTACAACTTCTTCTTCAGCCGCTGCTTCATACACAACTTCTTCCGCTACAAATTTCACAACTAACTCCTTTATTCCCACTACTTCCGTAGTTTCTACAGCTGACCCATAAACCATCCCATATACTTCTCAAACATCCAATAGCTATTCTTCCCAACTTCCTAGTGATTCATCCGTTCTTGCTACCCAAATACAAACTACTGATCCCTTAGAAGGTGTTTTTCAATGCCTCACTCTTGGGGAGTACTGCCTTTATAACATTGACACATGCCTTACTCCTCAAGAATATGGTAACCTTCACCACCATCCCTGCTATGATCACCACGTAGGTGAGGTTTTCCCTTATGGTCCTCCCCACCTTCTCACCAACTTAATATATGGGGGACTTAATACTTCTACCTTCTAACCGGAGCCACCTTCCTAAACTCACCCATTTTCCTTTGACCTCCAATCTCTAACCAACCACCACTTTACCTAAACCTTTCCCCATCACTGTTCTTGGAAGGGATTTGTGTTTGGTTTCTATGAACAAGGTCACCATACTGCAATTCCTTTCTCCACTCGTAAGCATTAAGACCGCAGTGATATTGGATTTTTTGAACCACCTCTCAGGAAGGCTCAATTTGAACTATTCGAGAATGATAAACAGTCCCCACCTTATTGACCAGATTCACCACCTTCACCTACACAGTATTTGGATCCAGAATCCATTCCTCCTAAAAAAATATTTCGTGAACATCAATTCCCTGAGACCTCTGACTTATCAACATGATGGCGAGGATCCCTCTTCTCTTCACTTCCTGTATCCTAACATGATCAATGACAATACACCTTCTATTTACGTTGTTCAATGTAAGTAAGATGATTTTATTCTTACCCACCTTGGTGCAGAAGATTATTATATTCACCAGTCATTACCTTCTAATATGTAAACCATGTTGAATGAATCAACCATTGAAATCAATATTTATACTCAGAACAACCCACACATTGTAAAAATAGGCCAATATTTAGATAATGTTGAAGATGAAGCTTTCACTTATTTCCTCTGGGATCATAGAAATGATTTTTCTTGGTCCTACGCTGATATGACTAGTATTGACCAAAAAAAAATTATGGTCCACAATATATTGTAACCATTCCTGATGCCAAACCTGTGAAACAAAAGCTACAGAAAATACATCCTCACATTTCCCTTCTTGTCAAAAAATAATTTCAGTGCATTCTTTCCATTTCTTTCATCTTGCCCATTTATTATCCCCAATGGATCTCTAACATTGTCCCTATTACAAAAGCAACATGGGCACTCCACATTTACACACATTTCTATGACATTAATTTAGCTTTCCCCAAAGATGAATTTCCTTTACCTAGTATTTACCAACTATTTGATCTCACTGCCGGCCATGAGATGCTATCACTCATGGACGGTTTCTTGGGTTATAAAAAAATATTATTCACCCCAGAAGATCAACAGAAAACTACCTTCATCACTCCTTGGGGGACCTTCTGCTATCGAATCACGCCCATTGGCCTTAAAAATGTTGGTGCTACATATCTAACTTATATCTTTCATGAAACCATGCATAATATATTGGAATATTATGTTGATGATATCCTTGCCAAATCTAAACATCAAGATGAGCACCTCATTGTCCTTAAAGTTATCTTTGACCTTCTCATAAAATACTTTGTTTTCCTTCAAGCTAAGAAGTGTGTCTTCGTTGTTCTCTCCAGCAAGATCCTTGGTTTTATCATTTCTTTGCATGACATTGAAGTTGATCCCACTAAAATCAAGGCTATTCTAAAGATTCCTCCACCTAATAACCTTCATCAACATATTATTTTGCAAGGTAAGTTCCAATCTATTCTTCACTTTTTTTCTCAAATTTCTAACTGCCACGATCCATTTAATCATCTTCTCAAAAAGGATGTCTCGTTTAAATGGGATGATGAATGCAACAAATCCTTCAACGCCTTAAAACAATACCTCCTCCAAACACTTATACTCATTCCACTTAAGGATGACCAACCATTTCACCTTTACATTTCTATTACTGATCATTCCCTGGGGACCATGTTCAATCATCATGATGAATAAAATAGAGAGCAAGTGGTTTATTTTATAATTTGTATGCTTTTTGACTACAAAACTAGATATACTCATGCTAAAAAACTTTTCTTAGCCTTAGTTTTTGTCACCACTAAACTTCACCATTACTTAATAAACCACAAAACCTTTGTTATCACCAAAAATTACCCCTTACATTACATGTACGCTAAGAAATACCAACATCAATGTGCTACACATTGGCTAATGTTTCCTACAAATATATATCTCAAGTTCATCCAACTCGCAGATGCACCTCTCTCTAAAAACCAATCTTCTAACTTCAATTTCCCTGATGAATCCATTTCTACCCTCTCCCTGGATGATATCGTTTAATAGATGACCTTATTCTTCGATGGTTCCAAATTTTAGGGTGGGGGTGGTGCCAAAGTTTTCCCCATTCCTCTCGAAAATGAGATTATGACATTGTATTTCAAACTATATTTTTATTGTACTAACAATATCACCAAATATGAAGAACTCATGTTGGGACTTCAAACCGCCATAACCTTAGGCTTTAAACCAATTAATATATTTGGAAACTCACAGCTTGTTGTGAACTAGGTTAATGGTATATACCAATGTTGTAATAAGATACTTCAAAAGTATAAACATAATGTTGACATGATTTTTACGACATTTGACCATTATGAACTTCAAACCACTCTGCATTCCACTAATAAATTTGAAGACAACATAGCCTATCTTTCTTCTCAAATCCCCTCTTCACCTTCCGAATTGAAAATATTTGTCATAGTAAACAGGTTGTAATCACCTTCTTATCTAATCATAGATGTCAACCTTGTAAGAAACATTCAAACTAACTCATGTGACCTTTGGTATAAGCAGTTTGCTGACTATCTTTCCCTTTCAATTATTCCTCCATATCTTACTCGCAATGGACAATAAAAATTTCTGAAAAGTGTCTCTCATTACATCATCATGGCTGTTCTTCTCCATAAACACATATTTGACAGTATCCTGTTATGATGCCTTAGGATTTCTGATATTCCATACACCATAAAGGATGTTCACGATGAGTTTTTTGGGGGACACTTCACTGGCTTAGTTTTCGCTAAGCACATCCTTCTCCTCAGGTATTATTGACCAACCGTAATTGTTATGACTATGTCAAGTGTTATGTGAAGTGTCAGCAACATGCTTATCTCCATCACACCCCTAGTCATGCCTTACAGATCACACGATATGTTTTTCCTTTCTCTTAATGGGGTTTGGATCTGTTCGGAGAGATCATCCCTCATTCTTCCCAACATCATCAAAGGATTATTACCGCTAATAAATATCACACTAAATTGATGAAAGCCATACCTCTTATTTCTACAAAGGCTAAGAAAATATGTGAATTCATCAACCATGACATCATTTATCACTTTGTTGTTCCTCACCGCCTCATCACTGATAACGAAAAATAATTTAATAAAAAAACCCTATGGAAATTTTGTGATGCCTTTGACATTCAAATAAATTTTTATTCAACTTATTATCCTCAAAAAAATGGCCAAGATCAATTGACTAACAAAACCCTAAATAAAATTATTATGAAAGTGGTTGATGATACTAGTAAGGATTGCCACACACACATTCCTTTTGCTTTATGGGATTATCACACTAGTATACACACCTCAACTACTCCCACAACTTTCTCTTTCATCTACGATACAAGGGTTGTCTTGCCTCTTGAAGTATAAATTCCATATCTTCATATCCCACTAAAAGATATGATCAAAGATGATGATTTTTGCTAGTACCATTTGGCACAAATAGAGTTATTAGACGAGTTTCATCAAAATAATCTCGATCACCTCCAAATATACCAAAAACATATCAAATGTGTCTATGATAATTGTGTCCAAGTACAAAATTTTAAGTTTGATGACCTCGTCTTGAAGGAAAATAAGGATGTAAAAAAAAAGAGAAAAGGAAATGGGTTAAATTCACCCCTAATTGGCTTGGACCCTATATCGTTACTCATGCCTATAGATTGGATGCTTATTTTTTATCTTCATGTAAAGCTAAACCCAAACAAGAGCCTCTACATGCCTTGTATCTTCGACCATTGTATTTTTTAATCAAGTCCTATATCATTTTATTTCTATTAAACACTCGTCGCTTTGAGAAAAAAGAACCTTTCACTTACCTATTTTAAGGATCAATGACTAAATAAGAATCATGTGATTACCCGTTTCCTTTTAACCTTATCTTTAATATGAGTAGCATGACTAATCCAAAACGATAAATTTGTCTTTCAAGTTATTCTCCATCTTACTCAAGGTCTTAATTATTTCTTTCCCCTTTCATGACCGCTCTTTATGTAGGTGATCCCAAAATAAAATAGCATGACCTTTTAGTTTCATGTATGTAAATTTTACCTTCTTTTCCTCTAACATAGCCCTCAACTCAAAAAAAATTCCCATGGTAGGAAACTAGTATATCATCTCCTCTAGTTTTAGATTACCTCCATAATCTAAAACATCAACTCTTATCCAATCATTCTTTCCTTTTAATGCTCGCAACATCCCTTCTTCAAAAGCTAAAAGTGTTCCTTTTGTTACCTTCTCTTCACAAACTTCCTCTTCATCTATGTCATCTCTGCCTTGATTTCCTCTCTGTGCCATAATTTTAACAACCATATAAACTTGCGTCTGCACATGTTTCATTATTCTATTCATCTTGACAATACCACCTCCTCTTCCTCTTCCTCTTCCTACCATTGTTTTTTTCCTCCACCACGATTTGAACTCATTCTCATACCGTATTATCTAACCAAACTTCACACTTACTCATTACTCTGCAAATATCTTGAACTCAAAAGAAAAATATTGTTCTTCATTATTTAATCATGTATTACAATGCTTCATAAATAGGAAAACAACTCACAACTCGAGTTTCCCATCGAACTCTAACTAAATTTGACTAAATCTACTCTAGATGGTGAATTTTACTATTTTTAGTTTTTTACAAGAGCCTACCATTCTTAATAAGTCGGTATGCTTTCTTTTATGTGAAAAAATATTGACATGCATCTTCTACATGTGTAAATTAGAGGAATTTTCAAATTTTTAACCTACCATACACTCAAGAGAATAAAATTAACTAATTCCCGAAAATAGGAAAAAACCAAGCTGCAACTTAAATCCTAATGTTGACCTCCAGATGAAAGATTTAGATTCCTAAAAAGTGCCGAAACGTGCTCCACCTGATAAGGCAAGTTGACCGCTATGTTCATCTCATCAAAATAGGTGGTTTTAAAAAATAGACTCAAATGGACACCCAGAGCACAAATTATGACCATTTTGTAATGTCCACAATTTTGTCATTCTAAAAGCACAATAAAACTTAAATAATTATCTAGAAATTTGTGGCAATGCTTTTTTTTTTTACATAGGTTGCAAGCTTTCAAACCCTATAAAACGTTTAATTAATTCCTACCAGTAATTACTACATTACAAAGGATACATAAGGTCTAGATTAATAATTAACTATTCTTAATCCATTTCGAAGCCCAATTTTAATTACAATCTGCTAGAAATGTGCCATAAATTATTTTACTTGATTAAAAAATTTCCCCTTCTCCAATTAATATTCAAACCCACAATAATTAAACCCTTAACCTTAGTTATTTTAGTTCACTTATCTTACTAGCTTTAATTTCCATTGAAACATTTATTATAACATACTAGGAGAGTTACGATTTTAACTTAATACACTAGAGCCCTAAGTGGCCCTATTCACCCATTTACACATACAGTTGATTTATTTTAAAATTATAACCATAATATTAATATTCTCACCTAATAATTGTAGGGTTGATTCTTAACCCTTGGATCAAATCAAATGTGACCAATAGATCAAAGAACTCCAACCTAACCCTAACCATCCTTATATATTTTTATTAAAGCATTTTTCCTCCAATTCTCCTGTTTTGGTATTTTCTCTTTCTTTAAATTTACAGGTTGGAGCAGTGGAAGCCATGGGAGAAACAAGGGAAGAATCCATGAAGGAAATAAGTAGAATCAATATTATTTTAGTTTATGTTATGGATTTATTTGTGTAATGTCTTCCATTTGAGAATTATAGAGGATTCCACTCTAAATCTGGAGTTGTTATATAGTTAATTCCATTTTTGAGTCTTCTATTTGGGCAAAACCCTACTTCAATTGTAGTTGATGAGATTGAGTCAATTTAAATTCCCATTTAAAGATTTACATGTTTAGAACAATGAATTTATGCCCTTATGGATTATGCTGATTTCCTATTCATATTTGTGGACTTAAATTTTTAATAAAACTAATTTTAAAATTTACTAGTCACGTATTTTAAAAAATTTATCACCGATAGTGACGAAACTGCCACCCAAGACAAGTTGATGGTTGCTAGACCTGCTAGACCACCATCCTTCCCAGGTGAAAATTCAAAAAATGATAGCTTTCTTGGGTGGTGGTTCATAGACCACCGCTCTGATCAGGATGGTGGTTCAGAGACCACCTCTCTCAATAGATCCATCAATTCTGAAAATTTTCCAAAAAAACAGTTTTACTAGAGTGTTTTAGGGTTTATCCTAACGTTGAGTTTGTGTGCCTAAAGTCTCAAGTTGAAAGGTTATACCATTTATTTATTCCATTCTTAAAATTACTAAACTTAAGGATTTTATATTTCTATAGTAACAAGAAAACAACTACACGATCATTTTTATTTTCTTCCAACAAAATTTCTTTCAAGTTAAAAACTAGGAATGCAACTTAATCTATTTCTAGGATTATTGTTTACCTTTCCTCAACCAAATGTAATTTTTTCCCCAAAAAATAATGGTTATAATTTATTGCATCTTTCCATTGCTACTACAACCATTTGTTCAACTACAGAAAACTCTATTTCACATTTAGATTTTCTAATAAAACATTCTTAATGATTTTCAAATTCGATGTTCTTCCTTTCATTTTTACAATTAAATGACTTCAAAAAATAATAATGAACTTTATTTTTCTTTGAGCATAGCTCACTTCTTTCAATGAAAGATCTTTCTTTCCAACAATACATTACAAATTATGATAAAAATATACAATAAAACTTTTCTTTCAAATACAATACTACTAGTCTTCCACCTAAAGTGGGAATTACAATAAGAATTTATACAATGAAGGATCTATTTTGAATTCAACCAATTATTTAAGCCCCAATTCTTCAACAATATCTCTACCATTTCTTCATTTTAATCACAATAACAAAAAAATGGGGGAGAGGCAACACACTCCACCCAACCCATAATCCAATGAGGAGAAGAAGCTATCCTCTTCATTGGCTCTAAAGCCCCAACCAAAATTCAATAAAGGATGGATCCAAATCATGGAAACTATCACAAATCCTACACAACACAATACAAAATTTCACAACTATTTCAAAACACATTCAACACAAGATACAATCATAAGAAAGAAACTAGTAAAATGCACAAGGCTTGAAAATATAAAGATAATAAAACAAGGATCTATGGGGAGATCACTTATGCCTCACAATGGGATTAGGTTCCCACCTTAAAAAACTCTAAATTACATCTCAAACCGCTACACAACTCTTATGCCTCCCTCAAAATCCTCTTATGCCTCCCACATTTTCTTTATCCTCCGTACAATCTCTTATGTCTCCCTCAAAAAAAGAAAGTAAGAAAAGCAAGAATTTACTTATCAAATGTGGGGAACCAAACCTAAATCCCTCCCAAAACATCAAATAAAATCTTATGCCTCCCTACATATAAAATCCCCATAGCCTCATCCTTCACAAAACTTAGGCATTCTACCCATGACCCAACAAGTAGACAAACCATTCATTTGCACACAAATATACACATATAAAAGAAAATAATTAAAACAAGGTGTAGTACCTACCTTTCCATGGTAGAACTTGATCAAAGACTCACACTCCAAGATCTTTCAAGATTCGTCCAACTCAAAAAAGCTTCAAACTTTCAACAAGCACTCCAAAATTCTCCAACTCCAAAAATACAAGAGAACAAATGAAATGAAGTAACCCTAAAACAAACAAATAAACTTGCATATATAGAAAAAGGGAAGAACAGTGTGAGGTGACTACATGTAGGATGTCATATCACTCATTCACAACTACACATCACAATTAAAACCTCAATCCCAATGCATAATAAACTGGTTGTTAATAGGAATGACAAGCCTCTTATACACACAATCGAAACCCACACCCCCTAAAGACATAATTTAAAACCCATGTAATAAAAGTTTAATAAATGTTAAATTTTTTCTTACAAATCACATAGTGGGGTCTATTTTTTACTCCTGAATCCATAGGTAGGTTGGTATATGAAAATAATTGGTGTGCGAAAATCTTAGCTTGTCCCACAAGCCTCCAAAAATGGCCCTTAAGCCCGAATCCAAAATTCCAAAGCAAGGTAGAGTGTACAACACTCAAATTCACATACACTCAATAAAAATCACTAAATCCAAAGAACAACTACTCTAATAAATGGCCCCTTTTTTCACATCTCCATATAAGTTAATAACATGATTAAATTACTTAATAAAGGCACATTAGTCAACAATGATAAAATAGATTATATCATAAAATAAATCACATACTCTACAGTAAATAAAAGAAAAAAGGAAATAATTATACACAAAGCCCATGGTCACAATTGGAGGTTATCCCCCCATGGGGACCCCCTAACAAAATAAAGAAAAACAACAAAATTACACAAGTTTCCATGTTTTTCTTCATTGTATCCATCTAGTATTCCATTGTGGTTGGTCTCCAATCCCCCTTTTGATTGTTGTGATATAATTAGCTGCAACATCACACCATACCTCCTTCGGCCTCATGGCTGCATCAAAAAAATCAAATATTAAATATACGCACATAAATAAATAACCATCCTCATATAGCTAAATCATCATCTCAACTAAACAATGCTATCATGTGTCCAAATTTCCAACAACATCTCAATTCTATCTTTTTATCAATATCAAAAAGATCACAAGATTAGTTCAAATGCTAAATCCTAATCAACATGATGAGAATTATGAATGTAAGTAATATATATGATAATAACACATCATCATCATAAATATAAGTATGTCTCTCTTTACCTCTAGGAATCCACACAAATCATGTTATGAATCACAATCCATAAATATAAGTATGTAAGTAATATATATGATAATAACACATCATCATCATAAAGATACGTATGTCTCTCTTTACCTCTAGGAATCCACACAAATCATGCTATGAATCACAATCCATCAATTGTAAAAATATCGCTATCATATAAATTCATGCTAAGCCAAAATGATACAATAATATCCATGTCTATAGTCAATAATAATCCGAATCAAATAATAATAAATGTTGAAGAGCAGTGGGAACTACATTCCCCTCCCATTAGACTTGACTTCCTCCTAGAAGTCACTAAAATAGGTGTGGAAACTGGACTCGAAACAACGTAACATCCTCCCATGTACCAGCATTATCATCATACCTATCCCAATGGACTAACACCATATCAATCTCTCAAAATCGAAGGCCTAGGGTCCTATGATCTAAACTATGCATGGGATCCACCATCATCTGCCCCTTCTCCTACACCTGTAATGTGGTCCAATTCAAGACATGAGAAGGATCTCAGATATATCTCCTTAGAATAGATACATGGAACACATCATGAATGCAAGATAAGTTGGGTGCAAGGCTAGACGATACACTAAGGGACTAATCTACTCCAATATCTTGAATGGAGCCATGGATCTAGGAGAAAACTTAGAGCCTTTTCCATAATGCATAGGAATCTTATGAGCTCTGACATGATGGAATCTTCTCTAATCTACATACTTCTTCTTCCTATCTTGTGCCTCCTGTAACCTCTATCAGATCAAAACAACATGTTGCTCCATGTCTTGTAACAAGGCTGGGTCAATAGATACTTTGTTCTCAAGTCTATCCAAACTAAAAGGTGTCCTACACTCCCTACCATAAAGTTCCTAAAATGGTTCCATCCCAATAGAATTCTAGAAGTTGTTGTATGAAAACCCAAAAAATTAAAAGTACTTCTCCCACCTTGATTGATGAACCATAACATACATCCGAAGCAATTCCTCTAAAATATGATTCACTCGATATGTCTAATCATCTGTCTCTTGATGATATGTTTTATTGAAATTGATGATCGTCTCGAGGTCCCATTACACGATAATCTAGAAGTGTGATGTGTATGAGAAATCGTGGTCGCAGATGATCTTCCAAAGAATCTTGTGCAGTCTCACAATCCCATCCAAATACACTCTTGCTACTTAACTAGTGGTATAGGTGGTCCTAACCAGAGAAAAATGAGCCACTTTCGTCAATCCATCCACTGTGACCATGATGGCATCATAGTGGTATCTCGATGTTGGTAGCCCTAGTATAAAATCTAGGAAAATGGTGTCTCATTTCAACTTGGGTAGAGCATGTGGGTAAAGTAGGCCAGCTAGATGTTGATGCTTTGCCTTCACCCTCTAACACTCTAAACAACGTGACAGAAACTGAGCTACATCTCTCTAAAGACCTCTCTAATGATATAGTTGTCTAAAGGTGGCATGCATCTTCTTTACCCCTGGATGTACTGAATAAGTTACACGATAAGCCTCTGCTAAGATATCATGTCTCAAACCTCCATCCCTAGGTATGTGGATTTTACCTCTGTGTCTGAGAAGTCCATCTGAGACTCAATCTTTGATCTAGTTGCATGGTAGAAATTGTCATGAGGACAATGTTGTAAAATCCTACTTCACAAATATGTACCCACTGAAGTAGCCAAAGACAAGTGTCTCCATTTACTCAGAGCATCGGTAACAACATTCTACTTCCCCTTCACATGCTCTATATCCATGCCATGCTAACATAGAAACTCCATCCAACTTCATTGATGAGCATTGAGATTGGGTTGTAGTGAGAGGTGATGTAAGCTCAAATGATTTTTCTTGAGAATAAATGTCCTTCCCAAAGGAAATGTCTCCATCAAACCAAAACATGCACAATTATTGAAAGCTCAAGGTCACGAGTCAGATAATTGATCTCATTATTTTTGAGTTTATGAGACTCAAAGGAAACCATAGAGCCCTCCTGCATCAAGACACTTCCTAGTCTGGCGAAGGAAACATCTGTACAAATGAAGAACTCCCCATGTGGATCTGGTAGTACAAGAATTGGTATTAATGTAAGGCATCCATTCAGGGTACTGAAGGCCTTCTTAGAACCATCAGACCAAAAAAATTTCTTTTGTTTACACTCAAAGGAAGTGATGGGGTGCACAATCTGAGAGAAGTCCTAGATAAATCTCTTGTAGTAACTTGCTAACCCCATCAAACTACACACCTCGATCACACTATTTTGCATGGGCCTATCCATAAAAACTTGAAATTTGGAAGGATTGACTGTGATACCTTAAATGATTCGACCCAAGTATTACACCCCTAACTGAAAGAATGCACACTTCTCCAAGTTCCCATAAAGCTAGTACTGACGAAGGCATTGCAAAATCCGTCAAAGGTGCTCCTCATGCTCCTCACATGTGTGTGTGTAAATCAAAATGTCATAAATCAATATGAACATGAAATGATCTTAAAAATTCTAGAATACCCCATTCATCAAACTCATGAATACTATAAGGGCATTTGTTAGACCAAAAGGAACTACGGTGAACTCGTACTGGGCATATTTTGTATAAAAGGATGTCTTATGAATATATTCCTCCATGATCATCAGTTATGGTATCTAGACTTCAGATCTATCTTGAAAAATACTCTAGTCCCCTTCATCTGATCAAACAAATCATCAATAAGTTGAATGGTGTAGCGATTCTTGATTGTTACTTTGTTCAGCTAATGATAATCAATACACAATCACAGAGATCCCTCCTTCTTCTTTACAAAATTCACCGATTCACCCCCAAAGGGATACACTAGGATGGATTAGGCCTTTCTCAAGGTGTCCCTCTAGCTGCAACTTGAGATCATAGAGCTTAGGGTTAGTCATCCTATTAGGAACTCGTGAGATAGGCTCTGCTACATGAACCACATCAATGTGAAAATCTATGTCACGTAGGGGACATAACCCTGACAACTCCCATACAAAGATATTTTAAAACTCTCTCAAGATATTATTATGATGAAATGATGTCCCACTAGACTCATCCTTTGATTTGTCACTAACCATGACAGAAAATAACTTGCAACCTCATCACGCACACCACTTAAGCTACATAGCATATATGGTACAAATAGAGGTGGGTCCCTTGACTCAAAGAATAACTTACTCCACTCCCAAATCATTTTCACCTGATATTACCTTACTGTAACAATCAACTCTAGCCCTATGTATAGAATAATCTCATAAGAATCCAAAGGAAGAATATGGAGATCCAAGGTAATTGAAAAGGGTCCTAGATCAAATATGCACTCCTTGATTAAGGACTCCACATTGAGCTTGGCTTAGGAAGCCATCTCCACATGCCAACTATGGATCTTCCTAACTGCCACCAGTCTACATCACTCTACTAAAAATGGAGGAATAAAATAATCAGAGGATCTCAAATTAAATAAAATATAAATAGGAATTCTATCAATGCTACTTTTCATCGCAATCACTTTTCTTTGGTTCTCTTCCTAGTAGTTCTCGACTGCTGAATATATCATGTGGCTCCTAACCATATCACCTACAGTAGGCTCTAAAACCAATGTCTTACCCTTATTATTATGGATCTAAGGGAACTCTCTCCAATGATGCCTAAGTACACCACACCCATAGCAACTACCAGGTCCCCTCCAATGATAAGCATCTCCTATAGGTACTCTAGTGGTTGATGTCATGCATCCTAATCATCTTGTTATGGAATTATGTGGTCACTACTAACAAGCTGTTGCTGATTGACATCTAGGCAGTGCATGAGGCCCCATATTTCGTTCCCTCTAAGCATCGAATCTCTTTGGTGGACGAAATGGAGCATGAATCTGCTTCTCATACTACTAAGGTGGTTGTTGAGGTGGATAGAATGAATATTGTGTAGAACCATCTGTTCCATGGGGAGGAGTAATTAATCCCGTCAACCTGTTATCCTGCATCTTCTAGATACATCTCTGCACTCTATCTTAGGCCTATTGCATCTTCCCTTGGTATCCTCTACGATATGGACCTTCTCAACAGCCTCTGTTAATGTCTTCAAACAATGAATGTGCATTAACCCTCGAATGTCTAGGTTTAGGCCCCTGATGAACCCATGGATCCTCACTTGCTCATCCTACATGTAGTCTACATATTGAATTAGGTCTAGGAAGTGAATCTCATACTCTTCCACCATCATGGATGCCTCACATACATCGTGGAACTCATCTACCCTCCATTGAATGAACCTCCTGGACAAGTATATACTCTTGAACTTCTTCTTAAAGATCTACCAAGTGACTATCTTAGAATCCACATGGAGCTTCTGCTCCTCAGTCCTCTACAAAACCCTGGATCCATCTCTCAGAAGGTGGATGGCAACATGAGCCGTTGTGTTCTTGGCACATGGACATAGCTTGAAGCATCCACTCAAGCTAACAAACCATGCCTCTTCCTAAAATCTGATAGTGTCCCAAGAAAAATGAGATGGATGGAGTTTTAGGATCTCTCTGATGTGATCTATCATTATAGACTATCTACCTATAGGTCTCTCAACATGATCATCACGTTTCCTAGGGCTCCTAGATCTTTCCTTGTGTCTTGTAAGCCTATATCTATGACTTCTTTGTGGTGAATCTCATCTTATTGAATCAACATGGGATTTCTCTACCCTATACGCATCACTCCGCAAGAAAGGTTCAAAAGCCTCTACTGATGGCTCTCTATCCTATTTGCTATATCTCCCTCCTAAGGATCCTCTGTATATAATGGTATTAACATCTTGTAACATATGAAGTATCTGAGGCAATATGGATGCTACTACCTAATCTCAAGGTGATAAGTCTAGGTCCATGTGCAAGAATGCCTCATCTTGTTTGTGCCTCCTACACAGACCAAGGTGAGATTTAGTTTATTATTCTAGATTTGGTTTTAGTTTTCTAGGTTTTCTATGTTCTAAAACATCACGCAATGTTATGTGATCTAGGTTTAGAGTTGTGCTAATATTTTTCTTATAACTTATGTTTCCAAGTGTCCCTAAGGTCCTAGTGTTGAACCCATGGCTCTCATACTAAATATAATTCCCATAATTTTGTCATTCTAAAACAACATTAAACCTTAAATAATTATCTAGAAAGTTGTGGAATTTTTTTTAAACAGGTTACGGCATGTCAAACCCTATAAATTAATTAATTAATTGCTACCCAGCAATTACTACATTACAAAGGATAGATCAGATCTAGATTAATAATTAAATGTTATTAATTTGTTTCAAAGGTTAATTTTAATTACAATCTGCTACAAATGTCCCATCAATTATTTTACTTGATTAACTAGTTTCCTCTTCTCAAATAAATATTCAAATGCACAATAATATAACCCTTAACCTTAGTTATTTTAGTTCGCGTATCTTACTATCTTTAATGTCTATTGAGACATTTATTAAAAAATGCTTGGAGAGTTACATTTTTAACTTAATACACTAGATCCCTAAGTGGCCCCATTCACCCATTTACACATAAAATTGATTTATTTAAATATTACAACCATAGTATATATATTCTCACCTATAAATTGTAGGGTTAATTAATAACCCTTGGATCAAATCAACTATGGCCACTAGATAAAATAATTCCAACCCAACCCTAACCATCCTTAAGGGATTTCATTAGATATTGTTTTTCTTTCCCGAGCCTTCTCATTTGGTCTCTTTTCTTCTTTAATTTTACAGGTTTGAGGAGTGGAAGCCATGGGAGAAAGGAGGGAAGAAGCCATGAAGGAATTCACTAGAATGAAGATTAGTTTAGTTTAGGTTATGGATTTATTTGTGTAATGTCTTCCATTTGAGAATTGGAGAGGTTTCCACTCTAAATCCTTAGTTGTTATATAATTAATTCCATTTTTGAGTCTTTTATCTGGGTAAGAACCTACTTTGATTTTAATCTACGAGATTGAGTATATTTAAATGCCCATTTAAACATTTACATCTTTAGAAATACGAATTTATGTCCTTATGGATTGGTGGTGATTTCATTTTCATATATGAAGGTTTAAATTTTTAATAAAACTAAGTTTAAAATTTCTCAATCTTGGAATTTTTTAATTTTCCACCGATAGTTATGGAACTGCCGCCTAAGGCTAGTCGGTGGTCTTGGGACCTTAGCCCTTCATGGGTGAGGATTCACAAACTGCTGCCTTTATTGGGTGTCGGTTCACATACTTTCGTCATGTTCATGGTGGCGATCATGTTCTTTGAAATACAAACCATCAATTACGTGATTTTTCTAAAAAAGGTTTTACTAAAGTTTTTTAAGTTTTATCCTAAGCTTAATTTTATCTTCCTAAAGTCTCTAGTTCAAAAGTTATACTATTTATTCATTTGATTCTTAAAATTCCTAAACTTAAGGATTTGTTATTTCTATAGTAACAAGAAAAATGATACAAGATCATTTTTTTTTTCTTTCAACAATATTTCTTTCAATTTCAAAAGTAGGAATGATACTTAATCTATTTATAGTATTAGTGTTTTCCTTTCCACAACCTAAAGTAAATTTTATTTATTTTTTCTACAAATAGTCGTTATAATTTATTGCATCTTTCCATTACTAATACAACCATTTATTCAACTATAAACAACTCTGTTTCGCATTCAATTTTGCTAAGAATACATTGTTAATGATTTACAACTTCTACGTTCTTCCTTTCATTTTTACAATAATGTAACTTCAACAAATAATAATGAACTTTATTTTTCTTTCAACAAAACTCACGTATTTTAATGCATGACCTTTCTTTCCAACAATGCATTACAACTTATAAACAAAATATACAATACAAATTTTCTTATAAATACAATACTACTAGTCTTCCACCTTTAGTGGGAATTATAAGATGAATTTCTACAATAAAGGATTTCATTTTAGTTCAAAAGGAACTCCATCATTTCTTCACTTTAATCATGACAACAAAAAAATGCGGGAGAGACAACACTCTCCACCTAACCCATAATCCAATGAGGAGAAGAATCTATCCTCTTCATTGGCCCGCGATCCCCAACCAAAATGAAATAAAGGCTGAATCTAACTCATGGAAACTCTCAAAAAGCTTACACAACACCATACAAAATTGCACAACCATTTAAAAACATATTCAACACAAGATACAATCACAAGAAGGAAACTATTAAAATACACAAGGCTTGAAAATGCAAAGCCGATTGAGCAAGGATCTATGGGGAGATTATTTATAACTTAGAATGGGATTAGTTTCCCACCTTAAAAACCTCAAAAATACATCTCAAACCCCTACACTACCCTTATGCCTCATTCAATATCCTCTAATGCCTCCCACATTCTCTTATGCCTTCCTACAATGTCTTATGTCTCCCTCAAAAGAACCAAGTAAGAAATGCAACAATTTGTTGGTGTAAATAATTTAATTACACCGAATAAGCTCATTATAGCAAATTGTTATATTTGTTTTAATTAGTTCCAACTCTCAGAGCTTGTTGAGATTCTCTCCACTCCTTGTGTGGAATTAGTTATCTCCTAATTAGCTTGACATTCCTATTATTTAGGAATGTCAAACTATCTATTCTCCATATTTAATGAATCTCCCGGATGGTGGAGATATCAGAGATAATTATTATTTCTCTGTTCCTCTTTATTGTGCTCTTATTTTCTTCTCTGAGTAATTCTCTGTGCTCACTCTTCCTATGCTAGATCCTGCTGGTAGATTTTTCATGGTATCAGAGCTTGTATTTTTGCAGGAGAGCTGAGGCTTTGTTTCCGTTGGTTTATTCCTCCAATCCGATCTGTGTTGAGTTTGGGTGCTACTGTGCCGTTTGTTCTTTATATGCTGCAAAACTTTCGGGTTCCTGCTCAACATTTTCCCCTCAAACCTCATGGACTGTTCCTTTCCTGCGCCATTGGTGGATGTTTTTTTTTTGCTGTGAGAACATCTTTTCTGTGGAACATATTGTGCCTGGAACATGCACATTGTTGCGTGGCTCTACATGCTGCTCCCTCATCTGCCAACATGGATGTGTGCCTGCGTAATGTAATTTTTCCTTGCCACTAAAGTTAACACCTCTGTAATTTTCTTTGGGTGCCATATTTGGCTGGGTGTTTACAGTTCCAATCCGTGTTGAGAGTTGGGAGTTGTCTGTGCGTGGACTATTTTTTTTTATCAATTCTTTGATCGGAAGCAAATTTTTTTTTTGTGGATAACTGTTCATGGGGGGTCGTTTTTTGTCTTCCTATCCTCAGTTCTTCTCCTCTCAACTCTGACTCTCCTCCTTTACGTTCCATATCTACTACTGGACGTTTCATTGGTTGTTGTTTGTAAAATGAGGACAAATTTGTATTCCTTGTTTCTTTCCGAATCCAATGAATGGTCATATGACCATATTTGTCCTCGTTTTGGTCAGCATTATAATCAGTGAGCAATTTTTATTAAAAATTGACTTATTTTACGGGAAATTGAAAGTTTAATAACTTTTGCATGGTAACTCAAAATTGAGTGCTGTTTTTTGCAAAAGTTGATTATTTTTCATTCCCGTCACATTGAAGTAAATTTCATTAAAAAGGGGAAACTTTGGAAAATAACCTCATTGAAACCATGTCGAGAGCTTTTTTATCGTCCTCATATTCTGGCCATACGGGCGATCTATGGTTGTTCGAGCCTCTAAACTCGACGAATTACCATGCCTAGAAACCAAAGATGTATCAACTCTTACAGTCTTGTGGATTATGTTGTGTGTTCGATGATACAGTTCCCACTTTCACCACAGAGAAGGACAAGTACCTGTATGCATGCAAGCAAAATGAAGCTCTTGGATTGATCACGTTGAATGTAGCGGATAACCTCCAGTTTCATATTTCTATGGCCAAAGCTCTGAAAGAGGTATGGGAAAAATTTGAATATTTGTTTGGCAAGATAAACGTGTTCAAATTAATTCAACTGGATCATGAATTAAACTCTTTATCGCCTTCAGATTTTCCTTCCATAGAATAATTTCTATCAAAATTTAAAGAGATTCACAGTCAGTTGAAAGTAGGTAGTAGAACTAAAAAGGATGACGAATGCATATACACGATCCTAACTAAACTAAAGGGTTCATTTTCTGTATTTACATCAACCTTCTTTTCTACTATGGATGCACTAGACACTCAGTTTAAAATGCGTTCATTTGAACAGTTTTGTGAACATCTTTCATGAGAACAAGAAAAATTAATCTCTCTAGATGTTATGCCTACATTGAATCATGCTCTTTTAGCCAGTTCTCCTAAGAAAACTTGGAAAAACAAACCCAGGAAAAGCTATGATAAGCCTGTACCCTCTCACAATATGGTTTATAATCCCTCTGTTGACACTTCTAAACCATAGAATAATGGTAAAAATAAGATACCATCTCAGAAGAGGGTGTTTGATCCTTGATCCTTTTGTGGGGGGGAAAAGCATCCTAAATCCAGATGTTTTTTGAAGTTGGAAGCATTAGAAAAGGCTTTAAAACAACACAAGATCATTGTTCCATCACCTTCATCTACTTCCAATGCTGGCAAGGGTAAGGCTCTTTCTGCTAGAGCTTCTTCTCCTTTGCAAGATAGGTGGATTCTTGACTCAGGGGCTTTTCATCATATTACACATTGCAGGTATTTTTTGACTTCTGTTTCTGCTTGAAGCACATCACAAATTTCAGTGGGAAATTCTGCTTCAATAGATGTATTGGGTTCTGGTACTATAAAAATGCCAAATGGGCATCTAAATGATGTTATTTATGTTCCCCATATGTCTAACAATTTTCTTTCCATATATCAAATCTATAATTCTGGTGATGGTAGAATTGTTGAATTCTCACCAGATAAGGTTGTCATTAGGGAACTTCATGATCATGATGATATTGTAGCTACAGGAACTCTGGATTCATGTTCACATTTGTATGTATTTGAGAGCTTTGATAACTCTGTAGGATCTTCACTTATTGCTCATGCTGATTCTTTGAGTAAATTATTGCATGAGAGGTTTGGTCACCTCAATTACAGGTATCTACAACAACTCTCTTTGCAGAATATGGTCACAGGACTTCCGAAGGTAAAATCACATGATGGTGTCTGACCCAGTTGTATGTTGGGTAAGCAACACTTGGATCCTTTTCCAAAAGGTCAAGAAAAATGAGCTACGACTTATCTTGAGTTGGTACATAGTGATCTAATTTCTTTTCCTCATAGATAATTTTCTAGTGCTAAGTATGTACTCACATTCATAGATGATTTTACTAGGAAAACTTGGGTGTACTTTCTAAAATATAAAAGTGATTTCCTGGAGCATTTCAATGTTTTTAAGGCTATTGTAGAGAAATAATCTGGACATTATATTAAAATACTCTGCACGGATAATGGGGGGGAATATGAGAGTAATGCATTTACTACTTTTTGTGCTAATCATGGAATTGTGCACCAGTATACTAT
Source organism: Taxus chinensis (assembly GCA_019776745.2). Lineage (NCBI taxonomy): Eukaryota > Viridiplantae > Streptophyta > Pinopsida > Cupressales > Taxaceae > Taxus > Taxus chinensis. The sequence continues at coordinate 565,764,274 of CM034152.1, read as the reverse complement.
TCCTCACACCCCTCAGCAAAATGGAGTTACTGAACGAAAGAACATAACACTCAAGGAAATGGAAAATTGCATGGTTCAGTCCAAGAACATGGCACCTCAATTCTGGGCAGAAGCAGTTAACTGTGCAAATCATATTCAAAATAGAATGCCACATAAAGCAGTGCAAGGGGTTACTCTTGAGGAGGCATGGTTGGGTGAAAAACTTGACGTATTAAAATTCTGGGTCTTTGGTTGTAAGGCTTGGGCCTTTGTTCCTGATGACACTCGAAAAACCTTGGAGAAGAAAAGCAAAGAACTCATTTTTGTTGGTCATTGTGAGCTTTTGAAGGCATACCGCCTCTCGATCCCACACCAAAGAGTTGTGTTTTGGTGGATAACTGTTCATGGGGGTCATTTTTGGTCTTCCTATCCTCAGTTCTTCTCCTCTCAACTCTGACTCTCCTCCTTTACGTTCCATATCCACTACTGGACGTTTCATTGGTTGTTGTTTGTAAAATGAGGACAAATTTGTATTCCTTGTTTCTTTCCGAATCCAATGAATGGTCATATGACCATATTTGTCCTCGTTTTGGTCAGCATTATAATCAGTGAGCAATTTTTATTTAAAAATTGACTTATTTTACGGGAAATTGAAAGTTAATAACTTTTGCATGGTAACTCAAAATTGAGTGCTGTTTTTTGCAAAAGTTGATTATTTTTCATTCCCGTCACATTGAAGTAAATTTCATTAAAAAGGGGAAAACTTTGGAAAATAACCTCATTGAAACCATGTCGAGAGCTTTTTTATCGTCCTCATATTCTGGCCATATGGGCGATCTATGGTTGTTCGAGCCTCTAAACTTGATGAATTACCATGCCTAGAAACTAAAGATGTATCAACTTTTACAGTCTTGTGGATTATGTCGTGTGTTCTATGATACAGTTCCCACTTTCACCACAGAGAAGGACAAGTACCTGTATGCATGCAAGCAAAATGAAGCTCTTGGATTGATCACGTTTGAATGTAGCGGATAACCTCCAGTTTCATATTTCTACGGCCAAAGCTCTGAAAGAGGTCCTATGGGAAAAATTTGAATATTTGTTTGGCAAGATATAAACGTGTTCAAATTAATTCAACTGGATCATGAATTAACTCTTTATCGCCTTCAGATTTTCCTTCCATAGAAGAATTTGTATCAAAATTTTAAAGAGATTCACAGTTAGGTTGAAAGTAGGTAGTAGAACTAAAAGGATGACGAATGCATATACACGATCCTAACTAAACTAAAGGGTTTCATTTTCTATATTTACATCAACCTTCTTTTCTACTATGGATGCACTAGACACTCAGTTTAAAATGCGTTCATTTGAACAGTTTTGTAGAGCATCTTTCATGAGAACAAGAAAAATTAATCTCTCTAGATGTTATGCCTACATTGAATCATGCTCTTTTAGCCAGTTCTCCTAAGAAAACTTGGAAAAACAAACCCAGGAAAAGCTATGATAAGCCTGTACCCTCTCACAATATGGTTTATAATCCCTCTGTTGACACTTCTAAACCATAGAATAATGGTAAAAATAAGACACCATCTCAGAAGAGGGTGTTTGATCCTTGTTCCTTTTGTGGGGGGAAAAAGCATCCTAAATCCAGATGTTTTTTGAAGTTGGAAGCATTAGAAAAGGCTTTAAAACAACACAAGATCATTGTTCCATCACCTTCATCTACTTCCAATGCTGGCAAGGGTAAGGCTCTTTCTGCTAGAGCTTCTTCTCCTTTGCAAGATAGGTGGATCTTGACTCAGGGGCTTTTCATCATATTACACATTGCAGGGATTTTTTGACTTCTATTTTCTGCTTGAAGCACATCACAAATTTCAGTGGGAAATTCTGCTTCAATAGATGTATGGGTTCTGGTACTATAAAAATGCCAAATGGGCATCTAAATGATGTTATTTATGTTCCCCATATGTCTAACAATTTTCTTTCCATATATCCAAATCTATAATTCTGGTGATGGTAGAATTGTTGAATTCTCACCAGATAAGGTTTGTTCATTAGGGAACTTCATGATCATGATGATATTGTAGCTCAGGAACTATGGATTCATGTTCACATTTGTATGTATTTGAGAGCTTTGATAACTCTGCAGGATCTTCACTTATTGCTCATGCTGATTCTTTGAGTAAATTATTGCATGAGAGGTTTGGTCACCTCAATTACAGGTATCTACAACAACTCTCTTTGCAGAATATGGTCACAGGACTTTCGAAGGTAAAATCACATGATGGTGTCTGACCCAGTTGTATGTTGGGTAAGCAACACTTGGATCCTTTTCCAAAAGGTCAAGAAAAATGAGCTACGACTTATCTTGAGTTGGTACATAGTGATCTAACTTCTTTTCCTCATAGATAATTTTCTAGTGCTAAGTATGTACTCACATTCATAGATGATTTTACTAGGAAAACTTGGGTGTACTTTCTAAAATATAAAAGTGATTTCCTGGAGCATTTCAATGTTTTTAAGGCTATTGTAGAGAAACAATCTGGACATTATATTAAAATACTCTGCATGGATAATGGGGGGGAATATGAGAGTAATGCATTTACTACTTTTTGTGCTAATCATGGAATTGTGCACCAGTATACTATTCCTCACACCCCTCAGCAAAATGGAGTTACTGAACGAAAGAACATAACACTCAAGGAAATGGAAAATTGCATGGTTCAGTCCAAGAACATGGCACCTCAATTTTGGGCAGAAGCAGTTAACTGTGCAAATCATATTCAAAATAGAATGCCACATAAAGCAGTGCAAGGGGTTACTCCTGAGGAGGCATGGTTGGGTGAAAAACTTGACGTATTAAAATTCTGGGTCTTTGGTTGTAAGGCTTGGGCCCTTTGTTCCTGACGACACTCGAAAAACCTTGGAGAAGAAAAGCAAAGAACTCATTTTTGTTGGTCATTGTGAGCTTTTGAAGGCATACCGCCTCTTCGATCCCACTACCAAAGATGTTGTGTTTTGGTGGGATGTTCAAGTTTATGAGACCGAGGCTCATTTAGATCATACAATAGTTATTCCATCTCCATTATTGCATCGTTCTCCTGCCACTGATGATGATTTTGATGGCCCCCCTAATCCTGATCCTATTGCTCCCGCTCCAAAATTGGCTGAGATCTACATTAGCTGTAGTAGGTGATTTGGTGGGTGATTCACGATATTCTATGACATACTAGAGCTAAGACTTCTGGTTTTTTCAATCATCAGCCTTATTCTGATATGGCTCTTATGAGCCAAGCTATTTCTAATGATCCTGTTCTTTTTTCAGAGGCATTTGGAAACCTAGAATGGGATTCAACAATGCAAGATGCATATTCTTCGCTTATGAAGAATAATACTTGGGATTTGGTTCCTCTTCTGAAGGGAAGAAATTGTGTACGATGTAAATGGGTCTATAAGACCAAATATGTAGCTGATGGATTGGTTGAAAAATACAAGGCATGTCTTGTCACCAAGGGGTATTCTCAAGTTGAAGGAGTAGATTACTCTCAAAATTTTTCTCCTGTCACAAAGATGGATTTTGTTCACCTTGTTCTCTCTCTTGCTGCTTCTCATCGATGGTGAATACATCAGATGGACGTGAAGAGTGCATTTTTGCATGGTGATCTCCATGAGGAGATTTATATGGAGCAACCTCAGGGGTTTGTACATGACTCTTCACTGGTTTGTAGCCTTCGGTGTTCACTCTATGGTTTGAAACAAGCCCCCGGTCTTGGTATGAGAATATGGATGCTTTCTTGTTTGTCTATTGGCTTTCATCATTGTAAGACCGATCATATAGTCTATGTCCTGAAGAATGATGATGACTTGTCTTCTATTGGTATTATATGTTGATGATCTTCTCATTACTAGTAGTTCAAATTCTCTAACATAGGACATTAAATGGAAATTGAAAGTAGAATTTGATATGACAGATATGGGATTACTGCACTACTTTCTTGGCCTACAAGTTCACCAGTCTGCTGACAGAATCTCTATTTGTCAAAAGAAGTATGTTATAGATCTACTTCAGAGATTTCATATGGCTAATTGCAAGCCATCTCCCACACCTTATCAGTTAGGTATTGAATTGACTGTTGCATGTAAGTCTAACTTAGTAGATGCCACTTTGTATAGACAGTTGGTTGGGAGCCCTTTGTATCTCACTCATACTCATCCCCGATATCACCTTTGCTATTAATCTTGTCTCTCATTTTTTCACATGAGCCTCATGAGAGTCATTGGCAAGCAGCCAAGCATATCGTGAGATATCTTCAGGGGACTTTGAGTTATTGTATTCATTACATGCCTCAGAATGTTTTTGGTATTGAGGGCTTTATAGATTCTGATTGGGAAGGATGTCGCGATACTTGTAAATCCACCTCTGGCTTATTTTTTTCATCTTGGTTCTGGTCCAATTGCATGGTCTTGTAAAAAACAAAATACAATTTCATTATCATCCACTAGGGCCGAATATCGAGGTGATGTGACAGCAGGGTAGGAGGTTCTTTGGCTTCATTAGATTCTTGGTGAGTTTGATTTTTCACAGGAGTCTCCTTCCATTCTTTGGTGTGATAACCAAAGTGCTATTCACATTACACATAATAATGTTGAGCATCAGCTCACAAAACACATAGATATCCACATGATCTTCATTCGACAATTGATTCAGGATGGGGTCGTTCAGATGGATTTTGTTCCTATGGCTGAACAACTTGTAGATATCTTCACTAAACCCTTGGCTTCTCCTCGCTATTTGGAGTTGCGAGACAAGCTTGGGGTGAAGGAAGTTGTCCTTGGGGGGGATCTTGTATAGTCCTTCCTTCCTTCTTCTCTAGTACTTTTATCGGGTATCTTATCAGGCCTAGTAGCTGGGACCCTTCTTTCTTTTTTTCTCCCTACCATTCACTTATGGGAGGGTATTGGTGTAAATAATTTAATTACACCGAATAAAGCTCATTATAGAAAATTGTTATATTTTTTTTTAATTAGTTCTAACTCTCGGAGCTTGTATAGATTCTCTCCACTCCTTGTGTGGAATTAGTTATCTCCTAATTAGCTTGACATTCCTATTATTTAGGAATGTCAAACTATGTATTGTCCCTATCTAATGAATCTACCAAATGGTGGAGATATCAGAGATAATTATTATTAATTTTTTCCTCTTTATTATGCTCTTATTTTCTTCTCTGATTAATTCTCTGTGCTCACTCTTCCTGTGCTAGATCCTACTAGGTAGATTTTTCACAGTTTTCCTATCAAAGGTGGGGAAACCAACCCAACTCCCTCCCAAAACATGAAATATAATCTAATTCCTCCATTCATATAAAATCCGCATAGCCTTCTCCTACACCATACTTAGGCATTCTTTCCATGACCCAACAAGCATACAAACCATTCATTTGCACACAAATATACACATACAAAAGAAAACAATTAAAACAATTTGTAGTTGTTACCTTTCCCTGGTTGAAATTAATCAAAGAATCAAACTCCAAGCTTCTTCAAGCTCAATTTAACTCCAAAAAATCTCAAAAAAATTCAACAATCACTCCAAAAATCTCCAACTCAAAAAATACAAGAGCAACGAATGAAATGAAGTAACCTCCCAAACAAACAAATTAAACTTACATATATAAAAGAAGGGAAGAGTAGGGTGAGGTGACTTCATGTAGGATTCCAAATCACTTATCCTCACCTCAACATCACAATTCAAACCTCAACCCCAAAGCACAATAAAATTTTGTGGTTGAGAGGAATGAAAAGCCTCTTACACATAAAATCCAAACCCACACCTCCTAAGGTCAAAATTTAAAACCTATGTAAGAAAAAGTGCAATAATTGTCAATTTTTGTCTTACAAAACACATAAAGGGGTATTATTTTTTGACCCCCCAATCAATAGGTAGGGTTGGTATATGAAATTAAGAGGTGTGGGACAAGCTTGGGATTGCCCCACAAGCCTCCAAAAATGGCCCTTAAGCCAAAATTCGAAATTCTAAAGTAACGTAGAGTGTACAACACTCAAAGTTACTTACACACAATCAAAATCACAAAATACAAAATTTCAACTACTCTAATAAATGGCCCCTTTTGTCACATCTCCATATAAGCTAATAACATGATTAAATTACTTAATGAAGCCCACATTAATCAACAATGACTAAATAGATTACATCACAAAATAAATCACATACTCTACAATAAATAAAAGAAAAGAGGAAAGAATTGCATACAAATCCCATGGTCACAATTGGAGGTCCTCTCCCCATTGGGACCCTCTTAACAAAATAAAAAAAAAACAACAACATTACAAAAGTGGCCATGGTGACCTTTGTTTTATCTATCTAGTTATTCTGCTTTGGTTGGTCTCCAATCCCCCTTTTGATTGTTGTGATATAATATTTACAAAATCACACAATACTGATAGGAAATAAGGGATAAAATATGTGGAATAATCCCTCACAGAAATCAAAACATTCAAAATGAATATGAAGAAATTATTATAGATCTTAAATAAAAGTGCAGAATAAAATAGCACAACACAAAGAGACAGTATTTAACGTGGTTCACCCAATTGGGGCTACGTCCACTAAGAATCACTTGCTCATATTTTTTTATAAAGCCACCTCTCTCTCAATACAATACCCAGATCTATTTGGAGCTATGCTCAAAAAACTCTACAGAATTCACACCCAAATTCAAAACACATCTGCAATGTTACATTATGCCTACCATATGCATAAAACCATATAAGTAGACAACTGCTGAAATAGTTATTACAAAACCATGGGCCAAAACCATCCCAGAAACCTATGGGTCAAAAAATCTTGCCCATATTAGAAAAGAACGTTTCTCGGTATATCGGGCACGTTTTAAGGCCAATTTTACTTTTCGAGAGCTATGCCCCCAGAACCCTGGTGAGACATTTGTGGAAAGTGTACTATACTCTTAATGTACAGTCTTCAACACTTTCTCACATGAAAAAATGCTCCACAACCTAACAAAATACCTCCTTCAGCCTCTTGTCCAAATAAAAAACATCAAAGATAAATTATACACACATAATTCAATAACCATCCTCATATAACTAAATCATCATCTCAACCAAACAATGCTATCATTTCTCTAAAATTCCATCAACATCTCAATTCTATATTTTTTTCAATATAACCAAGATCACAAGATTAGTTCAAATGCTAAATCCTAGTCAAACGTGATGAGAATTCTGAATTTCAGTAATATATATGCTAACAACACATCATCATCAATATAAATATGTCTCTCTATGCCTTGAAGAATCAACACAAATCATATTATGAATCACAATCCATCAATAGTTAGAATATCTCTATCATCTAATATCATGCTAAACCAAAATGATACAAGAATATCATTTTCTATAGTCAAAAATAATCAAAATAAAAATATAATAAATGTCAAATACGGGTGGGCACTACACATTTTAATTATCATGCTTAAAATAATGCATCAAAAAATCATATATGGGTGAGAAGATAATTATAGTGTATAATATTTTCACAATAGAAGAATCTATCAATACATCTTACGTTTTATTTTACATCCATGAATGGACGTTGGAACTCCATATTACATATTTCTCATGTTCAATATTAATTCTACTTTTTGTGTTGTTTTCATTGGTTCTTTTGAACATATTAACCTATGCTAACTTAACAATGATAATTTTTTTTCTTAGAAAAATCCACATCTCTAATAAGCATATATATATTTTTTTCCTAATATTGTATTGATTCTTGCACCTAGCTTAAATGTTTTATCAGGATTTCATGAAAAATATTAAAACCTCCTAATAATAAGTCAATTATTACGTTCCCTCACAAACATTTCTTTTCAATATATCGCCAAATTATATTACAAACATGCCCTCCAAGTTGTAGCCCCTTTTCTTATCGAACAATCAATAAAAAAGTACACTTGCTACATATGTGCGTCATCGTAAGACAAATGGCTTCCATTAAATGGTTCCACCTAATATATTCCTCTCCTGATTGCTTATCGTCCTTTCAACCTGATCTTCTACACCAATTTTCCTCCTTTAATGTTTTTCTCCTTCAAAATCAACCTCATCCTAGGCAACCCCTTTGGTGTTAACTTCACATAGTTCACGTGCAATTATTAGTTATATTTGTTGCCCATATTTTGGTATAATTAAAAATGAAAATGATCACTACTAAAATCTTAGGATAGTATTGTAAACTTTTAGAAAACATCAACAACATGCTAGGTGAAATAAATTTTCATGTCAGGAGTGTTCATAGCGTATTAAGGTCTAATGATGCCATGTGTTTGGATGGAGTTAGTGTCCCCTACTCCCCTATTCATACAGCTTCAATTGTGAAGGTGGATTCCCTATTAATTCCTCTTCTTCTTCCCATGGTGTGGTTGTTGGTGTTGAAGGCATTGTTTGTGCGATGGATAGGTCTGGGGTCCCTTTTTGGACCTCTCAAAGGGAGCCTTGGCAGAAAGAGATTTTCGGAGCTACCAAATCTTATGCGTTTACTCCTTCAAATCCCATGGAATTTTCTAAGACCATAAGCACTGAGTATTTTGGAGCAGGTCTATAGAAGTCTCAGATTTATTTCGAAGAGAACGAGTTTATTTACAGATTCAACAATGATTACTTGGGTCTACCAACTCCTCATGATTGGATTTCTCCTATTTGGAGGTCGATTAGTTAAGGTAAAGTGGACTTTTAACACAAAACTAGAGGTTTTTTCTTTATTTTGTTTGATAAAGCCTCTAACAAAGAGCCTGACTTTAGCAGAATTTGTAATTTTTAGTCCCAAGTTTGGCTAATGAAGCCATGGTTCCCTCTTTTCAATCCTATAATGGAAAATTTCCAAGGTAAAACCTATTTGGATATGTTTTTCATATCTTCCTCTCAAATTTTGGGGTGAGAAATGCTTACTTTCCATTGGGAATACATTAGGTAAAACCATGGTTATTGTCCCAAATAAGGCCTTATACAAGTATGCCACTTATGCTCGCATTTTGGTTGATACGAATACTTCAGTGGATTTTCTATCCTTTTTTGAGCTTAAAGTTAAGGATAGATTATGGTCTCAAAACTTAGACTATAAAGGCTTCCCCTTCAAATGTAAAAACTTTTTTCTCATCGTGACTTAGCTTCAAATTTCTTGTTCGGGAAGAAACGAATAAAAATTCCAACATCTTGATAGAGAAATTATTATCCTTGTAATCTGGTTGGCTATAAGAAATTAGATAGTGAGTCTAAATATGGTTCTATGAATGAGGAAAGTTTTTTTCCTTACAAATGAGGTGTTCATACCCTACCTCTACTCCTATGGATAAGGATTCACTCCTGAGTTCCAAGATTGCGGGAACTATTTCCCTTCCTCTTTTTTCAGTGGAGTTCTAAAATCATGTGGATAAAGATAATTTATAAATTATCACATCGGTTCATACTAATGAAAATTTAAATCTAAACAATGGTTTTGAATGGAATACTTTGCGCAAAAATAAGAAAGGGAAGATTGTTAATGTCAGATACATTATTGGGTTAGGTACATCAAGTGTGTGAGTTCGATTATAGAAGGGTAGGGTACAAGTTTGGAAGCTCAATCCTTGTGATGGCGTAAGTAATAGAGATAGGAGCTTTATGAATTTATAACAAAAAATATATTAAATATATGTATATATGTTCAGTGGCAGGCTACTTTTCACTTGAGAGGTATTTTCTAAGTTGGAATTGTGAAGGATGACTCATTTTCTTAATGCATGAGTCTCCCCATGTATGTTTATGTTCATGAATCGTTGTTTGTAGTTACTCCTAGTGTATGTGAAAGTACCAATACCCCTATTCTAATGTTGGCATGAGAAGGCACTTGTTGACATTGTAACAAGAGAACCCTGACTAGCTTACCTTTTTCATATCTTGTATGGAGGCATTCAAATGAGGAAGAGGAGTGAGAGAGAGGGGATGTTTTTATGTTTGGGAAGCCATGAAAGATCTAATAAATTTTATTTATACTTAATAAATTGTGTATGACTCTCTGGATTTGGTATTTGAATTAAGTGATTATAAGATGACTAAGGAATCACAGTTAGCTCCCTTGTAAAATGAATATGAAAAGTTATATATGGTGAGGGAAGGGTTTGGAAAAGTAGTCAAACATTATGTTAATAAGGGAACTATGTAAAAGTTTGAAATTAAGAAGTATACTCATATAATCTTACTAGTTAAGTGCATGATGATTGATGAGATTTATGACCTTTTTTAAGGAATGAAATTAATGTTACAATATGTCAATACTAGAAGTTACGGTTTTAAAAGAAGGAGTGATATTAGAAGGAACTCTATGCGAGACCAAGACAACTAAACACAATACTCTAAGTTTGAGTATCATGTATTGGATAAAGGATGTGTTGGTGCTGAATTTGATCTTTTCATGATTGTCCTTGAAATTTTTCATTTTGCGGGTTCTGTCTTATTTTTTATCTCCCCATGTTGGTGCATGAAAGCTCTTTCCTTCATTTGGTTGTCATGATCAGTCCTTTCCTTTGGTCGAAGATCACATTAATTCCAGACATTTTTTTTTCGTTCCTTTTTCCATGTGAAAGAATTTGTAACTTGGGCGTAAATTTGGGTTTTTCCCTTCCTTCCATTTTTTCCACAGTCACATTTGGGCTTTATATCATTTCCAAATTCTCCTATCCTTAAAGAAAGATTCATTTCTAGGTACAAATGGCGATTTCCCCTGCATTTTATGGTTTGATAGGTATGTTTTCCCCGTCAAATTTATATATCGGTATTTTTGGAAATGTGGTCCTTTCTAATTGGATGCAGCTTGGTGGGGCACTTTGAAACTCTAAGGCCCATTTCAACTAAAGTATTGTCCATGTGGAGGTCCTAAGCTCATATGAAAAATTCTCCTCTTGGTTTGACCTTTGGATTTGTGCCATGGAGACATGTGGAGGTTTCCACAGGCCTTGCCCATACTAAAAACTTTTCTTCAAACAGCCGGTGCACCTCTATCCGGTTCTGGACACATGAGGGGCATGTGATCCCTTGAGGATCAACCTCTTGGTCCTACCTTAGAAATTTTCACCAAGGAGACATGTGGTGATCCCATGTTTGTTTAGGGTCTTCAATTTTGGGCACTATTTCAAAGTTACGCCGAGAGACGCGTGGAGGTTTCCACCGGCTCCTCTCTATACTTACACTTTTCAAGTAACTTTCTAAAATCCTGGGACATATGGAGGGCCCCTGCCTATTTGGGGACCTACCCCTGAATTTTATTTTGAAAATATGCCAGGAGGGCACTTGGAATATTGTGCTTACTCTTCCCTTGCTCGGACTTTTCAACGGCCAAGGAAAACTTTCTCAGACACTAGACACATGGCGCCTTCTGCCGGTCCTTCAACCTCTTTAAACAACTCTACCAGACTAAGACACATGGAGGGCATGTGCTTGTTTTGGGTCTCCACTTTTGGGTGCCATCCCAAAGGTGCACCAAGTAGACATGTGGAGGATTCCATTGGATGCTTTCATATACTGATACTTTTCAATAGCCAGAAGGCATTTTTCTTGGGCCCCAGAGCACGTGGAAGGTCCACACTTGTTTGGAAACCTGTCTCTGTGCATCACCTTTGTAAGTTGCACCAAGGAAATAGGTGGAAGAATCTAATCTAATGTTGAGAAGGGTCAAAATCGATGGTTTTTGTGCATTACATCTATTTTTCTGACATTTATGCTTTGAGACTCGTGGAAAGATGAATACACATTGTTTTCATCATTTTTTCTGCAATTCCTTGTCATTTTTTCCTGCAAAGTGCAATTGAATGGATTCAGAGCTTAATTCATGAGTCCAATGAATGTAGGGAATGATATTTTGAAGTTTAAGTGGCTCAGGAACTTGAAGAAAGGTGAATTACCAGAGAAGTTGGATGCAAAGCAGAGGTGTAGAGGGAAGAGTGAGAAAAAGAATAGAGCTTCTGTTCATTCATGCTTATTCCATTGTAACTAGATTGAGTCTTGACTTTATACGATGAACCTGATGTTAATATTTTTTTGATCTACTTCCTTGCATAAATAGTTGTACCTCCTTGATATGGCAACATCTCTGATTTTCATACTTGCTTTATTTGAAAAATGAAATTCAAATGAGGGCTGCACTTTGTAAGATCACTTTAAATTTCAAGTTATTTAATTATTAAGCTATAAGTAATGCTCTAAAGTACTTCATATTGATGACTGAAAGTGAGTTCCATTTCTTTTCTACATTATATACTGTATTTGCTTTTATTACACAGCCTCAAGATATGCATGATGGAAAATTTCAAGAGTTTATTTTTCATGGCAAATCCCTGGGAATTTTTTTCCATAATTCTCTCTTCATTTCCTTTTCAGCTGTAGTAGTTATATTTTTTTATTCACAATATAGAATGTAACACTTTTCTATTGAAGCTGATTTGGTAGTTGGAAAATTGAAACATAATAACTATTTCTCTTGATCATGACATGCTTTTGTACTTTTCTATATCACTTACTTGATTTAAATAATTCTCTTAAAGCATGTAATAGTTGAAAACAACATGACAAAAAGTCGTAAATGTCCATTTTACATGGCGAAGCCCTGTCAAATTTTTTCATAATCTTCTTTTTCATTTTGTTTCAGCTATAACCCTTTCTTTCTAGTTAACTTCATCTTCTTGAAATCTTATTCTTCTTCTTTAGTTAGAAGCTGAAACATGTACTTCTATTTGCTAGTCCTTCTTTTGTATTGTAACTTCTTTCATTTGTAGAATAGTTATTGAAACTTTAATTACATTCTTCCTTCATTCTAGCATGTACTTATGACTTTTCTATTTCTTCTTGGTTGTAACCTGTACTTGCACACTTAAGAAAATAGTTAGAAAAATACTTAGGCTTTTTGGCATCTCTTGTGTCCATGCTTTTCTTTTCTTTTCTTTTCGTTTTCTTCTTTCTGAGTGAGCAAAGCATGTATGCAATTTGATATTCAATTAAAATATATCTCCTATTGTTAAGAGATTCATATGCATGAATCAAGACAATATAGGAATATGGATTGATCCCGGAGCTTGTAACTGACAATTCTCTCCTTTTCTTCTTTTCAGGTAAATTGAATTTTACAACGAAGATGAAGAAGGAAAAAAATATGGAAATGTAGATGTGTCAACCAATGAAGAAAACCCTAGAGGAAATGATGGGTTCAATTATACTCTTTTACTTTCTCTTTCATGTATGTGTACCTCTTATTTCAGTAGTTGTACTTTACTTTTAAGTTACATCCCACGGATTGAGTGGGAAACATTTGAAAATTCCTTATGAATAAAATATTGAATTCTAAAAATACATTGTATATTTCTTTTTGTATTTCAATTTTTTGTATGAATTTCATGATGAACTAAACAACTCAATGATATAATTGAATGTCTTAATAATGAAGGAATGAACATTAGATAAAATCTGTAACATGTAGTAATGAACTCTAATTTCTGCAATCTGCACTTATGTATGTTGTTCCAAAACTTAGCATTTCACATATTATGTAATTAAATGTTATCATCAAGACAACACAGCTATACTTTGGGGCCTTGTGTTATTTTGCTAAAGATAGTCATGAAATTGTAGACTATGTGATATGTTATGTTTTGTAACAGTACACATAGCTGTAAATTTCATGTAATAATTTAACTAATTCAGCAGTAACAATAATATCAAAAACTCCCTTAGATTAGGTATACTTCACAAATGCTATCCATCATTATGAAGTTTCGAGTTGCCCATTTTTTCACAAGTGTAAAAATTTTCAATGGGACACTTGGAAGATTCCGCTCACTTTTCCCATGCTTGGACTTTTCAACAGCCAAGGAAAACTATCTTGGACCATGGACACATGGCGCCTTTCACTGGTCCTTCAAATTTTTCAAACAACTCTGCCAGACTGAGACACGTGGAGGGCTTGTGCTTGTTTGGGGTCTCTGCTTTTGGTTACCATCCCAAACGTGGGCCAAGGAGACACATGGAGGATTTTGATGGCTCCTTTCATACTGAGACTTTTCAACGACCAAAAGGAATTTTTTTTGGACCTAGGGCACGTGGAATGCTCGTGCTTGTTTTGAAACTTGTCTCTGTGCCTCATCTTTGCAGTTGCACCAAGGAAACACGTGGAAGGATCTAATATAAAGCTTAGAAGGGGCATAATCGATGGTTGTTGTGCATTGCATGTGTTTTTTCCACCATTTTTTCTCTGAGACTCTTGAAAAGGTGAATACGCACTATTTTTTCATCCTTTTTTGTGTAATTCCTAGTCGTTTTTGCCTACAAAGTGTAATTAAATGGATTCAAAGCTTGATTCATGAGTCCAAGGAATGTAGGGATTGATATTTTGAAGTTAAAGTGGCTCGGGAAATTGTAAAAAGGTGAATTGTCAGAGAATTTGTACGAAGAGTAGAGTTACAAAGGGAAGAATGGGAAAAGGATGAATTGATGAAGGTTGCAGGTGCAAAGGATGAAAAGATTTTTCTTCCAAGGTGAAAAAGAGTGCTTATCAGATCCATCTATACAGAGCCTTTAGAAAATAATTAAAATGGAGATGTATTACATAACAGAATACAAAAGAATGATTAGAAGGACTGTCAAAAAATGTGGCATGGCATCCTAGTCATTAGTCGAGGGTTTGAGAAATGTGATCAATTCCTAATTTGTCCTCCTGGCAGCTTTCGAGTATGAATTTGTTAAATGTCACGTTCTGAGGAAAATTTGAAAAAAGAAAAGGTTCCTCAAATATTCTTCTTTTTTGGTGGGAAAATTTGGGATGAGTGAGTAAATTAAATGTACAAATTCAATGAGAATACTCTTGTAAAGGGTCAGGGTTTGAATTTTCAAGAGAAAATTTGAGAGAGCCCATCTTCCTAAGAGACCAATCTGAGAGACCTATTAATAAAATGTATTTTAGATTTCAATCATTTCAAGTTGGATGTGAGTGTACAAACATTGACAAGCTCTGAGACTGTTCACAGAAAACTTTCCCCTGCTGATGAATTTAATCAACTTCGAATTAATTTGTGTCAATCTTGGGAAAATTTGTGTCTTCTTTTTTCAGAATGTCTGCAAGTATTTTTTCTTGTTCCTATTGCAATATTGTGTTAAATTCCCTCCAAATCAAATAAGATCTCATCCATGTGACAATTTTGTGTCATTTACAATTTCATTTCAAGAAGATCCTTCATCCTGGAATGAGATAAACAATTTAAAATCACTTTACTGTCATTTGTTAATAAAGATTATCTATAATCGGTTGAGTTTATCTTAAGCATAAGAAACCATCAGGGTTCATTTTAAGAGACCTCCTAGAAATAGGAGGTGGAGAATACCTGGCGAATATCCCCAGAATTGGTTTCATGGGAAGGAAAATTTTTTGGTGGTTGTATGAAAAAATTTCACCTGATTATCAAGCACTGCGACAGAAGGCTACAGACGCACGACGGGAGATTTTGTTGTTGCGCGCCAAAAAAAATGCAGTGACGCGTGTCAAAAGAGCTTAGTGACATGCGTCAATAGACCTTAGTGACGTGCGTCACTAAGGTCTATTGACGCACGTCACTAAGGTCTTTTTGACACGCGTCACTGCATTTTTATGACGCGTGATAGCAAAATCTGCCGTCGCGTGTCTGCAGCCCTCCGACCTCTACTTTCTCATCAAAAAATCTCCATGTCGCGCATCAACAAACTCTTTTTTGTGCGTATGCTATGCGTCAATATCTGTTGTACCTCCTTGTCGTGCATAAAAAAAATACAGTGACGCACGTCAACAGGCCTTAGTGATGAGCGTCAATAGGCCTCAGTGATACGTGTCAACAGGCCTTAGTGACGCGTGTCACTAAGGTCTGTTGATGCGCGTCACTAAGGCCTATTGACGCGCGTCAACAGGCCTTAGTGACGTGCGTTTAATAGGCCTTAGTGACGTGTGTCACTAAGGCCTGTTGACCGCGGGTCAATAGGCCTTAGTGACGCACGTCAATAGGCCTTAGTGACGTGCGTCACTAAGGTCTGTTGACGCGCGACAGTAAATATCCTGTCACGTGTTTGCAACCTCTGCCCTCTTCTTGCTCATTGGAAAAAAAATCCATGTCGCTCGTCAACAAAATCTTTGTCATGCGTCTACGATGTGTCAATATCTACAGTATCTCCTTGTCTGCAAACCCTCCTTGTCATGCAACAATAACTTACCCCCCTTGTCGCACGTCTATAATACAGGATATATCATATTGTTGAAAAATGTGAAGTAGAAGTGTTCTACCTGGTGAATAATCTAGGGTTTATATAGGGGATATTTTTCAAGGGTAGGCGAAGCTGACCCCTAAAAGAAATTAAAGTGTAATTTTTTAGGCGAACATATCACTGGCCCGTGCCAAAAAAATTCACCTTTTCAAAATTTTCAAAAATGGAATATTCGCCATATTACGAATATTCGCCACTAAAATTTTCCCTGGAAACCATGGGTCTCTTAATGTTTAATTGAGTCTTTAGCTTGAGCCTTCATGTCAAATTCTCAAATATTATGTGAAATCATGTAAATTTGGGCCTCCATTGATGCACACCTTCTGGTTGAAGGAATATTTTAGCTATCCTAATGCATTCTGTCATTTTTTTGTCCAAATGTTGTGAGGGTTCTCAAAGATTGGGTATAATCAACTTTATCCTACTTCACTCCCACTAATAAATTTTAAATAACCATGAATCCTACTTGAACTACCCATGTTTTTTTCTTTATGTCGACGAATGAACAATTTCTACTGCCCAAATACGTAGAAGCAATCAGGATTCCATAATTTCTTCAGTAACCTTAAGACTTGTTTAGGAAATATCACCATTCTTTAGAAGTGACAACTCATGAGAGTCAAATTATGGTGCATTGGTCATATTTTTCTCAAGGTTTCCTATTAATTTTTTGCAAAGAAAAACATCTCCATTATTCTTCATTAACAAAGGTTACAAAATGGGTCCTCTCACCCTGGTCGAAAGGCATGGAATAAAGCAGTGAGGGTAGATAAAATCTTCGATGAAGGTGCTATCCATTTTCCCCGATGCCTAAGTGATAAAGAGTCAAACAAATCCCCTCCCCCGGCTACAAAATGACTTATAATATGATATTTCTATCTTTCATTGTCTTACTAAATCTGTGATGCTACTCAGTCTCTAAAGGAGAATCAATTTGGATACTAACACCCCCTATTGTGAATATATTATTGAGATACTTAACTAGGCCATATGTTCCTAATAATGTTAAACACTAGCAAGTGTTCATAGAAAATGTTTAGGTGCTAAGTTTTTTATAGAACAAAGGATAATTCATCGATCAACGTATATATTGGGAGCTAGAGTTTTTTGTGGCTAATGGAAAGGATAATTTAATTGGCAAAGACATCATTCAGTTGAAGACTAATACTATTCCCAGAGGTTTGGTAGCACTTGAATTGAACTTATGATAATGCTGATTGTATTGTCAACAGACACATGTCAACCTCAAGGGACAAACCATGTAATATTTGGCTAGGAAGCAATTTGAGCAAGGAAGAAAAGTAGTTGTATGTCCAATTATGGTCTTATTCTAAACTGAAATCATATAGATCGGATCTTTTTCTAGCATTAAATTCCCTTGGAAGCTTATACCAAGCCATTTAGGCAGAAACAGAGGCCAATCAATCCACTCCTTTTCCCTAAAGATGTAAGAAGAATTGAAAAAATTGAGGGATGGAGGAATCATATAGCCCAAAATTTACTCATCACGGGTTGCAAACTTCGTATGTGTTAGAAAAAAGAACTGATATATAAGCCTATGTGTGGACTTTAGAAACTTGAATAGAGCATCACTGAAGGATAACTACCCTATTCCAAATATGGACAATATGTTACAATTGGTTACTGGTTCACAATGGTTATCCACCTTGGATTGTTTTTCTAGATATAACTAGGTAGTTATGAAGGAATCGAAGTGAATCAAGACTTCCTTCACCACTCCTTGGGGAACATATGCATATGTCAGAATGCCTTTTAGTCTAATGAATGTTGGAGCCACTTTCCAAAGAGCAATGGATGTAGCTCTCTATGGCTATATTAATGATTTTATCATTGTATATCAAGATGATGTGACTTTTTTTCTCCAAAAAAGTGAGTGATAACCTGCAACACTCAGAAAAAATGTTGTTAAGATGCAGGGGGTATGGTATTTCACTAAATCCCAAGAAGTGCCATTTTGGAGTTCAGAAAGTAACTTTTCTTGCACACATTATGTCGAAGGAAGGGGTCATGATTGATCCTGAAAGGGTATAAGCCATTAGAAAAGTCCCTATTTCAAGAACCAAGAAGGGAATTCAATCCTTTTTTGGGAAGATTAATTTTATCGTGAGATATATCTGTAACTTTGTTGAACTAACAATCCCCAATCACTATCATGTTGAAGAAAGATCAAAGTATCAAATGGGAAGAAGAAGTTATTCAAGATTTTTTCTAGGATCAAGCAAGCATTAAAGAATGCCCATGGTTTAGTAGTTCCATATTATAAGAAGGCTTTCCAAATGTTTTCTTTTTCTTCAAAAGGTATTATTGCATCTCTGTTGTTGGAGAAGGATGATGAGGGATTTGAAAGACCAATTTCCTTTTTCTATAAGGCATTATAAGGATATGAGATAAAGTATACTATCACAGAGAAGTAGAAATTTGTTTTAGTAAAAGAAACAAAGGTCTTCAGGCCATATATTTTGAGTTCCAAAGTCACTGCTTATGTTCCCCAAACCATGGTGAAAGATATCCTATCAGAAATAGAAGTTTCAAGCAAGAGATTTTGGTGGGTAAACAAATTCCAAAAGTATGATATGGACATCCAAAAAAAAAAAAAAATTCAGAATTTTGGGCCTGGAAAAACTTATGGCAGAGAGCAATTTGTAGATAATTAAGGTAAATGAAGTTGAAGAAGAAAGGCTGAATTTCCTTTAAAAAACGATAAATTCTGAATGGTAAAAGGACATAATTTTTTATCTCAAACATCTACAATTCCCTGAACATTTGAGTAAGAATCAGAAAAGAGCACTTAAGTTAGCTTCCCAAAAATATGTCATTACATATTTTTGGTTAGCTTGGAAGAACCCTGAGAGATTTCTCTTAAGACGCATTACTGAAGATGAAGCCCGAAGAATAATTGATGATTTACATGGAGGATTTTGTGAGGGGCATTTTTTAGGGAGAGTAACATCCAATAAGATCTTAAGGGATGGTTATTGGTGGAAAAATATTTTCAAGGATACAACTCTATTGGTTTAGAAATGCGAAATTTGCCAACACTGTTTAGGGATATTAAAATCTTCATGATCCCTCTCGTTAAAAACCTATATCAATTGAAGCCCCTTTTAAGCAGTGGGGGATTGAATTCATTGGGGAGATTTATGATCCGTCAAGTGTAGGCCATTAGTGGATATTAGTGGCCACATAATACTTCACCAAGTGGGTGGAGGGAATCCCCACCAAAAATGAAACTCACCAAATTGTCATTGATTTCATTCTGAGTTATATCGTTTGTAGATTCAGAGTACCAACCAAAATAGTTGTTGATAATGTCATGTGCTTTTGAGCTAAACCTTTGGTGGCCATGTGCCATGAGTATGGGATCAATTTGAAATATGATTCCAATTATAATCCCCAAGGAAATGGACAAGAAGATTCCAGCAATAAAAATATGTTGAATATAATTAGAAGAACTTTGGAGTTGAACAAAAGGAAGTTGGGTGAGCAGTTGAAGTTTGTTGTTTGGAATCACTGTTAAATGAGCTACTAGAAAAAATTCCATTTGAGTTGGTGTATGGAACTCAACCTCTGCTGACAATTGGAAAATCAAGAGGTTAGTCCTTATGATGCTCGCATCAATTAGAATGTTGAGTTAGATGAAGAAAGAAAGGCATCCCATCAGATGGATGTAAAATTAAGAGAGAAATTGAAGAATTTATTTAACAAGAAGGTGACTCCAAGAGATTTTAGTGTGGGAGATCTTGTGATATTGTGTGATAACAGGCATGAGGATAAGGGAAAACATGGAACGTTTGATGCATTGTGGATGGGCCCTTATTCAACTGACATTTTAATTGGTGAGCATACATTCTTCTTAAAAGACCTAGATCGGGAATTGCTTGACTTTCTTGTTAATGCTAGAAATTTCAAACACTTCCTTAATTGATTTCTCAAAATCGAGGTATGCACCATTGTATAGTGTATAGTCTTTTCGTTTGTTTCTACTTTTGTGATTTTTTGTTTTGGTTTGTCCTGGTCCTTAGCAGCCATTTTTGTTGGTTTCTCAGTTTGTTCCTCGAGGGTTGGCTGGTGACTCCATTGCCCAATGGTTTATTTTTTACACTTGGTCTACTATTTGTTCTTGTGGCACTTGCTGGGAGTGCCCATCCCCAAGTCAAAGCCAATGTTTGTGCTCAATTTGACCTCGCCCTATTTACTCTAAAAATTCTTCAATCTACGAGCTCTCTCATATTTTATTTTTCCCTGAATGGATGCGTGAAAGGTTTTATTCATTTGTATGTTGTTGACAATACTTCTCCATGGTCATGGTTCACATTTGGGCCTTGTATCATTTTCAAATTCTTTTTCCTGAAAGAAATATTCAATTCTGGGTGCAAATGGTGAAGTTACGCTACATCTTACTATTCAACGGGTGTGTTTTCCCTGTTTAATTATATCTCAGCATCTTTTGGTACATGTTCAATTTTTATTAGATGTGTCCCGATGATTCTTTTTGGTGAAATTTGCCACTTTGGTCACATTTGTAAAAAATATTAAATTGGCCCTGCGGCCCCAATAGTCTATTATTGGCTATCCAGAAAATATGAACAGGGAGGGAAAAAGTCTTACTCTGAACCTGAAGAAGGACACATTGCATATTTAAAAACTTGGAAGTGGAAGGCAGGTTGTCGGGGCATTTTGAAGTTTTTTCCCCTTTTGTACAAAGGATAAAAGTTATAAATTAACCCACAACCTCGTGGGGAAAAATTCTTACTTTGACCCCAAAGAAGGACACGTGGTATATTTCAAAAGTTGGAAGTGAAACGCGGGTCTTCAAGTCATTTTGAAGTTTTTTTGCCTTTTGTACAAAGAAGCAAAGTTATAAATTGATCTGCAACCCCATAATGAAAAAAACTTAATTTGACACCGAAGAAGGACACGTGCCATATTTCATAAGTTGGAAGTGGAAGGCGGGTCACCATAGCATTTTAAAGTATTTTTCCCTTTAGTAAAAATGAGAAAATTTATAAATTGACCTGCAACTCCATTGGGGCCCACATCAAAAGATTAAGGCGGGTCTGTAGAGGAAAATTTGAAATTTTTACTATTTGTTAAAAAGGGTAAAATTATAGAGATGAACCATGACACCATCAAAATCCCAGATTAAGCCATGTGTCAAGCCTTTATTTCAAAGGTGGAGGGGTGGGGTAAAATGTGAAAATTGCACATTTTCTCTAAAAAATCATAAAATACAAAAGGAAACCCTAGGCATGCTTCAAATCATATTTTTCCACGTGGATGACTCTAATCTAAGGTTGAGAAAGGGAATAATCAATGGTTGTTGTGCACTACATCTGATTTTGTTGCCATCTTTTCTCCAAGACTCCTAGAGATGTGAATACACATTGTTTTTCATAGTTTTCTGATGAAATTCTTCATCGTTTTTGTCTACAAAGTGCAATTGAATGGATTTAGAGCTTAATTTGTGAGTCCAGGGAATGTAAAGGTTGATATTTTGAAGTTTGAATTGCTGGGGCACTTGTAGAAAGGTAAATTACAAGAGAAGTTGGATGTAGAGAAAAGTTACAAAGGAAAGAATGGGAAAAGGATGAAATGACGGAGGTTGTAGGTGAAAAGGATGAAAAATGTGTTGCTAGATGGAATGAATGGGTTCCATAATGAAAACAATGATGGAGATATTTGCAATGATTCACCTTTTTGAAGAACTGGCAACTTTTTGTTGCAAAGCTGTTAAACTTCATTTTCTGGAAATCAGGATCAAACATGTAACAAACAAAGATTCCTCAAATATTATTTTCTTGGGGATAAACTTTGGATATAAATTGAGTGTTATAAAAAGCGTGATTTAGTCATGGAAAGGGTCAAGGTTTGAATTCTTATGAGAAAATTTGAGAAATCCCATCTTCGTGAGAGACCATTTGAGAAACCTGTTAATATCTTGTGTTTTAGATTTGATCATATCAAGTTGGTTGCAAGTGTACAACCATTGACAAGCTTTGAGATTGTTCAAGAAACCTTCCTCTGCTGATGAATCTAATAAAATTTGAATTAATCTAAGTTAATCTTGGCCAAATTTGTGTCTTCTTTATTTCAGAACATCTGCAAATAGTATTTCTTATTCCTATTGTAATCTTGTGTTAAAGTTCCTTTGAATCACACAGGATGTCATCCATGTGATAGTTTAGTGGCATTTGGAATTTCATTACGAGAAGAGCCTTAATCCTGTAATGAGATAAAAAAATTTAAAATCACTTTACCCGTCATTTTGTTTATAAATATTGTTTATAAGCCTTTGTGTTTATCTTAGGCGTGAGGAACTAGGGGTCTTTAATGTTTTATTAAGTCTTTATCTTGAGCCTTCGTGTTAAATTCTTAGAGATTGTTTGAAACCATGCAAATCTAGGCCTCCATTGATGCACACCTTCTAGTTGAAGGAATATTTTTGCTATTCTGAAGCTTTCTGTCATTTAGCCTACTAATTTTTGTGAAAGTTCTCAAATATCTAGAAAAATCAAGTTTATCTTGCTTAATCTCCCACCAAAAACATTATTCAAAAACAATGAATCCAACCTGAACTACCCCTATTTTCTCTGTATGTCTACAAATCAATAAATTCTATTGTGAAAATATGTAGGAGCAATCAGGATTCCATAATGTCTTTAGTAACCTTAACCTTGTTTAGAAAGTATCACCATTCTTTAGAAGTGACAGCTTGTCAGAGTTAAATTGTTGTGCATTGATCATATTTTCCCAAGGTTTCCTTTCGAATTTGTGTAAAGAAATATATATTAATTATCCTTCGCCAACAAAGGTTACAAAATAGGTCCTCTCACCCTAGTTGAAAGGCACAACTTAAAGTAGTGAGCATAGATCAAGTCTTTTTGAGGGTGCTATGAATTTCTCCAACATCTGAGTGACAAAGGCCCAGCTGAATCGCCTCCTCGACTACAAAATGACAAACATGATGATTCGCCTGTCTCTAGGCTTCTTGTTAAATCTGTGATGCTGCTCATCTTGTAAAAGGAGAATCAATTTGGATACCAACACCTCCTATTTTGATTCCATAAGGAGTTGGAAATGCAAAAGTTGATTACAAGAGGGGCCTTTGTTTTATGGTCATTCTATTTTTTAGCTTTCACCAATGGGAGCATGGAATGCAACACAATTTTATTTTTCATTATCTCCATATTTAGATTCAACTCTCAGGTATCCCTCTAGAGTTTTGGGAGCCTGAGGTTTTTGGGGGGGTAGATATATATGAGGGGTTACTTATTTCGATGGAACTAAATACCAAGGCTCGGTATCATTTGGTATTTGCAAGACTCGGAATAAATGTTCATGTTGGTTATTTAATCCCCAGCTGAATTTTCTTAAATTCACAACACGAAAAATGAGAACAGTGAATCGAAGTTGAGAACTGCAACATTTTTTGTAGTAAATTTAGAAGGGATCGATTTGAAATGATAAGATGTTGTGAAGAAGAGAGGCCATCGCATGAGATATCCTTCATTTAGGGGGATGAGGTGTTGTAGGAAGGAAGATCTATGGAGGAAAAGGTGGTTCTAGTTAATGAAAATTAATCTCCTGTTGTCATTTCTCCCATGCTTATTTTGGTGAAGTTATTGAATCATGTGGCAGAACCTAAGGGGACTCAATCACCAGTGGTTTGAAGTGCTCAAATGGGAGAGTTGAAGGATGTAGCTAGTGATAGTTACAAAATGATTCAATCAGTAGGGTGAGATGAATTTGAACTTACTTTGGGTCTACGTGACCGTGTTGGGTTGGTGAGGAACTACAAAGATGTGGAAACATTTTTTTTCAGTGTCGAAGTGTTAACTATTGATGTGGGATTTGGTTTTGTTGTCCAACGTATTAAGGGGGAAGTAAATGACTCTTTCTCTAGCGGTTGGTCAATGAAACGTTTGAATAGACATTGGGAGGTGATTCTCAATTCGAGAGTTGAAGATTTGAAAGGATCATCGGCTTTTATGACTGATGATGCTTTTAGGAATAAGGTCCAGTATAAGAAGCATAATATTGCATTGAATGGTCATATTATGCAGAGTCATTCCCTAGAAAATTTGGGTTTATAGTCCTAATTTTTTATTTTTCTTTGAGTCAGTTCAAGCCTCCTTGATGGGCTCTTGGGTTAGTTTACATTAAATTTTTTTTTCCTTCTTCGACTGCTGATAGAGGTATTTTATTCTTCTCCTCAATATCTTATATTTTTCCTCATTTTTGTCTCTGACATTGTATTCGTAGTTGTATGGCCTCTGGGAGCCACAATCCCTATCCTTTTAAATAATATAATAAAAAACTATAAAAAATTCAACCTCTTCAATCTATTGGAACCAAAAAATACTTATAAATCATCCCTCAAATATTTCAAAATGTCTTTCTATATAGAAAATAATATGAAAATGGTGAAGAATTATTTGTAGCTAGGAAAAAAATGAAGGATTGAAACAAAGGGTAAGAGTTAGAGCGAGAGGGGAAAAATACTTTCCACACAATATGCAGTACTAAGGGAAAATTTAATATAGTGGTAGTCAATAGCAGAAGTAAAAATAATTTGGTGTATATGGATATGGTGTCAAACCAAGGATTAGAGTGCATAACACATTTAGATCTTTATGAGGTTACATGGTTATTGTAAGGACATGTAGGTGTTATGAAAGAACAATGTGAATAAATTATTGCATCTACGACAATATTGAAGGATTGAATAAAGGGTTATATTTGTTAAAAGAGAGGAGTCATAGTTTTGACACAAGATGCAATAATAATGGAAATAAATTCATAGCCATAGAAACTCCCTTACTTAGTTTTATATGCTCTTCTTGCCTCTCCTTTATCTTCTTCTTCTACTAGCACTTTATGGGGATTCAACCATCATTTTATCCTCCACTTCATTTTTCCATTTTATTCACTTAAAATGATGTTTGATTGAATATTAAATAGCATCATAATAATTTCTCTCCTTAATGTTTCTTTTTCTTTCTTTAGACTTCCCTCCTTGTTCCTTAAGACAATGGATCCTTACACCATGTATGGGTTTAGAATCCTAAAGTTACCCTAAGGTCTTACCATCTTCTTTAGAATCCTCTTGTATTTCGTGAAGTCTTACCAAAATCCAAAGTCTCAACTCACAACACCTTTCTTATAATCACTATTTTCCTCTTTATGGCCTACACGAACTATCTCGGCATGTCTGCACTTACTGTAAGCCTTATACCTTTTTTTGGGGATTTCAAGTGATAGTCAACACATATTCAAGTAGGATAGCAAACATTAAGCTATTTTACCTTCCCTATAAGTTTCCTCATCCAAATCATATTCCAAATTATCGTGTCTTTGTAAATGAGCTTCTAGAACTATATTTACAATAGTGCATATAGTCACTAAAGGGGACTGACACGGATATCTACCCTTGACACCTATGGAATAAAAAAATTATTTTTGAATAGGCTTGAATAAAATTACATCATTATTAGTAGAAATTTATATGGCTTAATTCCATGCATAAGTAATTTTTATCACTCGTTCCCTATACTCTTCTCACTTTTAAGTATAGACTACTTACTTCAGAGTATAAACTATTTTCCTCAGATTGTATTCTTACATAATGTTTATGTTTATGAATTTTTCATTAATTTGTGTTTTTATAATATCTTGAATGCACTGAAAATGTATTTTTTAATAGTGAAGACATTTTATTAGATAAAAATAAATGGAAAACTATGAGTGAGGGTTATATGTGAGAAATCTATTATACTCATTTCTATTACTTGAGAAATATTTGTAAAATTTATGAGTGAGTGAATTCTTGAGTG
Organism: Taxus chinensis; assembly: GCA_019776745.2. Taxonomy (NCBI): domain Eukaryota; kingdom Viridiplantae; phylum Streptophyta; class Pinopsida; order Cupressales; family Taxaceae; genus Taxus; species Taxus chinensis. The sequence continues at coordinate 565,738,094 of CM034152.1, read as the reverse complement.
GTCTTAAATACTTAAAACCTTTAAGTTGTCCTTTAGTATGCTCATTATATGTTATGTACTAATTTCCAAAGCTTACTTCAAAGTACAATTCTTAACTTGCAATTCTGAAATCAAATACTCATTACTATCCATCACAAGTTTGGACCATAGATTTTCATCAGTTGACACAGGTGCTTTGACTTCTCATCTTCCTAACCACTTTCATAGGTGTCTGATGGACTCCTAAAAATTATGTTAAGATGTTCAGTATATTCTTTTTTCTCCGAAGTATAGTCTACTTTATTCGGAGTATAGACTATTTTATTTGGAGTGTAGTCTTCCATAGTGTCGATGTTTATGAATTTGTCATAATTTTGTGTTGGTATCTTATATTTAATGCATTTAAAAAAGTTTCTTATAATAGTGAAAAAAATTATTCGATAAGGGGCCGCCTACCCCCAACTCGGAGTGATGATTATATATGATAAATCCATTATACACATTTCTATTACGTGAGGAATATATGAGTGATTGACTTATTGGGTGGTCTTAAATCCTTAACACCTTTAAGTTATCCTTTATTATTATTATTATATTTTTTAAACAAATTTGAAGAGCTTATTTAAAAGTACAAGTCTTAATTTGCAATTTTGAAATCAAATCTTCCTTACTATCTATCACAAGTTTGGACCATAGATTATCATCAGTTGACACAAATGCTTTAACTTCCCATATTCCTAACCACTTTCATAGCTGTCTTATGGAATCCTAAAAATCATATCAACATGTTTAGTACAATCTTCTTTCTTTTAAGTATAGTCTACTTACTTATGAGTGCAAACTATTTTATTTCGAGTGTAGTCTTCCATGGTGTTGATGTTTATGAATTTTTCATAATTGTTGTTTTTATTATAGCATAAATGCATCTATCCCTATCCAAATCATAGTAAAAATTAAATTTTCATTGCAAATGAGCTTTTCAACTGGGCTTACAAGAGTGCATATAGTCACCTAAGGGGACTGGAAAGGATATCTACCCCTAGCACCGATCGAATACAACACTTCATCTTAAATAGGCTAGTAGACCATGTCTTGATTATTAGTACAACTTTCCATGGCTTATTCCATGCATAGGTATTTTTAATCACGTGTTCCTATGTCAAACCCTAACTTAGTGCACAGGTAGCCAGAGATGTTTGTTTTTGTCATAACTCTCTTTGTAACTTGAATTAAAGCTTCAAACTTGTTATGGAGGTAAATTTTTGTAATAGGTAAGGCATTTTATTACCAGTGAGAGTGGAGGCATCCAAAGCCAGATATTTTCTATTTTCCTTCCCCACATTTCCCTAAGGATCACACAGCTCATTATATAGGTAAATAAGTACTTCTATTTTGATTCTAACCCTACAAGCATGGAAATTTTAGTCACCCCTCATACAATGTCCACACAATGTATTAGACATCCACCCTTTTTAAGATCTTTCAAAACAACTAGACAATCCTCCAAATTGAACAACTCAATGTTATGATTTTGTCAGTCATAGGTCTCCTATTCATTCCAACAAAAAACAAAGTTTTCATGTAATACATCTTCCAAATCGAATTTTTTTTTATCAACTCTATTCAATGCTATTGAATGCTATTGGATGACTACACTAAAAAATGTCATCATTATGCTCTAATCAAATTATGTTTACACAATATACTAATGTTGCATTAAATTTACTGGAAAAACTTATGAGTATGTTTTGCATAGAAAAAATGGCATCGATGAATGTGTATACATATACTAATAAAATTGAAATTCATATACCTAAAATTCAGAAAGAAAATTTCCTCTATACAATGGGGTTAACAATAATGATGTTATATATTTTAATATAAAGATCAATTTTTTTCAATGTGTGGGACAAAATCAATGTAGGACCAAATAAAGAATAGATTTAATGTATTGTGACAACAATGCTTATTCAAATATTTAAGACTTCTACACACCCCTTCATCGTATAAATTGCAAAATATATATATATATATATATATATATATATCTGTGTGTGTGTGTGTAGACATGTATATGTATATGTATGTATGTATGTATGTATATATATATATATATATATATATATATATATATATATATAGGTATATACATATACATATATATGTATATATATACATACATATATATATATATATGTCTATATCTATACCTATATAAATATATATATATATATACACACACACACACACACATATACATACAATACATACATACATACAGACATAGATATATATATATATATATACCACCAATTATAATATACAAGATCGCAAAATATACCTATAATACAATAAAAGAAACATGTGTAGAACTCACAACAAACATATATTAACATTTAACAATATTTGTCTTAAACACGATGAAGAACCATGAAGCATTATTTTTCCTAATCATTCTGCTTAATCCAGAAAATAGTAATAAAACAAAAATAAATATTATTTATTTTAAAGAAGAAAATACCATCAAGATGCATTCGATGATCTAAAAGAGACCCAATGATGTTGAACTTGAATTTTAGTCGAGGGGGTTTTCCTTGTGATTCACAGAACACAAATTTATGTGTTTTGAATTCTAATTAATACGTCTTATATTCACATTATAGTCATACTCACCCAACGTATTTGTTATAGCCTCACAAATTTCTTTGATTTTTGTATGATGTAATTTCTATGATTTCTTGATTAGTTTCCTTCCACAAGTTGTGTCAAGAAATGTATACTCCATATACTATTAATCATCAATATTTAAGTCTTCCAACACAATATACTTTTCCTTCATCTTTCGAGGTTAATTGATTGCACTAAACAATGGTCGTAAATGGTTGGTAGGAGTCTCATTTACACTATAATCTAGAACTAAATCAAATGCAAACGAACGAGTTTCATGAAACATTATATGAAATTGTTGCACATAGTCTCCAAAAGTAGAAATATTTTTATCATTGTCTAACATGACATCTAAAAATTATTTCAAAAACTCTTTAGATTGGATGAGCAATTGTAATGCATTTCCATGGTTTATAGCATGTTTCTCAAGATTGAGGTATTGTGTTTCCTGTTTAATTCTATCATCACCCTCAACTGTAACAAAAAATAAATTTGGTTTAGTAATTGAGAAATTGTTAATATATCCAACAATCTTTATTCATAATAAAATATGTGATGTCAATGAAAATGAAGGATTCTCCGATGCAACTTCTTCAGGTGCATTGCATTCAACTTCTTCCCCAACATGAACAACATGGTCATATACAATGACAAAAATACTTTTATAGGATGTACAATGAAATGTTATAAGGATAAAAAGGATAACACATACTTGAAATAATGAAACGAAAACATACACCCTCACCGCTGAAATTTGGATTACTAGTAGATGTACTATGCTCGTGTGTCATCTCAAGTTACAACACCTTCAAAATGTGTTTGGAGGTGTTGTATTTGATATCCCGAGGATAGTCACAAACATAAAAACTTGAATCTAATCTCCAAATGAAATATCATCCGTCCCTGGATGTTTTCTTCTAACTATGTAAGACCCATGAATGGTATGGTTTATACAACATTCACTATCTGGTATTGCTCTGGCCTTCTCAATGGCAGACAAAATTTCCTTCTCCTTCTAGTAAATTTTTAAGAAACCTAATACTTGTAACTTCCTCTTGTTTTTGTACCCAATACTGGTAATCCATTCTCCTTGTGAATTTATTTCTTCAATTAGACCAGTAACAGGTCGTCAAGAAATAATAGTAAGATTCTATGGATTGAATCGTACCATGATTGACATGGATGAAATTGTGGAAATTATTTGACCACATAGATGCATGCAAAAACAATATAACAATTAGAAACAACTTTAAAATGATTACCTCTACACATATCTATGTAATTAGCACATACCAATACATCTCTCTTGTAGCCACATCTTTCTGAAATACTCCATAAAGATAGTTTTGTCTTTGAAATCCTTCATGAATTTGCAGATGAGAAAAAAGGTCATGTGCTCATAGTCACTGATGGCACACACGATGTCACCTAGTCACTGGAACATAATTTTCACCACCTCCTTTTTCATATATCTATAAATAAAATTTTCATGTAACAATAAGTATTGGAGAACAACAAAAATCAAACCAAGCCTATAAACATTGTTTTACAAAAATGAAGAAAAGTAAACCCTTGAAAATTTTCTAGCCAAGGCTTGAGAACATGCCATATGCATAACAAGACATGAAAACTGAATACATCCTTGAGACAAAAATAATGCCATTAGGGATGAAAATTATGTGTATTCAATTTGTTGAAAAAATTGTTAGTAAATTTATACTTTAAATATATTTATTTTGAAATTTGCATCATCTTTAATGAATGTATTGACATGTCAATCCCTAATTTTCCTTTCCCCCCTCATGTAGAATTCAGATAACCATGCATGTATGTCATCCACTTTATTATGGGATGAAACTGCCCATACAATAGGATCCCTAACCTATTGCTCTCAAAAACAAGAAGCATGTACAATTAGTACTAAGGAAAATGCATACATTAACTTATTGTTAGTATGAGAATGACTTAAACAAATATATCAAAATATCAATTATGCATGGAAATGAGACAAAAGTGTCCTTACTCCATATTTATTACTTGAGAATGTGGAGTCTATATGATCTGGAAACTCTTCAACTTTGGAAATTTCCACATAATCACATATTAAACATTTTTATTCTACTTTCTATTAGAAAATGACAAAGATAGGTAGTAATAAATTTTTTCTTATACTTAGAATCAACAATTATAGGAAACGAAAGAATATAAAATCATTAACACCAACAAGTTTTATCTTTTTTGGTACCTAAATTGATTCTCCTTCAAAGTCTGAGTAGCATCACAAGTGTTGACAAGAAGCTTAGGGACAAATAGATCATGGTGGGTAATTTTGTATCTCGGGATGGGATCTAACTAGCCTTTTTTGACTCAAATGTGGAGAAAAAGATAGCAGCCTCAAGAGGATTTTATCTATCCGAGCACTACTTTATGGTTGTTACTTTCAACCAGGGTGAGAGAACCCTTTTATAGCTTGTTGTTTATGGAGGATATAGAGATATCCTTCTCTATGAGGTTATGAATAATACCTTGGAGAAAATATGATCAATGCAACAAAATATAACTCTCACGAGTTGTCACTCTAGATAGTGGAGATATTTTCTAGACAAGGTTAAGGCTACTGAAGACATTAGGAACACTGATTATTTCTGCATGTTTTAGTAATAGAAATTATGCATTTGTACACACAGGGAAAATAGGGGTAGTACGGGTAGGATTGGTTATTTTTAAATGAGTTTTTTTGTGGGAGGTGAGGTAGGATGGATTTGATTCACCAGATCTTTGAGAGATTCTACAAAATGGAAAATAAACAAACAGAATGCCACAGAATAGCCAAAATGTTTCTTTAACCAAAATATGTTCTTCAAAGGAGGCCAATATTTTCACCTTTTCACACAATCTATCATATTCTAGCACAAAGGCTCGAGTTAGAAAACCCAAAAAATTATTAAGATCTAAGCCCAATCACACCTGAGGTACACCCAGAGGCTTATAGAAAATATCTATCAACAAATGAAAGAAAAGTGATTTTAAATCCTTTATTTCACTCCCAGATGAGAGCTCTTCTGAGGAATGAATTGCAGATGCCACTAAATCATCACAAGGATTGAGACATGTGTGATTGAAATAGATTTTGATACAATTTTGCAACAGGTACAAGAAAAACTATTTGTAGACATTCAATAATGAAACAGACACATTTTTCTCAAGATCAACATAGAATAACTTGAGTTTGATTAAATTTATCAGTAGGGGAAAGTTTATAGAACATTCTCAGAGCTTGTCAATGGCTGTACACTCGCAACCACCTTGACACATTCAAATTTAATACAAATGATATATACAAGCTTCTCAAAAATGATAGGCTCTATCAATCTATTTCTATTAGAAAATAATTCCTAACCTCTAACACTCCAACCCTTTGCATGATAAATTTTTGAAATTTATAAAATTTACAACAGAGCTTTTTCCCCCAAAAAAATCTAGACATTGATTGCACTAGTGCTTACCATAATCATGATTGCAATTCCTAGAATCGGATCTATAAAAAGTTGCCAGGTGCTTAGGGGCAGATCTCTTTAAATATCTCTTGCATTCAAATCCTTCTAGTAGATCACTCTTCCTTGTATTCGCTAACCAACTCTGCCCCTAATCTGTAAAATCTGGTTCCTTACATGCTCGGGAGAAGAAAAAAGGAAAATTAGATGGAGCCCAAGGGTCAGATCATTTTAAGGGAAAAAGATGTCCCTAAATCTTCCCTATTGAACTTAGATATCAAAATTAACTCTCCTCTTTGTTTGGCATGTAGGATATACCAAGAATTCATGAAGACTTTCACTTTCAAGAGCTTTTTAGAAAAAAGGGGGGGAAAATCAAATAAAGATGCACAACTTTTGTTGATATTTTCTTTGAATTTGGGCCGTCCACATGGAAGATTCAATTTAAAATGGGCTCAGGGGCTTCTTTTTGAGTTTTTACAACCCTTTGAAAAAATGTAAAATTTTCACATTTTTCTCCGCACCTCCACCCTTGAGAAATGAGCCTAACACATGTCCTAAGGTGGGTCCCAAAGGAATCATGGATAAATTATGATATTTTAACTCTTTTTTAGATAAAAGAAAAAAGAGGTAAAATATGGGCCTTTCCCTACAGCTCCACCCTTCCACTTTTGGCTTCTGATGTGGGTCCCAATGGAACCACGCTTCCTTTTACACTTTTATCTCCCTTCTTCGAAAAGGAAAATTTTCCAAATTTTCCCCAAGAGTCCGCACCCCGCTGTTGACCTTCTTGTCAAATTTTGACTTATCCTTTGTTGGGATTGCAGACCATTTTGATGTTGTAACCCTTTTGATGACAAAAGGAAAAGAATCCAAATTTCCTCCGATGGTCTACTTCCCCTCCCTTTGAATTTTTAAATTGCCATGCGTTACAATGGTGCATCTTGAGGTGGTCTCCAAAAGATGATACCTTTAATGATCGTGTGCTTGCCACGTGTCCTGGACTGACAAAATTTGTTTGAATGCTTAAAGCTGAATAAAAGGCGCCATGTTTCTGGATCCGAGGTAATCTCCATTGGCCATTGCAAAGTCCAAGAAAAATGTAAAGTTAGTAGAGGCCTCCAAGTGTCCTCCTGACACTTCTTAAAAATGAAAATCAAGGGCTAGTCCCGAAACATGTGTTGTTCCTCCACGTATCCCAGGCCTCCAAAACCCTTTTGAAAAGTCTAAGTATGGAAAGTCCCAGTGGAAGCCTCCACGTGTCTTCATGGTGTAATTTCAAAATGGTGAGTTATTTTGAGACCCTGAATGAGCGCGGGATCACCACATGTCCCTGTCTCGCCAAACTATATTTAGCTACATAAAAAAAATTTAAGTCTGGGAAAAGCAGCGGAAACCTCTTGGCACTACTCCAAGGCCAAACCAAAAAGTAAATCCTCAAATGAGCCTCATTTCTCCACGTGGAGAAACTTTAAGTTGAGGTGACTTATAGAATTTTTAAAGTACCCTTGTGAGCTGTGTCCAACCAAAAGATGCCACGTTTCTTGTTGATGTAAGGATGCAAATTTGACGGGGAGAAATGCCCGTCAAATCATGAAATGTAGAAGAACGACCATTTGAGCCCGGAGATGAAATTTTCTCCATAGACAGAGAATTCAGGAATGTTACAAGACTCAAATATGTTCCTTAGAGCTACATCCATTCTTTTTAATTTAAGTATTTAGGGAAAAAAATATAATGACAACAAATCCTGACTGTGGAAAATGGAAAGAACAGAATATCCCAAGTGTTTATATGAATAGAGGATGGGGAGTTAACTATATATCCATAGGTGATCTTCGACCCAAGAACAGACTGATTACAGTGACAAAAGGAAGGAATAGACTTCATAGGCACAACATGGGGAAATAAAAAGAGGCAGAGGATGTAAATCAATAGATTTCAAAGGAAAAATGGGGTGAGACTATTTTGAGCACCAACAACGGCTCCGATTCGAGGATGGGCACTCCTTATGAATGCCACAAGAACAAAGGTATACCAAGTGCCAAAATATCCATTTGGAAATAGAGTCAACTTGTAGAACAGAGAAACAAAGCCATCTCCCAAAAACGAAACAGAGAAACTAAAAAAAATAGGTAGTGGAGGACCAGAACGAGAAAAAACACAAAAGACAGGAAATAAACAACAAGCTATACACTGTACAAAATAGGTTTACCTTAATTCTAGGGAATCAATCCAAGAAATGCTTCAAATGCATGCCATTAAAATTAAATTCAAGAAATTCACCATCCAAGTCTTTCAAGAAGAAAGTATTTTCACCAATTCTAATATTAATGGAGTAATGGCTCATCCATAATGAGTAAAATTTTCCATGTTTTCCCTTCTCTTCATGCCTAATATCCCACAGAAGTACAATATCTCCAACATTGAAAGATCTAGGAGTGACCTTCTTGTCAAATAACTTCTTTAACTTTTCTCTAAACTTTACATGCCTCTAGTGGGATTCCCTTCTTTCATCATAAAGTTCAACAATCTAATTAATGTGAGCATCATAGGACTAACCTCTTGATCTTCCAGCTGTTGAATGAATTGATATTAGGATAATTTCATATGTAAGGGCAGCAGGGGCTGAGTTCTATACACCAACTCAAATTGACTCTTTCCAGTGGCTCTTTTAACAGTAATTCTATCAACCCAAACAGTGAACTTTAACTGTTCACCCCATTTTCTCTTGTTCAGCTCCAAGGTTCTTCTGATAATCTTAAGCAAGCTTTTATTATTGGACTCAGCTTTTCCATTTCCTTGGTGATTGTAATTATAGGCATATTTTAATTTAATCCCATACTCTTTGCACATTTTCACGAGAGGTTTAGCTCTGAAATTCATGGCATTGTCAGCCACAATCTTGAATGGCACTCCAAACCTATAGCTGATATGGTTTAGCAAAAAGTCCATGACAATTTGGTATGTTGCCTTCTTGGTGGGGATTTCCTCCACCCATTCAGTAAAGTAATAAGTGTCTACAAGAATCCACTTATGGCCAGCACTTGAACGGTCAGAAATCTCACCAATGAAATAGATTCTCCATTACTTGAATGGGGCTTCAATTGATATAGGCTGCGAAGGTAGGGAGCCTAAAGCTTTTAGTCTTCCAAAGAAATGATGAAAACTCTCACATCTTCTGACCAACAAGGTTTTATCTTTAAAGTGAGTTGGCCATAATTAACCAGCCCTCAGGATCTTATGTGGTGTGAGTCTTGCAGCAAAATGCCCCCCACAAACTCCTCCATGGAGATCAACAATTATCCTAAGCGCTTCATCTTCAGTAATGCACCTTATGAGGAATCCTTTTGGGATTTTTCAATCTAACCCATAATCAGTAATGACATATTTCTGGGAGGCCAACTTAAGAGCTCTTTTCTAGTTCTTACTTAAATACTCAAGGTAGTATAAATGTCTGAGATTTAAAATTACATCCTTATACCACTCAGAACTCGTCAAATTTTCAAAAACACCTACCCTTTCTTCTTCTACCTCATTTCTAGTACCTCAATATTTTGCAAGTTACTCTCAGCCAAAAGATTAACCAAGTGCAAACCTCTCACCAACTTTGTGGTTTGGATATCCATGTGATATTCTTGCAACTTGTTCACCCATCTACATCTTTTCATTGAGACCTCCATCTCTGATAAGATTTCCTTTACCATGGCATGGGGAACATAAGAAACAACTTTTGAGCTTAGATTGTAAGTCCTGAAAACCTTTTTTTCTTTTACTAAGGCAAATGATTGCTTCTCCATAATAGTGTATTTCATCTCAGCCCCCTAGAATACCTTATTGAAAAAGGCAATTGGCCTCTCATCCCCTTCATCATCAATCTACAACAGGACAAAAGCAATAAGGTTCTCTGAAGCAAAGGAAAATAGTTGGAAGGGCTTCTTATAGTCTGGAGCTACTAAAACTGGTGCATGCTTCAATGCCTCTTTGATCCCACTAAAATCTTGAATGGCAACCTCCTCCCATTTGATGTCCTTGTCCTTCTTTAGCATGGAAGTGATTGGAATGGTGAACTTAGAAAAGTTTGATATGAATTTTCTGATGAAGTTTATCTACCTAAAGACGGATTGAATACCTTTCTTGGTTCTTGGAATTAGGACCTTGCTGATGGCCTCAACCCTTTATGGATCAATCATTAGCCCTTCTTACAACATAATGTGACAAAGAAAATTTTCCTTCCGCACTCCAAAATGGCACTTCTTTGGATTGAGTGAGATGCCATATTCTCTACATCTTATCAACATCTTCTCCAAGTGCAACAAGTGATCATTTCTGTTTCTAGAAAAAACATTCACATCATCTTGGTAAATAGCAATAAAATCATTGATGTAACTGGAAAAAGTAACATCCATTGCTCTTTGAAAAGTGGCTCTAGCATTCATCAAACCAAAGGGCATCCTAACATATACATAAGTTCCCCAAGGAGTGGTAAAGGCTGTCTTGATTCTTTCTAATTCCTTCACCACCACTTAGTTATAACCAGAGAAACTATCGCAGGTAGAGAGCAATTCAGAACTTGTCACTAATTGTAGCATATTTTCCATGTTTGGTAAAGGATAATTATCCTTCATTGATGCTCTATTCAGATTCCTGAAGTCCACACATAACCTGATATCACCATTCTTCTTTCTTACTAGTGCTAGGTTTGCACCCCAAGAAGAATACCTTATGGACTGAATAATCCCTCCATCTCTTAGTTTCTTCAGTTCTTCTTACATTTTAAGAGATAAAAGTGGATTGATTGGCCTTTGTTTATTCCTGAATGGCTTTGTATTGGGCTCCAAGGGATTATCAAGGTTAAATAGATCCTCTCTATATGCCTTTACTTCACAATAGGTCCACACCATGCAGTTTTTGTATTTTTTTAACAATTGAATGTATGACTGCTTCTCCTTATTCCTGAGATCTCTACCCAACCAAATCTTCCTTGGTTTCTCCTTTGTGCTAAGATCAAGCTCCTCAACATCCCTTGAGGCTGCTATATGTCTATTAATAATGCAATCAACATTATAAAAGTTTGATTCAAGAGCAACCAACCCTCTGGGAATGGTATTACTCTTTAGTTGGATGATTCCCTTTCCAAATAAGGTTTCTTTACCCTCTTCTACACACACCATTCGCTCCCAATCAATGCATTGATCAGAAAACCCTCCATTGTTCTACATAAATATTTTGATCTGAGCATCATCATCAAAAACCTGCCAGTGTTTAATGTTGTCAGGGATAGAGGGTCTTGTCAATATGTCAACATCATAATCATAATATGGGGATATTGTACAATTTTCAAACCGAGATCCCAATACTGCAAGATTTTCTACCAAATCATTGAAATTTCTATCATGATGCACAATATTGAATGAATCAAACATATCAATAAGATCCCAAGCTGCATGTTTATATTGTTTCATTCACTGATTTATTGTGGCATAAAGTTCTCTGACCTGCTTAACAATTAATTATGAATGCCCTTTGAAAATAATGTCCTTGACACCATATTTCAAAAACATTCTTAAACCTAACAACAATGACTCATGCTCAACAATGTTGTTAGTGCACTTAATGTTAATAATGAAGGAAAAAATAAAAATTTCATGTCCTGGAGAAAGCAGAACAACACCAATACCATTTCCAATTCTAGAGCAAGATCCATCAAACAATAGAGTACATGGAGAGCCTTCCTACTCAAGACACTTGAATTATTCAATCTTGTGCTCCTTTCCATCAGTAAATCCTACAAAATTATCTACATCAACACTTGTGTACAATACTTCATAGGATGCATTGTTGGGATCTTAAATAAGGTGCAAAATTTTCTTTTATCCATTGAATATGATAAGGATTCCCTCAATTGGGATGGTGGCATAGGACATGACCATTTGAACACTCCCACCAACACTTGCAGCCCATTTTCTAGACAATAGTATACCCCATTTGGATGGGCGGTCAACAATGACAACATCAAGTTTTAAATTTTTACCTAGGTAGGCTATAAGTTGCACCACCAGACCTTTCACACGTCCCATTACTAGAACCTCTCTAGAGTCCTTGGTAGTGAACTTCCCATATGTTATTGTTAGTTTAATATTCATCTCATTCATGACTTTTAGAGGCATGACATTCCGTGATGCCCCTGAGTCAAACATATAGTTGTGGAGCAGTTTTTCATTTATGATCAAAGTGGTAAAGAATGGATCAACATTTAACTAAGAGTCCACCAAGGATTTCCCCAAATAGACCTCAGGTGGTTCACCTAATTCCTCCAACGCTAGTGGTGTTTCTAATAATTCAATGATTTAGGGAGTCTCCACAATGTTTAGATTTCTACCTAGGGTAGTCGTCTCCTCTTTCAATCCCAAGTATTTAAATGCTCTCTTTTTGTGCTCAGGAATCTTAAGCAACTCAAAAATTGGAACAAAGACTTTGATTTTACTTAAAACTTGGGCAATGTCATATGGGACATTCTTTGGCAATATAGCATTAGAAAGGAGATTAGCAAACAAATGAGAAGAAATAGGTCTCTTGACAGTTTGGGCATGAGGAGAAACATGATTTATATTTTGGACAACAGGGCCTTTGGAAGATGTATCTTTCTTAGGATCCTCTTTAGGAATGTTTGAAAGTAAAGCATCTTTTGGATTGTCTTGAGGCCCTGTCCCTTTGATAACCTTACTTCTTGTGTTATATTCCTTCTCTTGGGCAACAACAACAATCATCAACAACTACATGTCTTCCTCATAAGGGACTGCTCCATCATACTTCTTTATCATCAGATCTCTTAAATACTCAAACTCATTATTAGGTATCTCAAAAGCTTGTATAGTATCTACTTCAAAAGTATGAGAGGGAGGAAGAAGTGGTACCCTATGAATACAGTCTCAAAAAGTGGAAGCAGTCCAAGCACTTATCACTTTAGTCAAAGTTTCCCCTTGTTGTGAGCTCATGGAGCAATCCATCATGTAGACATCATTATCATTGTCATCATCAACTTCCTCTTCTTCTTGCTGATATTATTCACATGGAGCATGGGGCATGAAACATCTATCACACCAATCAATGACCTTTGTTTCTTCCACAACATCAACTCTGGCATCCAAAGGATCAGTCACCATTTTGTTTTCCCTACCTTGGGGTTGTTTTGTTTCCAAATCTAATAGGCCCCTTGCCTCTGTCATCAGTTCTGTGATGATTTGTAAATATTTCTTGGCCTTGTTGTTTATGCTGGCCTTGTGAGCTCTGCCCAATTCCATTCTCAGCCTGGGCTAGTTTGTAGGAAATTTCTTTGACTGCCCCTGCCAAAAGTATTCACAACTTCCTCCAAATCAATAACCTCACTTGTTTGAGGTTTTTCTAGGTTAACCAGCTTCACACCATCCCGCTTAGGAGGTTTTTCAATTGCCTTGATATTATTTTCAATTTGCAAAGCCATAGTGAAGGCCTGCCTCATATTGGTAGGGTTCTTGTCTCTCAAGTAGTAAGTAGCCTTTTTACCAAATGCATTTGAGTATTTGATCAAACATGACTCGGCACATAGTCTCAAGTTAATAGGCAACCTTCTCAAAGATTTATTGAACCTTGTGTTGAAATCATGAACTGACTCATTAGGATTCTTCTTGATATTTTCAAACTCTGATAGAAGAAACCTAGGGTCAATTCTATCACCATATTGCAATCTAAATGCATTGTTCATCTCATTCCAAGAATCAATAGAGTTATCTGGAAAAGCTTTATACTAGTCCCTTGCATCCTCTTCCAAAGTGTGAAAAAAAAAATTGATGTATACATCTTCAAACTCCATCTCAAATTCTTCCATCATGTTGATAAAAACCTTTAAATGTTGATCACCGGTTATAGCATTGTTTCCTTAGAACTTTGGTACTTTGTTCCTTAATCTTGAGGTACTGCATTTGGATAACTAGCCATTCCCAAAAAATTTATAGGTCCAAAGGTATTTTAAAAAAATGGAGGTATTAATGGGGGATGATCCATATTGATTCGAGGATGTGATCTTAAGGGAGAAACAAACTGATAAGGGGCAGGGGGTCCTTGAAACACAATAGTATAGCTTTCAAAATGAATATCCTCTAAAGGGCTTGTTTCTTGGAAATCCCTATTAACCTTTGAAAACACATGGGAAGAATGAGAAGAAAACCTTTCAAATTCAAATGAAGGCCCCTCTCCAGATGGATAATTCAACTCCATAAAGTGGCTACTTGATTTAGAAGCACTTGAATGGCAATCTTTAATGATAGGCTGGTCACTTTCACCAATTAGGATCTCCTTTCTTAAATGTTTTTCTCCCACAAATCTCCATGCTATTCTTCCTTCTGACTTTGTTTTTCCTATTTCTAAAAATAGTGTCCTAGCAAGATCCTTAGAGAAGAAATATCTTATTCCTTCCAGTTGTGGAAATATTAGTAAGAAATGTCACTTGATAAAGGTTTAAGACATTGGTCATTATCAAAATTAAATCAACAGGGAGTCGCCACTAATGATTTCAACCTTAGCTATGAAAATGTACTAAAATATGATCTGTCAAATGTCTGTCAGCACTAGAAACTAGAAATGAAAGATCTGACCTTCCTTTACAAAGATTTATTAGTGAATACTAGTAAAAAAACTCGCAGAGACTAGAAAAGTTGCATACAACACTTGTAACTTGAAACTTCTCACAGGCTCGAACACAGGATGAGGTTGAAACAAGATTCTAGCACGTAGAGCATATAAGAAATTCTTACCAGGGTTTGAGTATGAGTTATAATCACAATGTCCCTAGCAATGGCACCAATAGAGTATTGGTACCCAAATTGATTCTCCCTCAAAGTCTGAGCAATATCACAAGTGTTGATAGGAAGCTTACGGATAGATATATCATGGTGGGTTGTTTTATAGCTGGGGATGGGATCTAACTGGCCTTTTATCACTCAGATGTGGAGAAATGGATAGCACCCTCAAGAGGATTTGATCTATCCTCACTACTTTATGGTTGTGCCTTTTAGCTAGGGTGAGAGAAGCCTTTTATAGCCTATTGTTTATGGTGGAGATGAAAATATACTTCTCTGTGAGGTTAGGAATAAGACCTTGGAGAAAATATGATCAATGCAACAAAATATAACCCTCACGAGTTGTCACCCTAGATAGTGGAGATATTTTCTAGACAAGGTTCAAGGTGCTAAATACATTAGGAACCCTGATTATTTCTGCATGTTTTGGTAATAGAAATTATTCATTTGTATACACACAGGAAAAAAAATTGTAGTATGGGTAGGATTGGTTATTTTTAAATGTTCTTTTGGTGGGAGGTGAGGTAGGATTGATTTAATTTGCCAGATATTTGAGAGATTCTACAAAATGGAAAGCTAAACCAACAGGATGCCACAGAACAACTAAAATTTTTCTTTAACAAGAATATGTGCTTCAATGGATGCCCAAATTTTCACTTTTTCACACAATCTATGAGATTCTAGAACAAAGGGTCAAGTTAGAAAATCCAACAAAATATTAAGATATAGGCCCAATCACGCTTGAGGTACACTCAGAGGCTTATAGACAATCTTTGTCAACAGATGAAAGAAATTGATATTAAATCATTTATTTCTCTCCCAAATGAAAGCTCTTCTGAGGAATGAAATTGCAGATGCCAATAAACTATCACAAAGATTGAGAATTATGTGATTGAAATAGATTTTGATACAAGATTGCAACAGGAACAAGAAAAACTATTTACAGACATTCAAAAATGAAACAGACACATTTTTCTTAAGATCAACATGGAATAACTTGAGTTTGATTAAATTTTTCAGCAGGGTAAAGTTTCTAGAACAATCTTAGAGCTTGTCAGTGGGTGTACACTCACAACCATCTTAACACAATCAAATTTAATACAAAAGATATATACAAGCTTCTCAAATGGCTTCTTAAAAAGGACGGGCTCTATCAATATTTTTTCTATTAGAAAATTAGTCTCGACCTCTAACACTCCAACCCTTTGCACGATACATTTATATAATGATATAAAATATGTCATCTCAAGTTGTAGCCACATGGTCGTGTGATCTCTTATCACAATGCATAATCCAATGAAGCTCCTTGATTGTGCCCATATTCACAATTATAAGTCACAAACTATCAGGTGATCGCAGGGGTACATCTCTTCGAATATCTCTATCAATTTAAGCTCCTTCTGTCACAAAAATGTTAGATAACTAATACGTCTATCCAACATACCATAATACAAGATCCTAATCGTGTCAGATCATGTTCCTTGCATGCTATGGACCAGAAAAAAACATAATTACACAGGATGCAAGGGTACATAGATCATTTTAATGGCAATCAGAAATATGCCATAATAATCCATACTAAACTTAGATATCAAAATCAACTCATCCTCAATATGATTGGCATATAGGATCCCCACATGTCTAAATACAATCAGTGCAATAATTGCACGTTCCAGGAGCATCTTGATTACCCTCAAAAAGGGGGGAAACATGAGATACAGGGTGCATGAATCATCGTTGCACAAACTTCAATAACCACATAGTTGAATCATAAGGTCTATCAAAATGAGAATACATCAATTTAAAATGGGCACAAGTGCTTACTTTTGAGATTTTTACAATTGAATCAAATAATGTAAATCATAGCACATCGAAAAAGGTCATAAGTCCGTCGTTGCGACAATGAGCCTAACATGTGTCCTGGGAGAAAGGGTAACTAAGAAACTACGGCATCACATTAAGCCTCCTTTTTCATGTAGACCTGTTGACCCTTTTTTTGGGTTCCTAGGGGTTTGGTACTTCTTTGTCAAGATTTTGCCCACAGCTCAGTTATATGTCAACATATGCCTTCTAATGTGGGTCTTATTTTGAATTCAAGAAGTCTATAAATATATTAGTGCATTGTATAACAATCCCTATACACGGAAAATAAGAGATATTTTGCGAAATTTCCCCTGAGATTTTATTATTTCCAGAGCTATTGACCATCACCAAAAGAAAATTAAAAGCATATCCAAGGTCAGTCATCTGAAAGCCATTTTGATGTTGTTACATGTAATTGAAATCACTTGATTAATTATGATGATCACCAACAGTTGAGCACCACTTAACACAATCCATTGTAGATTGCTTGTCTGAATATGCAAGTATAATAGCTTGGTGTATTGTTTTCGAAGAATTATTTCCTCCATAAGGGTTTGATAATAATGTAGGCATAACACATATCCGTTAATGATCATCCACTTGTTTTTACCCCTATTTATACAAGTGTTGCTTTGTAATGAAATTACTTGCCATAATTCAGATCATGAGCAGACCAATGATAACACATCATATATCCAAAATAATGATCTCAATCATGCATATTAGAATAGCTTATGCCACTTCGAGGGGGCAACCTCCAAACCATATCAATAATACTCAAATGCTCCAGATGATATGATTAAGGGCGTAGCATGCCCCTCCCCCTTCAAAGCAACATTGTCCCCAATGTTGAGAAGATCTGGATGCTATGCTGCAGGAAATGCTTGCATCCTCCCAAGTTGCATCTTCAATCATTCATAGATTTTTCCACTTGATCAAATACTCAGTGATGACCCTTGTCCTCAACCGCTTAGTGCGTGTAAGAAAGGATGCATTCTAGGTTCCAATGATGATCCTTGCCCTCTTCATCAAGCTCAGGTAAGCACTAATCTGGGTTGATATGTGTCTATCCAATTACCTTCTTTAGGCAAGATACATGGAAGACTGGATGAATTCGAGTAGCTGGAGGAAGTTCTAGTTTGTATGCTACATTGCCAATCTTCTGTAACACTCAGATAAGGACCATAATACTTAGGTGAAAGCTTGTTATCCTTTTTGCTGTTGTTTTCAAGGAGATTTGCTTATATGGTTGTAAACATTACAAAAACCCAAGTCACCGACTTCAAAATGTCTTTCACTACGATCTTGGTCTGCCTGCTGCTTCATATGCAGTTTTGTGACATGATGCCAAATTCTCCCTGAGACTAGAAAGCACCTCTTGTTGGTGTTGAATATGTTCTTCGAACTGCTCAAAACCTTTGGCTGGACTCTTTAAAGATAGATAGTGAGTAGATGGTGGATGGTACCCATATAAGTGCCAAGAAATGAAGACATTTTAGATTAAGTATGAAAGGCAGGTGTTACACCACCATTTCTGCCAGCGGCAACCATTGGACACCCAAAGTCTCGCTTGCTTATCTGATGTAAAACAACGAAGATATCCCTCCAAGCACTTGTATTACCACCTCTGTTTGCCCATCCTGACTGGGGATGATAAGAGGAACTACGAGGCTAGTTGTGGTGCCCAGAGCATGAGAACAGAGTCAGTCCAAAAATTTACTAGTAAAGATTCAGGGTCTCGATAACTTACTATAATCTTTGGTGTCCCATGTAGCTTCTGAATTGTATCCCTGAAAGAGTTGGCAATGCTACTAGTACTCGCAACAAATGGATGTGCCATAAAACACAAAAATGGGCATATTTGGTGAGTCTATCCACCACGACCATGATTACATTTTTAACCTTCTGATTTAGGCAATCCTGTGATGAAGTCCATAGACACCTCTTCCCACCTTTGGCTAGGAATAGATAGAGGTTGTAAAAAGACCTGGGGACTTAATTGTTTCTTCCTTATTTTGCTGGACAAACCATGCATTCTGCCACAAACTTTTGGACATCTCCTTTTAATCCCTTCTTAGAAAATAGCAATGCTTGATTAACTCTATGATAAGTCTTTTAGAAACCCAGAATGATTGACCTACTGGAGAAGCATGGAACACTAGATAGA
This sequence comes from Taxus chinensis, assembly GCA_019776745.2. Taxonomy (NCBI): domain Eukaryota; kingdom Viridiplantae; phylum Streptophyta; class Pinopsida; order Cupressales; family Taxaceae; genus Taxus; species Taxus chinensis. The sequence goes on along the minus strand of CM034152.1, from coordinate 565,719,087 downwards.
ACCCTATGGTGTTTAAGTGATTGAATTTCTTACATAGACATAATCTGATCTTTATACCATAAAACATCTCCTTTCCATAAAAAAATTGATCTGACATGTTTGGATCTTGTTGGATATTTTGAATGAGATTATGTGTGTACCTGGGTCATTTCTTCCATGCTTCAGATGCTTGCATCCTCTATCGAATCCTACTTGTAGCATACAGATATGGCACACAACAATGCTTGGGCAGGATTCATCCTTCGACGAGATAAAGCATCAACAACCACATTATCCTTTCCCTTTCTTGTATATTATCTCAAAATCATACCCCAACATTTTAGTAGACCCATTTCTGTTGTTCTTCTGATGATAAATGTTGTTCTAACAAGTATTTCAAACTATCATGATTAGTCTTTACTTTGAAATGTCGTACCCATTAAGATATGGTCTCCATTGTTTCACTGCATGAAGTATTGCTAACATTTCCTTTCTCATAAACTGGGTTTTAGAGATATTCTTACCTTTGTATTTTCCGGCTCTCGACGGCAATGGGGTCGCCCTTCTTGCATGAGTACCGCCCCCATACCATACCCTGAAGCATCACATGCAACAATGAATGTTTTTTAAAAATCTGGGGGTGGCTAGATACTAGAGTGGTGCACATGGCCTAACTTCAACTTCTCAAAGGCCATAGATAGCTTGCTCGTTCCAATGGAAAGGAGTTCTTCTTCAATAAAGTTGTGAGTGGTGCTACTGATGCTGCCATAATTCCTTGACAAATCTACGATAATAACCTGTAAGCCCCAAGAAATCCTCATAGATTTTTTGAGGGTTTTAGGGAACCTTCTCATTCAAGCATGGCTTTTATCTTGTTAGGATCCACTTTAACACCTTCATAAGAGACAATATGACCCAAGATATTCCGCCTCCTGTGACACCAAAAAGAACACATTAGAAGGCTTTGCATAAAGTTGATGTTGTTCTAAGAGTTATCCAACACCTTATTTACATGATGCAGGTGTTCCTCCCATGATTTGTACTATAGATTAATATATCATAAAAGAACACTATGAAGACAAACTTTCGAAGGAATTATGGCTTGAAGATCTTGAATTCATCAAGCTTTGAAATGTGAAGGGAGCATTTGTTAGTCCAAAAGGCATTACCATAGGAACTCATAGTGTCCTTCATGTGTCCTGAAATGCTGTTTTATGAATATCTTCATCCTTGATTCTAATCTAATGATATCCTAGAACAAAGATCAAGTTTTGTAAAGTAAACAGCACCATGTAACTCATCTAGCATAAATCATCAATTACAAGAATAGGAAACTTATCTTTGATACTGTGTACTTATTGAGTTCCCTATAATCTGGATACATGCGCCAATCTGTCCATCTTTTTCCGATGCACCATCACTACAGGAGAAGAGTAAGCACTTTGACTATGACGAATAAGTACCCATGCTTCTAACATCTTCTTGAACTATTTTCTCAATCTCACGCTTTTGCATATAGGGGTACCTATAAGGTCTGATGTTGGGGTGGTTGACTCCCTGGTATCAAGCTGGATGGCATGGTCATGGTCTCTTTTCAGGAGGCAAACCTCTTGGGCATTTCTCCAAGATAACCCCTGAGTGCTCATCTAATAACCTGCTTGCATATCTGGATGGGTATAAATGTCATTGGAATGATTGTGAATTCCAATAGAAAATAGTTGTGCTACAAACCCTTCTACACCCCTTTCTAAGCAATTTTCTGCATCTGATGAGAACTTACCATCTAGTGGGGATCTTTAGCTCTGTAGTCCTTTTAGTTTAAAATTAATTCCCTTCTGACTGAAATTGCATGAACAACTTCTTGAAAATTCATTTCAATGGTTCCCAAGGTGGTAAGCCAACTGAACACCTAACACAATGTCTACTCCTACCCATGGCAATGGCATACATCATTGCTAGTTAGCAATGTGTAATCTCCCCATGGCGATGATTTTGACTGTTATGGCATTTTCCTAGAACAACTAACAGTTTTGCCACCATCAGTGATCATGACTTGACATTCTGGAGCTAGGATAAATGAAAGCAGTTCAAGTGTACTGCTGGCAACTTATGATTGATGAAATTGTGAGTGACTTCCTTGAACCAATCAACATTGTTACCCTCTGTTTTTTTAATATATCCCAACTACTTTGAAGAGTTTGGGGAGTGCTAATACCAGATAGATTGCATGGCATGATACAGTTGGTTGGGGATCTCCTAGATTCCTCCTCTGGCTCTTCCACTTCCTCTGTTGATCTTGCTTCATTTTCTTCTTCTTCAGTAGGTCCCTCAATGTAGAACAACTTCTTTTCTCAGCACACTTATGATCCTGGTCCAAATTTGTTGTCACAATGAAAACATAACCCTTTGGCTCACTTTTCTTCAATTTGTTGAGGTGTCAGTCTCAAATTAGCCGAGTGGTAATGATGGAAACAAGGGTGCTATGATCTTTGATAGCTAGAAACAGTTATGCCTTCCGACTTGAAAGAAATTTTTCCTCTACCCTACGTGCCATGATCATAGAGTCTGATAACCTTGAGTGAGGATTAAACATACGCACCTCATGTCTCAATTTGCTCTTTAAGACCCCCAAGAAATAAGTCATTTAAATTACTCTTCAAGAATATTTTCCACCCGTAAGGAAAAAGTTTTGGAATTGATGGATGTAATTTTTGACTGTTTCTGTTTGTCGTGAGCTTTGCTAATTGGCTGAAAGTAATTCTCTGACACACTAGAACTATAGTGCAATTGCAAGGTCTTCGGTGAATACTGTCCATGTAACATTGAGGCCACTCTTTTTCCTTTGAGCACATAACCATTGATACCAAATGAATCGATCAGGTTCAAGATACAATGATGCCATGGTAACCTTTTGTCCTCCTATGGAATCTAATGAAGATCAAAGAAATTCTCCATCTGGTTAATCCAATTGAGTGGATCCTTTCCATAAAATTTACACATTTCAACTTTTGGAATCATGCCCCTCCATTGGTGAGAAAATCCACTTGAATGATTAAAGGATCCTCCCTAGATTGAGTGATTAGGATCTGTGTGACCATTTCTAGTAGAACCCATATGACTAGCATTGGAAGTTGTATTAGAAATAGAATTCAACAACTCCTGTTGCATTGCATGAAAATCATTCTGAATCTCACTCCTAAGGCTATCTTTCAATTGATGAATCTCAACATTAAGGTCATCCTTACTCACCATTTTGTTTACCCTTTCCTAAAATTAAATGACCACCTTAGATACTCCCAAACCAGTAGAATCTGAAGCCATATATTCCTTATTTGGGGTCATTCCTAGAGTTTCTTGTCCTTTTCCTTAGCCTCAGGTAGATCTATTAGCCATGAGAAAGGAATGGGCCTAGGGGTAGACTTAATAGGGAAGAATTTTAGGGTTTAGGGTTTCATAATTATTTGGCCGAATATGGGAATTTATAAAATAAAAACCCTAACTATTTTTTGGAGGGGTTTCTGAAAATATAAGAAATTTGAAAAATTTCCCAAAATTACGCCCTAGGGATCCAAATTATGAATAAATATAGAACTGTAATAAATTTTTCAAAACAAGTCAAAACTTATTTAAATTTTGAGAGAAGCTTACTTGACTTATTTAACCTCACCAAAAAAAAATGTAGAAAAATTCACTACCAATCTTGAGATATAGTTGAACCTTCAGAATTAGGGTTTGATGTCATCCTAGCCAAGATCAAGCTCTGATACAACTTGTAATGAAATTACTTGATTAATTATGATTATCACCAGCAATAGAACACCAAATAAAACAATATTATAGATAAATTCTCTCAATATGAAAGTCTAATAGCTTGGCCACTTCGAGGGGGCAACCTCTAGAACATATAATAAGACTCACATACTCAACATAATGATCATCCACTACCTATAACCCCTATTTATACTATTCCTATGCTATGGCCATCAGCATGGCTAACCAACCAATGATAATAGATCATATATAAAAGAGATACATCATGAAATTAAGTTATGAGAGCAGTAAGTTGACTATATCCATCCCATGTAAGATATATAATTAAGCATGTAACATTTAACCCTTTTGGTGACAAAAGTAAAAGAATCAAATTTACCTTAGATGGTCTGCTTCTCCACCCTCTGAATTTTCAAATTTACGATGTGTCACAATGGTGCATCTTGATATGGTCTCCAAAAGCTGAACTTTGAATGAGCGTGGGCTCACCGCGTGTCCTAGCTTGGAAAAATTTGTTTGAAGGCTTAAATCTCAGTGGAAGGCATCATATGTCAGGAATGGAGGTAATCTTCTTTGGCTATTGAAAAGTCCAAGAAAAATGTAAATTGAGCGGATTCCTCCAAGTTTCCTCCTGGTGCTTCTTAAAATTGAAATGCAAGGGCCTGTCCCCAAACATGCGCAGTTGCTCCACGTGTCCTAGGCCTCCAAAACCCTTTTGAAAATTCTAAGTACAGAAAGTCTCCACCGAAACCTCCATGTGTCTTCATGGTGAAATTTCAAAATGGTGCCTAATTTTGAGACCTTGAATGAGCACGAGATCACCATGTATCCCTGTCCCACCAAACTATATTTAGCTGCATAAAAATTTATATAAGTCTTAGGAAAAGCAGCAGAAACCTCCACGTGTCCTCCCGACACTACTCCAAGGCCAAACCAAAACATATTTCTTCAAATGAGTGTCATTCCTCCGCGTGTTAAAATTTTAAGTTGAGGTGACTCGTAGAATTTTTGAATTACCCTGTCGAGCTACATCCAACCAAAAGAGGCCACATTTCCTATTGATGTAAGAATGTAAATTTGACTGAGAGAAACACCCGTCAAATCGTGAAATGTAAAAAAATGACCATTTGAGCCAGGAGGTGAAATTTTTTCTATGGAAAAATATTTCAAGAATGTTACAAGGCTCAAATATGTTTCTCAGAGCTACATCCATTCATTTTTATTCAAGTATTTAGGGTAAAAACAACAAGGACATTAAATCCTGACTGTGGAAAATGGAAAGAATAGGAGATCCCAATTTTTTAGATGAACAGAGGATGGGAGGTTAACTATATATCCATATGTGATCTTCAACCTAGGAACAGATTGATTACAGTAACAAAAGGAAGGCAGAGACTTCTCAACCACAACATGGGGAAATAAAAAGTGATAGAGGCCGTAAATCAATAGATTTCAAATGCAAAATAGGGCGAGACTATTTTCAGCACCAACACCTCTAACAGAGGAAAAACTAATCAGGAAGGGAAATTACTATTTCTTCCCACTTTTATTGGCCAATTCAAAACAACAAGTACAAAAAATACAATAAGTATCAAAGAGAAGTAGATAATATCTCACACTTTCTCCCAATTACTTGGTTGCTCTGTCTCAACATTCCCTTCTTCTATAAGACACAATTCTAGAACTAATAAATTCTTGCTCAATTACTTTCATGCTTCGATGTACTTATTATCTTCTAAAAGCATGTATTTATAGTTTTTCTCATGTCCTCCCGTGCACTAGAGAACGGGAAAGGTCATGGAGGAGAAGAGACATAGACAACCTTTCAAATTCTAAGGTTGTTTGTTTCATGTTTTTTATTTTCTATCTAAAAGAGCTAAGACTTCTACCCAATGCATACTGGCAGTCTCAGGACCACCACCCTAGTTGGGTGGTGTTTTTAAACCACCGCTTTGCACAGAGTGGAAGTCCTATTACTATAAAGATAAATCCTCCTTGTATTATTTTTCCTTCTTCATGCTGACTGATCTGATGAATTAGACATTTTAGATCCCTCTAGATCACACCTCCCCTACTTAGGAGGTTTTTTGTCCCACAAAATCTTAGTGGGCGAGTAGATGAGGAAATAATTCCCTCACTTTCTCCTTCAAGTACCACCAGGCCTGCCTTGCTATCTTTTCTTTTAGTTTGATCTGCCAAGACTCCCGCAAACATCTCCTAGTCTCTTTACCTTCTGCTATAATAGTACATCCTCCTGTAATTCTCCTTCTGATTCCAAGACACAATCCTCAATGGAAGGTAACAACTATAGTCATTCATCTTCATCTATTGAATGGATGGCTCATATAGGTGTAAGTTCTAATAGTTTACTATAGAGCACATCGTCATAAATGATGGTAAATCAAGCCGAAAGGAATTTTCTCCAATGGTTAAGGGTCCATATTTTAGTGGCTTGAGCTTATGTGCTTGACCTTATAGTCTCTCCTTTTCTCAAGTAAATGCAAACTCTATCTCCAACATGAATTTTATGTTCCCTCCTATGCTGATCATACCTAGCTTTGTACTTGGCTTGAGATTTCTCTAGCTATTCTTTAACTTTGAGATGGATTTTCCAGATCCTCTTAATGAATTTATTTTATCTATTCACCTTTTTGTCTCATGTCTCATCCTCATCCTCCTTCCCAACTACTATGTCTAGCAGATTTGTACGTAGATATCCCAAGCATGCTTCAAACAGTGACTTCATAGTGGTTGTGTGTACTGCCTAGTTATAAGAATGTTGAATGTAGGCTAAGGACTCATCCCAAGTCCTTTCGTATTTATTATTATACCCTCTGATCAACTATACCAAAGTCTTGTTCACCACCTCTCTTTGTCCATCTTTCCATGGATGGAAAGTTTTGATCCTCTATAACCTCATATCCATCTTGTCCCATAATGTAGTCCAAAAAATCCCCAAGAACATAGAATCCCTGTCAGAAACAAGTGACTTTGGAAAACCAAAATGCATCCCTTCATTAGCAAAGAAAAGATCTGTTTCCTTATGTGGTTTTATTGTCTTTTTAGATGCCATAAGAATACACATCTTACTGAATCTATCAACAACAACATAGATATAGTCACAACCATGTTTAGACATAGGTAATCCTCCTACAAAATACATGGAAATGTCCTCCCATGAACAAATAGGTACTGGAAAAGGCATATACAAACCCTCGTTCATAGTCTTAGGCTTTCTAGTACAACATAGTTAACACCCATGTATAAATTTTGATACTTCTTAGTTAATATTGGGTCAATACACATACCTTTGCAAGTGGCTATGGTCTTACCAACACTGAAATGTCCCGCTACTTTCAAGGTATTTGCTTCCCTCATCAATAAAAGACTTTCATATTTAGGCACACAAAGCTTCCCCAAATTAGTAGAGCATCTCGTTCTTGAGATAAAAATATTCAAATCCTATCCTTTCAGTCCCTTGGGACTACTACTACTAAAATTTCACCCCAAAGTCTCTATTCTAGGCATATGTCTCTCTATAAGCTTCCATCGTGAAGGGCTTTATATGACAGATAGTGGCCAAATAGGATAATTTATCTTATGTGGGCAGCCTAGATAACATGTATGCCACCAAATTTGTGCTACCATTCTTGTATTTTATCACTAGATGGAACTACTTAAGGAACCCCATTCAATTGTAGTGTCTTTCCATTTGTAATATAGACTATGCCTGTAAATACTGGAGAGGTTTATGGTCAGGGTGCACAATAGTTTCCTTACCCAACAAATAATGCTTCCATTTTTTAATTTCCTTTACTAGTGCATACATTTCCTTATCATATACTAAATATCATATAACTGTTAAAGTGTAATTTTTGTAATGATAGCATATGGGTTTACCTCCTTGAAGCAACACTACACCCATAGTGTAATCACTTACATATGTCTCTACTTCAAAAGGTTGTTGCAAATTAGGAAGAGAAAGTATTTGAGCATGAATAATCTAGTATTTCAATAACTCAAAGGATTTGTCTTGTTCCTTACCCTATTCAAAACCCTTACTCTTTTCACCCACTACATGTAGAGGTAATGCAATCACGGAGAATCCTGGAATGAAATTCCACATGTATTGTACTACTCCCACAAAACTCTTAGTATTTTTGGCTCTTGTTGGTGTTGGCCAATTAGTGATGTCTTCCACATTATTTGAATTCACTCGTAGCTATCCTCCTCCAACCACGTACACAAGATAGACAAGTGATTTTTTAGAAAATTCACATTTCTTCATATTACATAGGAGTTGTTTCTCCTTAAGAACTTGCAAGAATTGTTGTAAGTGTGTTATATGTTCTTCCCATGTCGTAATAAAAATCAAGATAAAATCTATATATACACTGACACATCAATCTATGAAATCTTATAATACATCATTTATCAATCTCATTAATGTAGCGGGTGCATTACATACCCCAAAAGGAAGTACTAACCATTCATACAAACCCTAATTTTAAGGCAGTCTTCCATATATTCTCCTCCTTCATTCTGACTTGGTGATAACTGAACTTGAAATCTAACTTCATGAAGAATTTGGCATGTTGAATTTGGTCCAAGTGATCATCTATGTGGGGAAGTGGATATCTATTCTTTATCACAATCTTGTTCAAAGTGCAGTATTCAATGCCCATTCTCTAATAACCATCCTTCTTTGGCACCATCACAATAGGCGAAACGTATGGTGAGGTGCTCAGACGTATCACCCCTTGGTCTAGTAGTTCATAGAGTTATTTATTTTCTTGGGTACTCTCAAGCAAGGATTGCCTATACAACCCGATGTTCAGTAGATGGGACTCTGGCAATATCTGAATCTCATGCTCTACTACCCATCTTGGTGGTAACCCACTTGGAGCTTGAAATACTTCTTGGAAAGACTAAATAATACTATCCAACTCATGCTTTCCCTAGTTATAAATTTTTGAAAATTCTACCCCAAGTTGTTTTCCTTTAACAAAAGTAAACAAAAATGATTATGATTTTCCTAAATAAGTCATTTTACTTGGTTAGCACTCACCATAGTAACTTGTTTCTTATGATGGTGTGCCCGAATGTTGTAGCTGATCCCATCCGTGACCCATCTATATTGGTTTTCACTCATAAATATTACATCCATAATATACAAGTAACGACTCGCGAACACAACATCAAAAGCATCAATTGTAATAACGTCAGCTTCCAAAACATCATTATACTGGGAATTTATCCCAAACTTGACCTTACATCTTCTTGTTACCTGAATTTCAGCATCCTTCTTCACCCAAACTAAAGGATAAGGGTGTGGATGCTCGTAAGTCTCAAGACAAAGATTATTTACAACTGCTTAAGAAATCAAGTTAGACTGAGAACCAGTATCAACCAAAGCATTTACCTTAGTTTTCTGGATCCAAATTTTGATCTGGAATAGTCTACTCATCTCCTCTTCTTGGCTGTCCATTTTGGTGGCCATGCATCCAAGCCTTTAATCTACATCAGATTCATCTTTGATTTCCACCTCCCTTTCTATTTTTATAGTTATCGTTGACTTCTTTGAGTCCATGGTTTGGTTCTTCAGATGTAACTCTGGATGCAACTTCCAATATGTAGCATTAGTATGATAATTGATATCACAGTTCTTGCAAAAATTATTGGTATCTTTACAAGCATTCAAAGTAGTGGCAGATTTTTTACCTTTCCCTTTCAACTTACCGTTGTTACTTGTTTTCCCATACTATTTTTTCTATTGATTTTTTGACTACTTTTCCCTAGGCTCTTCTTTTCCTTCTTTTCATCATATATGTAGTATGTGTGCACACACGCTTCCTTGAGATATTTGGGCTTTGTGGAGATGAATTTTTTTTGAAGATGAGTCTGAAGTCCTCCCAAGTACTTAGTCATAATATCCTAATCCTCCAAGTCCATTTTTAGTAGCATGGCTTGCCTCTAAAACTCCATAGTATAGTCCTATACACTTTGACAACTGCCTTTTCTAAAATAATGCCATTTAATCATTTGGTTAGTATTGTGGCCAATATGATAGAAGTAATCTCTAAGTAATTCTTTAAATTCTTTCTATGATTTCCCAATAGGATGTTTCTTCTTTTCACAAGTGGTTAGATGGGTTTCCCACCAAACCAGAGCATTTCCCTCCATTCTGAGATGTGAAAAGGTGATCTTTTGTGCCTCATTGACATTATGGTTGATAAAGTAGACTTCTAACTATTTTAACCATTTATCAAGTAACTCTGCATCTACTTGTCCTTCAAAGCTTCTAATCTCAACTTTCATCTCAAATTTAAAAGGAGTATGGTTAGATTTTACCTCTTCTCTTGCATTCGAAGTCTCTTCTTCATGCTCTTACCTATAATCTTCCTCATAGTGGCTCCTCCCTATGCCAAAATTTTTAGTTAAGCCTCGAATCACTGAGTCCAAGGAGTCTTGCTTGATAGAAATTGTATACTACAAATCTGCAAGTTCTTATTACCTTCTATATATCCTCTCCATCATGGTCTCCATCATATCGATTCTATGGACCAAGTTTTATTTCTCCTTTTGTCCTCAAATTATTTGTTTCCACTTCCTTGTAGAAATTTCTGAATGCAAGGTAAAGCCTCTTTACCTTTATATCTCGTCACTCTCATACAAATCCAAGAATGAATACCATAGGCCTGGAAACTTGTTATCTCTGATACCAAAATCATTTGAAAACTTTTCAACTTTGGAATTATCCACATAATCACAAATTAAATGTTGATGTTCTACTTTATATTAGAAAATGACAAAGATAGTTGGTGAATGAATTTCTCTTATGCATAGAATCCACAATTGCAGGAACGGAAAGAATATAAACTCATAACCACCAACAAGTTTTATCCTAGAAACCTCCAGAGGAGGAAAATCCTATCGAGAAGGGAAATTTCTCTTTCTTCCCACTTTTATTGACCAATTCAAAACAACAAGTACATAAATTAGTATAAGTATCAAAGAAAAGTAGATAATATCTCACACTTCCTCCTAATTACTTGTTTTCTCTATCTCAACACTCCTTTCTTCTAATAAACAAAATTTTAGCACTAATAACTTCTTTCTCACTTTCTTTCATGCTTCTATGCCCTTATTCTCTTCTACAAACATGTATTTATAGCTTTTCTCATGTCCTCCCATGCATTGGAGAATGGGAAAGTTCATGGAGGAGAAGATACATGGACAACCTTTTAAATTATGTGGTTGTTTGTTTCATGTGTTTATTTTTTGTCCAAAATATCCAGGACCACCTCCCAATGCAGAACAGTGGTATTATGACCATCGCCATGGTTTGGAGGTAGTTCTGTAACTACCACTTTACACAAAGAGGAAGTCATGTTACTATAAAGAAAATACCTTTGTGTATTATGTTTCCCTCTTTCTGCTAATTGATATGATGAAGTACACTCATTTTGGATCCCTATGGATCACCATCGCAATGATGGAGTTTTGGGAATGAAGAACCATCATTTCAAGAAATCATGTTGTTTGAATGCCCATAATTTAAGTCATGTCAGTCGCACATGGCCTCTGATAATAAAAAAATATATCCCTTTCTACAACATGCCACAAGTTGATATTATTCTTTTATTGTTGTTACTTTTTAGAACTAATGATCTTCACCCTCCTCCATGTGTTCAATACGTCTTTCCTAGTTAAACATTTATCCCTTTTGTTGAAAATCCTGGCCAACTCTAAATCCATGTAGTGACTTTCGATTATGGTGTCAACAGATATACTGACAAGAAAAATAAATTCAATGTATTGCTTAAATTCAACTGATAAATTTGGAGCAAAACCACTTTGTGGATCCAAGCTTTTGTCCTTTACAACATGGAAAAACTCACCATTCTTATCAACATGATACATATCATTGTATATGATATGTATCACATCTAGTGTACCAAACACAACCCTCTCATTGAAAGGGCAATGACATCCACATTTTTTTTTAATCCTCCTAATTATTTCACTAGTAGGATAATTTTTATTATTGTCCTCAGTGCCATAAGAACACATGTAGATGAATAAAAAGAAAATACATAGTGATATCAGGTACAGAATGTGAAAAACATGGCATTGACATATGTGAACACTATTCCTAAGGATTACCAAATGTAAAGTTAATATAAACTTACATGCAATACATAATGGTAGCATGTGGTGGTGTACCTTCCTCTATAAGAGTGTATATACTTTTCTTCTTGCATATGAATGTCATCTGAGAGCTATCTAGAAGGACTTCCCCTATAATAAATGCATCACGCTATGCTAGAAGGATTTCCGTACAAAGATCTTTGTGACCATTATATTCCCCAATCAGTGGCCATTAAAGATTATCTTGAGAAAAATGTAGGTTTCCCATTTCCCACATCCTAAACATATAGGGAAAAAAATTGTTGATATTTTTTCATTTGTGCCATCATAAACAAAATAATTTGAAAAACTTCATATAATCATTAAGCATGGATTTTAACATATCAGTATCTGAAATGATATACATTATATGTTACTTTTATAAGCATAACGCACTATAATAGAACACAAGTCATACAAATGATCTAAACACATATTATGCAGTATATAAAGACTAGCATTTTTGTGCGTATGTGAAAAATGATGAAAAAACTATAATAAGATATTAGTAGTGAAATTTTGTGATATACACAAGATTTCATTTTTGAGTATAAATGACAAGAGACGTAAACACCATAGTACGATTCTAGTATTGAAATTAAGTGGTATACATGAGTTGCCACATTTTCACGTATGTGACAAATGACATAAGGAGCATAATAGGATACTGGTAGTAAAAAAATTTGCTACATATGGGTTGTCACATTTGCGAGTATGTGAAAAATGAAACAAACATCATTAAAGGATATTGGTAGACAAAATATGTGGTATACAAAGGTTGTATTATTTGCGAGTATGTGACAAACGAAAAAAACAACAATTGGATTTTGTGGTGGTTTGGAAGTATTTGTAGATCATTAAGGTACACTCTTCATGTTAGTGCCATGCATGTTGAAATGAACCAAGAGTTAGTAACAATGACTAGGGTTCAAAGGTAGAAAAAAAATTACAAATTTGAACACAGAAATAAAGATGAAAATGGGTGTTTATAAATTTTTCCCTTCTACCTTGAACCCTTATCATAGGCTACAATAGTCTTAGATAGGCTATAAGGGAATTTCCAGTGAGAAAGAAAAATCAAGAACTGGGTTCTTAAGATTTTTCATGTACTTTAGTGAAGAAAAATTGAGTGCAGCGAATATTATAAGAGATTTTGGGTAGCTACCAAATTCTCCACACATGATTGTACTAAGAAATCTTATAATAAGTGGATGAGATGACAATTTTTGAAAAACAAAAGGATTTTGGTGTTTTTTGTTTTTTTAAAACAGTTTTTTTGTCAGTATAACTATGATTTGAGGTGTGTGAGCTAGGTAACTGTTATCCAAATATCTCTCCTAGCAATTAGGGTAACTTACATACACATTCTAGCTCTAAGTTATTCATTGCAATATTGTGCGCGCTCAACATCACTTGGCAAATTCCCTTGGTCACAGTTTCCCCTGCGCACCCCTTTCCTTTGACTCCATCCACCTCTCCCTTACACCCATATTTCTTATTTTGACCTTCTTCCTAATTAGCTTCTTCCCTTTCTGCATGCCTTACACTTACTACTAAATCCTTGGCCCTTCGCACGCTGCACCCATTACCTTGTAATGGTTGCGCCTTAACCATATGTTGTCTACTCACAAGTTTACCTCATTTCCCCATGCGCATCATGCGTGCCCCTCTGCGCCTTCCTCTTTTCTCTTCATGTGCCCTTACCTCATGCCCTTCTGTGCAAGATAATCTTTGGAAATGCTTAAGTGTGTCACACGCAACTAGTAAAAGTACACCAACAAGGAGCCGAATCCTTAGAACAGATAAATTACTGACACGTGGAAGAAATGACAAGTATTTTTATAGTTCGATATCATCTCAGGTGTATATTTTGCTACATAATTCAATTAGGTGCACACCCAGACTTGTCAAAGAGCTGTTGACATCAACCATAGTGCCAAAATTCAAAATTCAAATTCTGGTGGATTTGGTAGGTGAGAAACTGGAAAACATCTTTGTAAACATTCATGAGCAAATCTGATTGCTCCAACTACCTAATTTGGTATGATCTACCCTCCTTTGTCTTCAACACATCAAAAATACGTAGGGAAGCATATTTTATAGATTTCCAAGTGGATTTGAATTCATTGAGTGCTTCTTGTTAGTGGAAGTGTTTCAAATTTGAGTTTTCTCTCCTTCTCCCTTCTTCCTCCATAGATTCATCTATAAATGTAAGAGCAAGGCTCATTTGTTGTGGTTGGAAACTCTGGATCCTTACTCATTTTTCTAAAGACTCCATAATTTTTGTATTTTTAGTTGCATACCTCTATGTCTGGCTCTTGCATGTGGATATCGGCCTAGTTCATCATTGTAACATCTTTGTGTATTTCTAGAAGTAATAGAGACATCGTTTTATGACTATTCTCTATCCTAATGTGTTTACATTCCTTTTTCTTGCCTTTTCTTTTGCATTGTGTGTTGGTTGTGCTACTTCAGGTCCCTAGCAGTTCCATATTTAGCAGTGTTCCATGAGAACGATTTGGTGAATGGGTGTTTTGCAATGCTACTCGTGCCTATCCTCCTCTGATGCATTCCATATCATTCTCACTCATAAAAAATAGTGTTCATCCCTCTTCTCTTTTGCTATTACTTGTTAGTGTAGTTTCCTTCCATGTTATTCTTCTATCCATGGTCCCTTGGAATTATTAGCTTAGTTTCACCTTCTAGCACTAAGAGTAGCAGTATCAATAGAAATAGGTAGAAGAATTGGCCTTCTCTAGAGATCTGTCCTAAGCTCCCAAGGTTCCACAACTTGGGGCCGGTTCCATTATGGTCTCAAACACCTCGGCCCTTCTAAGATCTGAAACTTAGGTGCACGTTTGAGAAACCAATAGTTTCCAGAATGCCCGGTGGGACCAACATTGAAAGCTCAAATTTCATATCTCTAAGTTCTATTGTGTTGACTTAGTGTTTTTATCCTTCAGAGGCTCATTACAACACATATGGTGACTCCCAATATTTTAAAATCTTTGTTTCAGCAGTATTGAGCACCTTTCATGAGAAGAGTGCAAACAGGAAGGAGTGCAGCAGCTAAATATTCTTTTCAGTACCTCTAACTATCCCCGAGAAGAGTTCATTCCAGAAATCTTGTGCACGCATCTCTATCTCTAGCATTCTGCACCCATTCAACTCCTCCTTAAAAACATACAACCTTCGTGCCTTGCTATGGCGCATCAACAACATCCTCCATTAAGAAACATTGCAAAATTTGCATGAGGTAGTCCCTTGCTCCTTTCAACGCAGCATGATATGCCAAATGGCACGCTCAAAAGTATTCCTTACTTTACTAGTGAGAATCAAGTCATCCCTTAGCAGCACATCCATATATAGCTATTATGTGTTCACTCTATCTAATCATGCATGATGATGTAGTGCCTCAGTTAGGTTGCTTGCAACACCTTTCAAAGGTAAAGCACTTAAATGGTACCGCGGTTTCAGACCTGGATCCATCGCCACCTGGGATGAGCTAGGAATAACTCTTTACAATTACTTTGAAGATAAGTTAGATTATCTATCATTGGTGGGGCAACTAACAACAACAAAGATGGTTCCCATTGAGTAGATGAATGATTTCAACATCAGATTTCAAAAAAGTTGGGACAAAATCCCTCTTGTGGTAAGAACTACAACCCAACATGCTTTCCTTTATTATTTGAAGGTGCTCAACAATGATATGTCAGTTATGATACACTCCACAGGAGGTAGCACTTTACCAGCCACTTATAGTATTGCAATAAGGGAAAAAAATAGTCTTAGTCAGGTAGGAAAGTTAGATCCCAAATCATGTATTCCCTTGTTCCCAGAAATGTCACAAGCACCCCAGCCTTCTGTAGCCTCTATTCTGGTTCCTGAGAAAAGTGTGCAACCGGTTGCCTCAACATCCTATTTTCCATCACAGTAAAAGGAAGATGAATAATTGAAGGCCTTGAATAGAAATTTACCAAACAAAGTCATATCATTAGAAAAGCAACAGGAACAAGCCTATAGAGGAAATTCCAATCAGGTGTATGGCCAAGGCAATCATCCTTGGTGGAATAAATATGGAAATCAAAGTTACGTACCCAACTAGCAGAATGATAGATGGCAACCTAATGCACATTTGGCCTTGTAAGTTTTTCCTCCTGCACCTTCTCTCCCAACACCAAGTGCGAGTCAGGATCTTGTTCAAATTCGGAAAAGCTTGGCAAAAGAGTCAAAATGGTGCTTCCCATGTAACATGCCTTATAGTCAATACCATTTTACTAATGCCCCAGGCTCCCAAGCCTTTATGATCTAGAATGATTCATCCTATGAACCCTTAACAAGCACTCATGAAGCAGATTATCCAAAAAGACCAGAAGTTCCACTGGAAACAAATTTGATGTTCTTTGGCGTGGAGGACTTCGATGCAATAAACCAATCTGTAGAATATACAAATAGATCACTCGCCCTAGTTTTGGATAACACAAGATACAAGAAAGGAATGGTGGATTCAGGCGTGCGGGTCACAATCTCAACAACACAAACATATCTTCACAATAAGAAAGAAGAAGACAAGACCTCTTACAAAAAAAATTCTTAAATCCCTATGGAATAGGCTCCCCGTAAATCTCCTTCTCAAGCAGCAGACGCCCATCCTTTGGTAGGTCAAGCCTCTTCTCTAGGTAAAATTTAAGCTACCGCACTTGAATAGTAAAGACGGGATGTTATTCCCCAAATGCAAAATATGGGGGCCTTCTATTCAACATTGTTGACCAGATGAAGAGAAAAAATACAAATGTCATAATGTGGGATGCCGTAACCATAACATCTAAGTGGGATCTATTGCACGAAGCTCTAGCCCAACTCCTATGCATTAATGCAATTATGCATAAGCCACACACTTCTGTCAAAATCTACCAAGAAGAGGAGAAACAAGTAAAGTCGTTAAAACCCCACCCTTATATATGTCCTTGATTATAGGAAATCACCTAGTGCATAATTGCATGATTTCCTCTGGTGCTAGTACGTGTGTTATGCCAAAGAAGATAGCTAATGTATTAGGTATGAAATATACCCCTGATGGCTCAATTGTTACCATCTTAGGATTCATCAAGGATCTTGAGTTAACTCACCATGCATTTCCAAGCCTACTAATTACTCAAAATGTGTCAATAATTGACTTGCGTCCTTTGTTTTCCCTATGTTTATCAAGAGAATTTACTACTAAAGTGGGTGGGTAGTTGTCTTATAATTGGTCTCATATGTTACTACAGACAAGGTATGGTACCCCCCGGTTTACCATACAAGATGAGCTTATATTTTCCTATCATGTAGAGTCATGTATCCCATCCCTTCTCCAAGCCAACTATTTAATCGAAGAAGAACAAGCTTCAATTCCTAAAGAGAAGTATCTTCCAACCTCTTTTCCATACCTATTACTTGATGAATGAGTGGAAAGACATCACAAATTTTATCCCTATGCTGAAGAACTAGAATCCTATGAAATTGGGATTAGTACTTATTGCATTGTAGAAGAAGGAATTATGTTTCCACGCACACTCATGAAAGAAAAAGTTTAAAATTTTCTGTGGAAGTTGTACTTCAATGGATACACAAGAAAAAGCAATGTGGGAGAAGCAGTGGTTCTCATTTCCCCTAAGTATGAGAAATTATTCTTCTCGTAAAGGTTCTACTTTACATGCTCTAATAATGTGGTAGAGTATGAAAAGTTAGAGCAACGACTTGCTCAGCTCTGAGAAGAATAAAATTAAGGTGCTACAGATTTTTGGGGACACATAATTGATCGTTCACGAGGTTGCCAAAAAATGCTAGACAAATAATAAGCTTCTCAAACCTTATAAATACAAACTATGGGACCTACTTGAGCACTTTGATGCCCTTAACCTGCAGGTTGTTCTGGGTAGAATTAACAAGAAAGCTGACCAAATGGTCGTGCTCGGTTAACAATTTTATCATCTCGAGGAATTTGTCAAAGGAAACACTTAGCACATTAAGATGATGATCAGACCATCCATTCCAGACAATAACACCAGATGGTAAGTGTTTGACACTGATGTGTAGATCCAAAATGAAGTTGAATTTTTATCAAGTATGCAAGCTGACTTGCATGATAGCTATGGTGACCAAGTGACACAACTAAAGAAAAATAAGTTTCCCAAAGGGCTGGTCACCTTAGAGAAAATTTCCAGCCCTGATGATAAGTTCAAGGGTGAAGAAAGATACATGCATGATCCACAAAAGGACTACTCCTCCATTACTATTGCGCACAAGAAAGAGTTGTTGCTCAGCAGGACTTGTGCGCATGAAGAAAAACAAACCTTCATCTCTCTCTGTCAAAAATACATTGAGATTTTCTCATGAGAGTATGAAGATGTGAAAGGTTATGATCCAATTATTACTCAACACTCTATTGACCTTATCCTGGTGTCAAGCCCGTCAGACAAAAATAACGGCCAGTCAATTGAAAGATAGATTCCCTCATGAGAAAGGAACTTTCAAAACTCATTGAGGCAAGAATTATTTTCCCTATCAAATACTATACCTACGTTACAAATATAGTTCTATTATGCAAGAAGAATGGTGAAATCAGACTTTGTGTTGCTTTCATAGTTTTGAATAAGGCATCTCTAAAGGATCATTATCCTTTTGCCTTCAATGGAGTAGATTCTGCAGACTATGGCTGGCGCGCAAAGGTTCTCAATGCTAGATGGGTACTCAGGTTTCAACCAGATCTTGGTCAAGGAAGAGAATCAATTTAAAACGGCATTTACAACCAAGTGGGGAACATATGCATACTAGAAAATGCACTTTGGTCTGTCAAATGCGGGCACCACATTTCAACGTGCTATGGATATTGCCTTTAAAGAATACATTAATGAGTTCATCCTGATCTACCTTGATGATATAGCTATGTTCTAAAAGTAGAGCATGAATCATATGGCACACCTGGAAAAGTTATTTGAGAGATGTAGAGAATTTGGGGTACCCCTTAATCCCAAGAAGTGTAATTTTCCCGGTGGTACAGGGAAAAATCTTGGGCCATGTGGTTTCAAAGGATGGTATCAAAATTGATCCTAAACACATTTCAGGCATCCTATCTCTTTCCCTACCGGTGCACAAAAAGGCCCTACAATCCTTCCTTGGCAAGATAAAAAAATTTAGGCATTTTATCCCTAACTTTATAGGAATGGTTCAGCCGATCACCTCAATGCTCAAGAAGGACATAGCCTTTAGATGGAAAATAGAAGGAAGATAAATATTTAACAAGATAAAAGAAAGAGATTGCATGTGTACTAGCACTCATCAATCCATATTATTTAAAGGACTTCATCCTTTATATTTATGGCACTGACGCAAGACTTGTTGTTGTCCTAGCACAGGAAAATGAACAAGGGTATAAACAACCAGTGGCTTTCTTTAGCCAGATGTTGAATGATTATGAACAAAAATATAGTGACATAAAGAAGTAGGTCTTCACCATCATGTGTGCGCTCAAGAAATTCAAGAGCATGTTGGCCACCAATCATATCAAGGTATTACTCTCCCACTCTTTGGTCAGAGACCTCATCATGGGAGCAAAAATAAATGAGAAAAGAGCACGATGGGTGACAAAAATCATGAAATATAATGTGACTATCAAGGGCCAAGAAAATGGTAAGAGGTAGTTATTTTTGCAAGCAGATTGCCGAGCATGCGTAGAGTGAACCTAAAGTATCATCATTTTTGGATGAAGACCTTCCGCATGTAGAATGTGAAAAAAATATAGTCCTTGACATGTGTGACTAGATGAAGGACATGATTACATTCCTTTCTAAGGATGTATACCCTCCGAGTTTAAATAAAGAAAAGAGAAGACATCTGAGGTTACAATTTTTCCCTTATGTGTTGATTAATGGAATTGTCTTCAAAATGAATCTTGATAGCGTGTTGTTAAGATGTATCAATGGAGCACAGACTCAAAAGTGTTGGCATAATTTCATGATGGATTCTCTGGTGGACACTTCTCTGCCAAGACTGCAACAATGAAGATCATAATGGATGGTATCTTTTGGCGTACCCTATTTACAAATGCACACAAGTGGGTCACAAAATGCAAGGAATGCAACTTTCTTTGCAGGAAAGAAAAGATTGGTAGTGCTACCCCCTCTAACCAATCCAAGCGGATCAAACTTTTGTGTAATGGGGTCTTGACTTCATAGACATGATCAATCCGATTTCAAGCACTGGACATAAATGGCTGCTGACAGCTACAGATTAATTCACTAGAATGACATAAGTTGTCACACTTAACAAATTAACTGAGGTAGTCATCCTTGAATTTCTTGAGGGTATAGTAACAAGGTTTGGCATTCTTCAAATCATTATCTCTGATAATGCAAAGGCCTTCCTTGGTACTAAAATCACTGATTGGGCTCTTAATCTTTGTATTTACCTAAAGACTTCTTCCAACTATTACCCTCAGGGCAATGGTCTGGTAGAATCAACAAACAAGAACCTGATCAGAATCATGAAGTGCATAATGAACATCTGCCAAAGATAATGCCATATGAGGGTATCGCGCTCACTCTGGGAAGATAGAATTACGGTAAAAAATGCAATAGGGACTTTTCATTACAAAAATTTCTATGGAAATGAGGCTTCCCTTCCTTTGACACTAGAACTAAATTCGTTTGCACTTGCCCAGTAGCTAGAATTAGAAGGTGCGAATCGGAGAGAAATCAGAATGGCAGAGTTGGTTAACCTTGAAGAACTTAGGAATTCTACCTTGATGAAGCTAGAACAACATCAACAAGAAATAAATAAATGGTTTAATAGTAAGGCTAGGCCTCAAGATTTCAAAATTGGTGACCTAGTTTTAAAATGGGAGGTTGATAGAGCTAAGCTAGGGTGTCATTCAAAGATTGATGCACTTTACCGTAACTCATACATCATCAGTTCCTGCAAAGAATCTAACTCTTTTGAGTTAACTCATCTTGACGGAGGTGTGCTGTAAATCCTAGTAAACAATATCTATCTCAAATTCTTCCATTGATTTTGTGACATCATCTTGTATATAGTAGAATAATTCCAATTCTTCCAAGTTTTCTCTTCACACATAGTTTTGTTTATACATAAATATTTCCTCTGGCATGCTTCCTACGCGCACATCTTTTGTTACTTCCAGAGTACAGATTCTCTCAAAATTTGTAAGATTTAGAATCGAGTATAGAAATGATTCTCAAGTAATCACATGGGTAGATTCATGATTGCATAAGTAGACTCCATACTCAATGGATGCTTCAGGCTACTGATCTCTTTCATCTAGCGGGTAGATTGTCCTAAAAGTCACCAAAATTTTTATCCAAATAACTCTCCTAGAAATTTGGGTAACTTGCATACACATTCTAGCTCTAAGTTATTCATTGGAATATTGTGCATGCTCAAGATCACTTGGCACATTCCCTTGGTTGTAGTTTCCCTACACACCCCTTTCCTTTCTCTCCTTCCACCTCTACTTTATGCCCATATTTCATGTTTTTTTCCTTCTTGCTAATCAGCTTCTTCCCATCTTGCATGCCTCACACTTACTGCTAAGTCCTTAGCCCTTCGCGCACTATGCCTATTACCTTGTAATGGTTACACCTTAACCATACGTTCTCTACTCACCAGTTAGCCTCATTTCCCCATGCACATTACACACGCCACTCTGCGCCTTCCTCTATTTTCTTTGTGCACCCTTCCCTCATGCCCTTTTGTGCCACATCATTTTTTGACATGCTTAATTTTTTCATGTGCAACTAGACAAAGCACGCCAACAGGGCGCCAAATCCTTGCAATAGATCAATGAGTAACACATGGCAGAAATGACAAGTATTTACAAAATTGGCCGCATCATCTTTTCTGTCTCTTTCCATGAACATGGATATTTGCATTCTTCTCTATTCTATCCTATTGTAATGGCATGCAAAATACAACTCCCTGTATGTGAGCAAAATAATTACAATACTTAGCAATATTTGCAAAAATAATTCATTCTGTGGGGACCACTTGGTATGTACACATGTTCTGATATTGACATCTCCTCTTGAAAAATGGTCACATGAGTGACACTCTGCAAATCAACATAGCTCCTTGAAGTGGGGACCACCTATGGTTGAACTCTTATCTTCATTGGGTTCGTCCACTTTTGTAGACTTAGCATATACTATGATTTTTTTTTAAAATCATGAGGGAACTTTATAAAGGCCACCATATTATGCTTGACCACCCTTTGATTATTGGGATGACCATACCATATGGTCAGCCACCTTTGAGTTGTCAGCCTTAGCATATCATAAAACTCACCATTTCGGTGATCATAGTCTATGATTTGGTCAGCCTGTTTTTTAATTAATTAGAGCATAGCATCAAAGTTTATACTTTTAAAAGTCATTTGCAATTATAATTTAGGTGGAAATTTGGGTTGCCCCCCTTCTATAGTGACTCAACCCTTGGTGACTTGGTCGGTGGCTTCTATAAAGTCTGGTTGAGGTTGCTTTGATTATTGCGATGATTTGGTGCCATGGATTTGGTGTCCTATTTGATCACAGACCGTCAATCTCTAATTTGTAGTTAGGGTTTCAACTGGCATTTAACGTGGATGGTGGAATTTTACTCATGTGGCTTACATTGATCACGAAGCTTTATTTGAGGACATTGATCTTTGTCCTTTATTTTTTATTGCATCGGTCCTTCATCATGGTCGAGTTGGAGTTAACCCACTTCATTTGTTAAGGTGGTAAGTGAAACTCAACCCTAAAGCACATTCATTTGGATTTTTTCTAAAGTGGGAAAAGCCCTGGAAATTTTTCCCCTCGACGCCATTATTTTGTTCTATCGAGCTCAGTTTTGACTATAGTTGGAGCTCCTTCTGTACAATAGAATTTTTGTCATATTATTTCTTTGAGCTCAGCTCTAAGATAGCTTTGAGAAATGTTTTCTTTTAATCCATGGAGTTTTGAGTGAGGTGGTTGTAGTGGGGGCTACCATCATTTTGAAACTCACTAAGTTTGGCCCTGTCATTCTATTGAGATCTGTATCACCCTAAACGAGAAGATGGTGAGTTCTTTATTGTTCGAGCACTGTAATGTTTTGTATTTTTTTTATTCTCGGCCTCTATACGCACTGATAGTTTTGTTATCTTTTCTTTTATTTTAACCTTCGGGACTTGGCCTTGGTTGTTTTCGAATTGGAAACTATCTTGAGCTGAAGATTTTTGGGACAGTTGATTTGTAACCTTACTTCAAGGATTTACTAAGTTTTTCCTTATAACTGGTAAGTTTCAATCGAGTAATCATATTTTTCTCCCGAGAACATAGTTTTGAAGTCATACTCTTTAAATCCATGTTATTCCTCATCTGAACGTTATCCCGAGTTGTATATGGTATTTTATAACTATATATCTGTATGTTCTAAAACATGGGTATTCAAACTTCTGGTTTGATCTCTACTATATGGATATAATGTAAATGAACAGCCTATTTACTGGCGTATCTATTAGAAACCTCTATGCTAGCTTTCTTGGATCTTAATCTTTGATTTTTTTCATTATGAATCTTAGAGACATTGATAATAAGATCTTTGTTGTACAATATCATCTGTGATTTCTTGCTATGTTAATGGGTTTTCATTCAATACTAGGATTTGTACTTCCATGTCATGGGTACTCGCAGATCTTGTGTTTTTCTTGTATCTTCCTTTGTTTTACTATGATGGACATAGGGTATTTTATTCATTCTGAATACTCATCCTTCAGCCTCTTCTTTGTATGAATTCTTTGTGCTTTAACTTCAGGTCAACTATTATCTCATCATCTATTGAGAATATTGTAGAAGATGGTTATGCTTTTTCTACAAATGTAGTGTATGTACATTGTTTTCAGGTCCATTCTAAAATCATTAGCTCAATTTTATATTCTGGAGAATCCATTTGTTACAATTCACTGTTTCAAGGATAAACATGATTCTTTGAAATTCCTGTATGGGCACCCCTTTTGAGAATATTTGCTTAATCATTTTCAAACTGAGATTAATTGAACATTGAATTTCTCCATGAGATGAAGTGTTTAAAATGCTATTGTTTCTAAAAATCACATCTTTTGAATGCTTGACTATAGCAATATTCTTGAATTTATGAAAATAATGTGTACTGTCTCCTGAAAACATGGTTATAGGATGGCTCCATATTGTAAAATTATGAACCTGAGATTGATTCCTCACTATTTTCTGAACTTTTGTATTGGACATACTATTTCTATAACTCTGTTCACAACTACTGTAGATGAATCTATATTTGATCAATTTCCTTGCATAGAAAGTTGTACTACTCTGATATGGCAGCATCTCTATATTCATTCTGAATGATTTACATTTTTGTAACTGTAAATCATGCATTCAATTTGATCTTCTAAAGCTATCATTTGTAGTATTCTGCAATCTTGTTTGTATCTCAGCATTGTATAATAATATGATAAACAACTTATTTTTTCTAGTTTTGAAATTTTATCCTTTCCCATAGCAACTAGTTTTGAACTTTTGTCCTTTTTCGTAGCAACTAGTTTTGAACTTTTGTCCTTTTCTGTAGCAACTAGTTTTGAACTTTTATCCTTTCCTATAGCAACTAGTTTCGAACTTTAACTTCCCGTAGCAATTGAAAAATTTAAAGTTTTGATTTTTATGGCGAAGCCCTAGAACATTTTTTTTCAGAATTCTCTCTTCCATCCATTTCTAGCACAGTATTTGTATTTTTTGATTCAGAACATAACACTTGATATTTGAAACTAGAATGGTAGATAAAATGAGACATCATAGTTGTGTTATCTTGAACATAGCATGCTTTGCTATTTTTCTGTATCAATTACTTGATAAAAAACATTCCTTTAAGCATGTAGTAGTTAAAAAAAACATGATGGTAATTTGTAAATGTCCATTTTGCATGGAAAATCCCTGTCAATTTTTTTCCAGAATCTTGTGTTCATTCCTTTCAATTGTGACGTTTTGTTTTAGCCAAACATTAGCTTTCGAATTCTGTCCTCTCATCTGTTGAAAACTGAACATGTCCTTTTATTGCTAGTCTCTCTTCTACAGTGTAATTTCTTCCATTTCAGAACACTCTTTGGAACTTTGAGTTACATTTTTCATTTTATTGTGGGCACTTATGAATTCTCTATTTTTCTCTTTCGATGTAACCTGTACCTGCACACTTAGAAAATAGTCAGAAAATAATTAGGTTTTTTTTTTTTGCCGCTCCCTCTTTATGTCCATAGGTTTTTCTTTTTTCTCTTTCTTCCTATCTCGTCTAAGTGAATAAAGCTTGCATGTAGTTTTTTATTCAAGTAGAATACATCTCCTGTTAGGAAAAAAATCATATGCATGGAGTAGAATAGTGTAGAAATATGAATTGATCCCCGAGCTCCCAACTGACAGTTAATCCTTTTCCTTTTTTCAGGTATAATGACTTCTACAATGAAGATGAAGAAGAAACGAAAGGTGGAGATGTAGATGATTCAATAGAAGAAAATAAATCCCAATGCAATGCTGCGCTTCACTCATACTCCTTTGATTTTCTTTCATGCATGTGATAGCTTCTGTTCAGTTAAATCCACGACTTGGGTGGGAACCTTTGACATCTGTGAATAAATATTGAATATTTGTGAATGAGTTGTATATTCTTTATGCATTCTATCTTTTAGTATGGATTGTATGATGAACAAAACAACCCAATAACATAATTGAATGTATTAATCATGAAGGAAAGAACATTAATAGGAACCTGTAACATTTAGTAATAAACTCTAATTTTGTAATCTACATTTTTTTGCTGCTTCAAAACTCATTACTTCACCTAATTTGTAATTTGTCATCTTCATCAAGACAACATAGTTTTCCTTCAGGATTTTTTTCTTTTGCTGAAAATGGCATGAAATTGTAGATTATGTGATCTATTCTATTTTTAGACAACACACATAACTATAAATTTCATCTAATATTGTAACTGATTCAAGAGTAATAAATAACATCGAAACTTCCTTTAGCTTAGGTATACTTCACCAAAGACTTTTCAACATAAAGAAAAATTTTCGAGTTGCCCATTTTTGCACAAGTACAAAAACTATCAACACTTCTAGCGATCCTGCGGGGAAAGCTTCCTGCTAGCTTAAAGACTAGTGCTTTGGTCTTATCCATTGGGCATGGGGTCTAAACATGTAACCAAAATTTTCCTTTTCCAAAAGGTCCAACCCTTCCAAAATAAACTAAAGCTAGGAAAGGATCTGGTAAATAGATCATGTACATGAATGCACTTATTGAATTGAAAAACATTGCAATGTGCAGGAACTGCACTTATTGAAGGGAAATCCTACTCTAACAGTCATTGTAAGATTTTCAATAACAGTATTTGAGAAACATACCATTCCCAGGAATGGGAAGTTCCTGTCCATTTAGCTTCAAAAGTTGAAAAAAATTATGTTCCTTACAAGCTGAAATCATGTAAGGACTACTCCAAAGTGTATCAAACTTTGAATGTCTTCCTGGGTTTGCACGATCACCATCCCACTTTAAAAACAGAATATCTCCTTCATTGAAGACTCTGAATTTGTATTTCTTGTCAAAAGTCTTCTTCATTTTTTCAGATTCTTCTCGATATTCAAATTAGTTTGATCTCTTTAGCTCTTGTATTCCATTAACTCTACATAACAAACCTGTAATGGTTGATTCCTCAAGCAGCTCCATTTGGATGCAGTAATCCAATGGCCTTACCTCAACTAAAATATAGGTATTCTAGCTTCTTTTCCATACATGCAAGTTTTGTATGTGAAATGCGCAATTGATTTTTAGATGTCACTATGGTAGCCCAAAGTTGGCCTATTTAACATCAGATGTCCGAAAAACTTTTATTAATTCTATTGAAGTCATAGGGGGGGGGGGTAGGGAGAAAAACGAAGGCTCTATTTGATGTCCTTATGATATTCTTATTAGTACTCTCAGGCTAGCATTACATTTATGTGTCATAATTAGATGAAAAACTAGATATATTCATGTTAACAACCAATTGTTATATTGCACCAAGGATTGCTAAAGCATTATTATTAGTATAGTTGTTGCGACCCTTAAATCCAGTAAACTATTCCTTAATAAAGGATGGTTTGATTATCGAAGATTCCATTAGCATCTCAAGGTATTGACTTCAGCCCATCGTGTTATGGAAAATATCTGTAGCATTAAGATTCACTTGTGTCCTTATGAATAATGGTGATTTATTTGCAAAAGTCAAGAAACCCCCAACCGCATAAAAGGAGGATAAACTAAAATAGGCTGCCAAACTTGCAACGAAGCTAGAGTTCTTTCCAACAAAGGAAAGAACTTCTTTTACACTCTTTAAATCCAATCAAATAGTATTTTAATATGCTAGGCCAATAAGGAACTAGCTGTCATAATTTTGTACAGGCTATGGTAAGTGCTGAGAAGTGGACCTCCCTGTGGTCCTTATGGAATTCTGAAGGATTTTCTAACTTACATAACAAACACACCGTAGCAATTCATTTATATCCTTTTCCAATAGCACAATTATCATGAAGATATAAGGTATAGCTTGTAATTTGAAATACCTTATTTTATTCTTGTCCATACCTTCTGGATAGGTGCCCCACTATAGATAATAAACCAAATCAATAATCCATCTTGATTCCCAAATCTCTTGAATGAGCTCAGGTTGCTGATTTTCTGGTTAAACCATAATTTCTTATTGCTAATATGTAATTTCAGCATGCTGTTTTAAATTACTTGGTTCTATAACTTATTGTTTTTCCATATCAACAATTAGATGCTCACAAAACCCTTTCCCTCGAATTGTCTTAGCAACTCGAATATCAACATCATATTCCATGACCTTTGTTATCCAGTTTTCTCTTTTCTCATTTAACTCCTTATTTAGTAAGAATGCTTTCATACTTAGATGAGAAACAAGAACGTGGATTTTATTGTTCGAACGCATATACTTGAAATTATTTAGTCCTATGACTACTGAAAGTACTTTCTTTTCAAGAAAGGTGTACCTTGTTTCGTAATCATGCAAGCTCTTTCCAAAGAAAGCAATAGACTGCTCAATATTTTCATCATTGATTTGAGTTAATATAGCTGAGATTGTTTCAACTCCAGCAACTGCATACATCTTAAAATATTTATCAAAATTTTGATTTTCAAGAGTAGGAGCATGAGAGATAGCTGCTTTGATTACTTCAAATCCTTCTCTTCCTTCACTACTCCAAGAGAAATTTTTCTATTTCTTTAGCATAGCTGTGAGTGGTTTAACTAATGCTGTAAAATCTAGAACAAATCTCCTAGGAAAGTTGATTTTTCCAAGAAAACTCTGTAATTCCTTCTTATGATGGGGTAATGATAGTTATGATATGGCTTCGATCCTAAAAGGATCAATTGCTAAACCCTGCTTAGAAATAATATAACCAAGTAACTTGCCTTGATGTACTGAAAAGATATACTTTAGTGGATTCAAAGATATTCTAAATTGTCTGCACAACTGAAAAGTTTTGCTTAGATGTATCAGGTGTTCTTTGGATTTTTCGAGAACACTGTAATGTCATCCAAATAAAAAAGAATGCATTTATTTAACAAGCTACATAATTCCATTTCCATTACACATTAAAATGTTGCATCGGCATTCGAGAGACCAAAAGGCATTCTTTTGTAAGCATAAGTACCCCACTTGGTGGTAAAATTTGTTTTGTATCTATCTTCTTCTTGAACTAAAATTTGATTATATCCACTGTAACCATCTAAAAGTGATAGTCTATCTAGATTTGAGACTACCATATTTAAGAGTGGGTAATGATCTTTTAATGAAGCGTTATTAAGATCTCTGAAATGTACACATAGTCTAATTTTACCGTTATTCTTCCTAACAGGAACAGGATTGGCTACCAAACGTGAACTCTTAACTAGAAAGATAATACCTGATTCAATCAACTTAGATAATTCTTTCCTCATCAAAGGCTCTATTTTGGGATTCACAGGCCTCTATTTCTACCTAACATGTTTAGAATTTGGTTGTAACTCAATTGTATGCTATGCTAAACTGGGATCAAATTCTTTCAAATCTTGGTATTTCCAAGGAAAAACATCCTTAAACTCTTTGCAAAGATCAAATATAAATGACGACTTTTCAGTTAAGGAACATACCTTTCCAAGAAATAACTTTTTCCCTTCATCAACCAAGATCTCTTAACTGATCATCAGTGCTGAAAATATCCTGTAGTGTGACCAGGCCTCGAGGTAGTTTATTTGTATTCAACTGAACAATCTGATCACCATATAAATGTTGTAATTTATCCTGATTCACTATAGAAAACCCAACTTCTTGCTGCAAAAACCTGCAGATTTGATCATCACTATTAAAGACTTGCTAATTTGAATCATTATCAGGCATTGAGTGCCTAATAATTAACTTTATATGGGGCTGGATTTTGCTATTTTCAATCTGTTCAAGCACTTCAAAACTAGCCCCAACTAATGCAAGTCTGTCTGCATGCTTGTTTTCATCTCTAGGAATATACTGAATGTTAATAGCATCAAAATCTTCCATTAAGTCTGAAAATATGTGTCTATAAGACTTCATTAATGGATTCTTACAAACATTGAAATTTATTACTTGATTAATAACCAACTCAGAGTCACCAAAAATATGTAGAACGCTGATACCTTTCTTTCTGGCCCAAAGTAAGCCATGAATTAAAGCTTCCTATTTAGCTACATTACAGGTACATGAAAATTGGAGACTCAAAGCTAAGAAATACCTTTCATTCATTGGGGAAGTGAGCATCAGACCTACTCCCTATCCCTTTTTGTTCTTAGCTCCATCAAAATTAAGCTTCCAAATCCCTTCTGTTGATTCTTCTATTTTGGATAGTAAGGGAAGTGGTGTATTTTCTTCATGCATATAATACACACAAGATAGGTGTTCTTAAACTTCCTTAAAAGGATCATGAGCATGTTCTTCCACAATATTTTCATCCATAAACATATTAGAAACACCATCCATTGCTGAAACATGAGCTAACTCATCAAAATCATACTAATCTAAGGGTGAATAATTAGCCACTGCATTTGAAGAATGAGGCTCAATGTGAAATCTAGACAATGGCTCTGAATTGATAGTAACTTTAGTATCATAATGAGTAGTGAAAAATAAGGACCAATCTGAAGAGAGATAACCTCCTATTTTTGTTGTGAAATCTCTAGATAAGCATAAGGCAAAATATTGAGTTAAGTCTACAAGAGTAACATCTTACAGAATAGAAACATTTAGGCAAGCATGTAACGTCACTT
Source organism: Taxus chinensis (assembly GCA_019776745.2). Classification (NCBI taxonomy): domain Eukaryota; kingdom Viridiplantae; phylum Streptophyta; class Pinopsida; order Cupressales; family Taxaceae; genus Taxus; species Taxus chinensis. The sequence goes on along the minus strand of CM034152.1, from coordinate 565,688,770 downwards.
GTAAATTTTTTACTATACCAACCGTATTTGTTACAGTTCCATCATGTTGTAAGAAACTCCTTTCTATAGGCTCATACTGTAAACCTAATTTCTCTACAATCACTTTCGGTATAACTATACTACTTGCACCATTGTTTACCATGTAATTATGAACTAGACGCTCTCCAATAATCACTAATAAATAGAATGGTGGTGGATTTTTTATGTCATGAGAATTTATAACTTTCTGAACCATCCACTTAACTTCTCTAATGTGGAATTTCTCAAACGTTCCAAGGACCATGTCTTTCTTTTGAACTTCTTTTTCTGCTGTATTTGAAGAAATCTGTAACTTAGCTAGTTCATGGGAGAGTAAATCTTGTTGTCCAAGAATACTTAGTGCATCCCACATTGAGATGTTATCATTATGATTTTTCATTAGATCAACAATGTTAAAATAATAAACTATTTTAGAGACAAATTCAACTGTCTTAGAGCAGGACTTAGTGAAAACTGATTCTGATTCAACTGCCTTGGATATCTTAGATATGAACAGTTTTCTTGCATCATGCTGTAGTTGTTTTTGATGGCCTTTATCAACTGGAAAAATTGCTTTTTTAGGAACAAAAGGGTTGTTAGTTGACTTTGGAGCTGTAGATGATGTCATATCAGTGACAATAGGTAGGATAGGCCTATTTTGCTGCTTTTGAATTTCAGCAGCCTTCCCTCGAGCCCTAGTAGTGACTAAAATGAAATCCTCCTCATTAAAAATTACTAAATTCTATTCAGGTGCTTTCTAAACATGAGTTTCTTACTGCCAACTCTCCATTTGAGGCATGAAAAATGATTCAGTTTGAGGTTATGCAACGAGATTTAGATTCAGAAAAGCATTTGGTCAAGTTATAGCTGAATGAGGCTGATTACAAGGTAGACACCATTCTTCTGTAGCCATATTAACTGGGACTAAAGTGTTAGATGAACTAGGAGCCTTTGGGTCAAACTGCCTTTGTTGGTAAGGTTACCTATAATTTTGATTCTATTTATAGGGATGCCTGTTTTATTGATTCCATTGGTAGGGCTGATAAGAAGCCTAATAGGGTCTGCTAGGTAATGTAATTGTGTTCTCAATCAAAGTCGATTTATTTCCCATATTTTGCAAAGCTTTAAATACATCATCTGATGGAGCTACAACAGTAGGCTCAATGATTGTAATAGGATGGGGAATAGGTGATAAATCTGCCAAAAATGGCATTGAGGGCCTTGGTACTAATTTTCTAGCTTGAATAAGATTGTTCTCAGCTCGGATACCAATATCATAAGCTGCTGGGAGTGTTTCTCCACCCATTTACTGAATCATAGTTGAGATATCACTGTTTAACCCTAAGATAATAAAGAAAAGAATGATCAACTTGAGGCTTGACACTTGCTGTAATTCTCTCCCAAGTTCTAGCAAAATGGATATTGAAGCTAGACATAAATTCATTGGGATCTCTCTTAATAGTATATAATTGTTCAATGAGACAAAAATGATGTGAATTATCCTGGAATTGTTTCAGCAATTTTTTTCCTAAGTCATCCCAAGTTCTTAAGCTTCCAATTTCAAGGTTTCTATACCATTACAAAGCCTGCCCCTTAAAAGATGCAGCTAAAAGTCTTAAATCTACATCTTCATGAGTGATATTATGGGCTGCACATAGGGATGCAACATATTCGATATGTTTAGCTGGTGTAACCTAATTTTCACCCATGAATGATGTCAAACTTTTCATAGCAGCATTAGGAATGTCATGGTAAACTGACATAACTAATGGACTACCATTAGTAAAGGTCACAAAATTCCTTGGTGGTTGGATAGCCATTTGAAAAAAAGGGATATTAACTAAGAAATTGATACGTGGTGAAGGAATATTAGCAGGAGGGTTACCAAAACCAGGTCTATTGTAATGTAAAGTATTACCAACTCTTCTCCTTCTAGCAGATTTCAAAGCTAAAGGGACAAACTCAAAAGGAATTCTTCTTACCAATGATCTTGTAGTTACTTTTAACATGGAACATGCTATGATATTGGTTTGATATAAGATTAACGGAGTCGCCAAAATATCTTAGAATCTTTAGAATAAATTACTGCTCTTGCTCCCAAAAGTAACTTTTAATTTGCTGTAATCTGCTATAGATTTGCTATAGAAATTGTAATCTACATGTAGATCCAATTCGTTGTCCCACCGGGCGTGCTAAAAAATATTATCTATCGAAAGTGCACCTTGTAGAGAGATGGTTACAGGTTTTCTAAGCTTACATAGACAATCTCTCTCTTTAGTAGATACAATGGAAACACCTCAGGTCTTTGGGTATACCTATTTTCAGGTGAGTCTTTGGTATTAAGGCTGGTTCCTTATTGGTGTATCTTAAACTGATTTCTAGGATTTTGAGTGTAAAATATGACTGTAAAATTATTAAAACTAAGGTGATACAACAAATTTTTATGAGGGCTTTGACTGAGTATATGAACAATTGATTTGGGAAGAATTCTTGATGTAGGAACTGATAGTTTTTCTGTAGAATATCTAAGGGAAAAATAGTTGATTGTACTAAGGGGCAATCACAATAGTACTAATAAGTTAACATGCACATTAAAATTAAGCAGAAAAGACTGAAATTGCAGTAGGATAGGTTGATTGATCAGGTAATTTGTATTCACAAGACTAATAGACACATACACAAGACTAAAAAATAACTTGGAAAAGAAGAAAATACTTCACACTTAAAGGGAAAAACTGGCAAAATTTGCTTCAGTACTCTTATATCCAAAAGTCCTTTCATCGTGTTTTAGTGCTTTACAAAGGCACATAATATATAACAAAAATAAAATTCATCTTCTCCCTAAAAATAGCCTAAGGCTTGTACTCACCCATACATCTTATTTTTATCCTTTATTTAATAATAGATAACGGGTAAAATAGAGCATACAATTACAAATAGGCATTATTAGCCTTACTTATATTACAATTAAACTGAAGTTGACTGTTTTATTTTTAAGAAAAGAAGGATGAATAATTTTTTTAAAATAAGGTTGCTTTCTAGGCAAGTATCTTTCCATGAACATGCATATTTGTCTTCTTCCCTATTATGTCCTATTGTAAAGGCATGCAAAATACAACTCCGTGTATGTGAGAAAAATAATTAGAATACTTAGCAATATTTGCAAAAATAATTCCTTCTATGGGGACCACTTGCTATGTGCACATGTTTTGATATTGACATCTCCTCTTGAAAAATGGTCAAATGAGTGACACTCTGTAAATAAACCTAGCTCTTTGAAGTGGGGACCACCTGTGGTTGAACTCTTGTCTTCATTGGGTTCTACCACTTTTGTGGACTTAGCATATACTATGTTTTTTTAAAAATCATAAGGGCACTTTATAAGGGCTGCAATATTATGCTTGACCACCTTTGATTATTGGGATGACCATACCATATGGCCTACCAAATTTGAGTTGTCGGCCTTAGCATATTATAAAATTCACCTTTTCGGTGATCATAGTCTATGATTTGGTCGGCCCCTTTTTTAATTATTTGGAGCATGCACTAAATTTTATACTTTTGAAAGTCATTTGTAATGATAATTCAGGTGGACATGTGGGCTATCCCCTTCTACGGTGACTCAGCCTTTGGTGACTTGGTTGGTTACTTCTGTAACTCTAATTGAGTTTGCTTTGATTGTTGTGATGATTTTGTGCCGTAGATTTTGTGTCCTATGTGATCATAGACCATCGATCTCTTATTTGTAGTTAGGGTTTCAAATGGCATTTAATGTGGATGGTGGCATTTTACTTAGGTGGTTTTTTTTAATCATGGAGCTTGATTTGAGAACATTAATCTTTGTCCTTTGTTTTCGATGTCATCGATCCTTCATCATGTTCGAGTTGGAGTTAACCAACTTCTTGGGTTTGGGTGGTAAATGGAACTCAACCCTAAATAACAATCATTTGGATTTTTTTGTGAAGCGGGTGAAGCCCTAGAAAATTTTCCCCTCAGCACCATTATTTTTTTCTACCGAGCTCAATTTTTATTGTATTTTGACCTCCTTGTCTGTAAAATACTTTTTGTCATATTATTTCTTTGATCTCAGCTGTGAGATAGCTCTGAGAAATGTTTCCTTTGAATCCGTGGAGTTATGACCGAGGTGGTTGTAATGTAGGCTTGCATTGTTCTATAACTCACTAAGTTTGGCCCTGTCATTCTATTGAGATCTGTATCACCCTAAACGAGAAGATGGTGAGTTCTTTGTTGTTTGAGAACTGTAATGTTTCATTTTTTTAATTCTCGGCCTCTATACGCACTGATACTTTTGTTATCTTTTCTTTTCTTGTAAGCTTCGGGACTTGAACTTGGTTGTTTTCGAATTGGAAACTATCATGAGCCTAATATTTCTGGGTCTATTGAATCGTAACCTTACTTTGAGGATTTAATAACTTTTTCCTTAGAACTAGTAAGTTTCAATCAAGTAATCATATTTGTCTCTGAAAACATAGGTTTGAAGTCATACTCTTTAAATCCATGTTCTTCCTTATCTGAATGCTATCTTGAGTTGTATATGGTATTTTAGAATTATAGATCTATATGTTCTAAAACAAGGGTATTTAAACTTCTTCTTTGATATTTTTTTATGGATATATTGTAAATGAATAGCGTATTTGATATCATATCTGTTAGAAACCTCTGTCGTAGCTTTCTTGGATCTAAATCTTTGAACTTTGTCATTTTGAATCTTAGAGAAACTGATTATAAGCTATTTGTTGTACAAGATCCTCTGTGATTTCCTGTTATGTTTATGGGTCTTCATTCACTACTAGGATTTGTACTTCCATGTCATGGGTACTCATATATATTTTATTTTTCTGGTATCTTCCTTTCTTTTACTATGGTGGACATAGGACATTTTCTTCATTCTGAATACTCATGCTTCATCCCCTTCTCTGTATGAATTCTTTGTGCTTTAACTTTAGGACAATTTTTATTTCATCATCTTTTGAGAATATTGTAGAAGATGGTTATGATTTTTTTGCAAATGTAGTTTCTGTACATTATTTTCAGGTCCATTCTAAAATTTTAGCTCAATTTTGTATCCTAAAGAATCCATTTGTTACAATTCACTGTTTCAGGATCAACTTGGTTCTTTGAAATTTTGTAGCACACTTTCAAGAATACTTGCTTTAATAATTTTCAAATATAGATTACTTAAACATTGAATTTCTCCATGAGATGAGTTTTTGAAATGCTAATGTTTTCTTAAACTCACATCTTTTGAATGCTTGACTGTAACAGTATTCTTGAATTTCTAAAAATAATGTGTACTATCTCCTAAAAACATGGTTATAGGATGACTCCATATTGTAAAATTATGAACCTGAATTTGGTTCCTCACTGTTTTCTAAACTTTTGTATTGGACATATTGTTTTTGGAACTCTGTTCACAACTCCTATAGCTACATTTGTATTTGTTCAATTTCCTTGCATAGAAAGTTGTACTTCTCTGATATGGCAGTATCTCTATATTCATTCTGAATTATTTACATTTTTGTAACTGCAAATCATGCATTCAGTTTGATCTTCTGAAGCTATCACTTGTAGTATTATGCAATATTGTTTGTATCTCAGCATTGTATAATAATCTAATAGATAGCTTATTTCTTCTAGTTTTGAAATTTCATCCTTTCCCATAGCAACTAGTTTTGAACTTTTGTCCTTTCCTGTAGCAACTAGTTTTGAGATTTTTTCATTTCTTGTAGTAACTAGTTTTGAATTTTGCCCTTTCCTGTAGCAATTAGTTTTGAACTTTAACTTCCCATAGCAATTGAAAAATTTGAAGTGTTGATTTTTATGGCGAAGCCTTGGTAATTTGTTTTCAAAATTCTCTCTTCCATCCATTTCCAACATAGTAGTTGTATTTTCTGATTTAGAACATAACACTTGATATTTGAAAATGGATTGGTAGATAAAATGAGACATCATAGTTTTGTTACCTTGATCATAGCATGCTTTGCTATTTTTTTGTATCACTTACTTGATAAAAATCATTCCTTTAAGCATGTAGTAGTTAAAAACAACAAGATGGAATGTTTTAAATTCCCATTTTACATGGTGAAGCCCTGTTAATTATTTTTTCAGAATCTTGTTTTCATTCCTTTCAACCATGACCTTCTCTTTTAGCCAAACATCAGCTTTCAAATTCTGCTCTTTTATCTGTTGCAAACTGAACATGTGCTTTTATTGCTAGTCTCTCTTATACACTATAACTTCTTCCATTTTATAACAGTCTTTGGAACTTTGAGTTACATTCTTCCTTTTATTTTGGGCACTTATGACTTGTCTATTTTTCTCTTTGGCTGTAACCTATACCTACACACTTATAAAAATATTTAGAAAATAATTAGGCTTTTTGGCCTCTCTTATGTCCATGTTTTTCTTATTTCTTTTTCTTCCTTCTCTCTAAGTGAATAAAGCATGCATGTAGTTTGTTAGTCAAGTAGAATACATTTCATGTTAGGAAAATATTCATATGCTCGAAGTAGAATAGTGTAGGAATATGAATTGATCCCTGAGATCGCAACTGACAGTTAATCCTTTTTAGTTTTTCAGGTATAATGAGTTCTACAATGAAGATGAAGAAGAAACAAAAGGTTTAGATGAAGATGATTCAACCAAAGAAAAGAAATCCCAAGGAAATGATGGGTTCACTCATACTCCTTTGCTTTCTCTTTCATGCACGTGTACCTTTCTCTTCAACTACATCCCATGACTTGTGTGGGAAACATTGGACTCTCCTTGTGAATAAAACATTAAATTTCATGAATGAGTTGTATATTTCTTTCTGCATTCTAAATTTTTTGTATGGATTGTATAATGAACTAAAAAACTTAGTAAAATAATTGAATGTCTTAATCATGAAGGAAAGAACATTAATAGGAACCTGTAACATTCAGTAATGAATTCTAATTTTGTGTAATCTGCATTTCAATTTGCTTCTTCAAAACTCAGCAGTTCACCTAATTTTTAATTTTTCATCTTCATCGAGACAACATGGTTGTCCTTTGGGATTTTTGTTCTTTTGCTGAAAATGGGATGAAATCAGACATTATGTGATCTGTTATTTTTTGAGATAGCACACATAACTACAAATTTAATTTAATATTGTAAATGATTCAGTAGTAATAAATAACATCGAAACTTCCTTTATCTTAGGTATACTTCACCCAAGTCTTTTCAATTTAATGATGAAGTTTTGAGTTTCCCACTTTTGCACAAGTGTAAAAATTGTCAACATTTCTAGCGATCTTGTGGGGAAATCTACCTGCTAGCTTTACGACTAGCACCTTACTCTTGTCCATTGGGCATGGGGTCTAAACATGTAACCAAAATTTGCCTTTTCCGAAAGGTCCAACCCTTCCAAAATAAACTAAAGCTCGGAAAGGATCTGGTAAACAGATCACCTGCATGAATGCACTTATTGAATTGAAAAACATTGCATTTACAGGAACTGCACTTATTGAAGGGAAATCCTACTCTAATAGTCACTGTAAGATTTTCAATAACAATGTTTGAGAAACATACCATTCCTAAGAATGAGAATTTCCTGTCCATTTAGCTTTGAAAACAAAAAACCATTGTGTTCCTTGCAAGCTGAAATCATGTAAGGAACACTCCAAAGTGTATCAAACTTTGAATGTTTTCCAAGATTTGCACAATCAACATCCCATTTTAACACAATATCTCCTTCATTGAAGACTCTGAATTTATATTTCTTGTCAAAAGTCTTCTTCATTTATTTCTAATTCTTCTCCATATTCAAATGAGTTTGAACTCTTAGCTCTTGTAATTCTATTAACTCTACATAACAAACCTGTAATGGTTCATTCTCAAGAAGCTCCATTTGATGTAGTAAATCCAATGCCTGTAACTCAACTGAAATGGGTATTCTAGCTTCTTTTCCATACACAAGTTTGTATGGTGAAATGCCAATCGATTTTTTAGGAGTCTCTCTGTCAGCCCAAAGTGCCTAATTTAACATCAAATGCAAATATCTTTTATTATCTTTTAGCGTTCTTCTGATGATCCTTAAGATATTCTTATTAGTACTCTCAGCTAAGACATTACCTTGTGTGTAATAATTAGATGAAGAACTTAGATATATTTCATGTTTTACAGCCCAATATGTTATCTTTGCACCAAGGAATGCTAAAGCATTCTCTGATATGATAGTTACTATAACACCAAATCTGCAAACTAGTCCTTCATAAAAGGATAGTATCGAAGCTTCATTAGCATCCTTCAATGCTATTGCTTCAGCCCATCGTGTAAAATAATCTGTAGCAGTTAAGATCCACTTGTGTCCTTGTGATGATGGTGGATTTATCATCCCAATAAAGTCAAGACCCCACTGCAATAAAGGCTAATCAACTGAAATAGGTTGCAAGCGTAGCGAAGCTAGACGTTTTTTCCAACAAAGAAAGAACATTTTTACACTCTCTAATCCAATCAAAATAGTCTTTTAATATGCCAGGAAAATTGTAACCAACTTTCATAATTTTTAAGGTTGTGGTACGTGATGAGAAGTAAGCTCCTGCAGGTCCTTCATGGAATTCTGACAGTATTTTCTGAACTTTATCATAATCAATACACCGCAAGAAGATTCCAATAATTTTCAATGTAACGAAAAAGTTTCAAGTTGCCCATTTTTGCACAAGTGAAAAAATTGTCAGCAGTGCCAAAATTCAAAATTTAAATTCAGGAAAATCTAGTAGGTGAGAAACTGTAAAACATCTTTCTAAAAATTGATGAGCAGATCTGATTGCTCTAACTACCTGATTTGGTACGATCTACCCTCCTTTGTCTTCAACATGTCAAAAAATCATGGGGAAGCATATTTCACATATTTTCAACTAGATCTGTAGGCATTGAATGCTTCTTGTTGGTGGTTGTGTTTCAAATTTAAGTTTTCCCTCCTTCTCCCTACTTCCTTCACAGATTCATCTATAAATTTAAGATCAAGGCTCATTTGTTGTGGTTGGAAACTCTGGATCCTTATGCATTTTGAGTTACATTTCTGGAAATAATAGAGACATCATTTTATGATTGTTATATGTCCTAACGTGTTTGCATTCCATGTTATTTCCTTTTCTTTTGCGTTATGTGTTGGTTGTGTTACTTCAAGTCCCCTGTAGTTCCATATTTAATTGTGTTCCATGAGAACGATCTGGTGAATTCATTTTTTGTTGTGATACTCATGCCTAGCCTCCTTTCATGCATTCCCTATCATTCTCACTCAGAATAGATAGTGTTCATCCCTCTTTTCTGGTTTTATCACCTATTAGTGTAGTTTCCTTCCATGTTATCCTTATATCCCTTATCCCTTGGCATTATTAGCTTAGTTTCCCCTTTTAGCACTAGGAGTAGCAGTAGAAATAGATAGAGGAACTGGCCTTCTCCGGAGATTTTTCACAAGCTTGCAAGGTCCCACAACTTGGGGAAAATTCTAATGTGGTCTCAAAAACCTTGGTCCTTTCGAGATCCAAGACTCAGGTGCACATTTGAGAAAGCAACAGTAACAAATATGAGAAGCATTGAAAGTAAAAAGTATGTTTCATGAAATAAATAATACCACAAACTGATGCAGGGGCATCCTCCAATGAGACTAAATAAATACAATTCCAAGATTCATAATTTTAATTTCAGCATATGTGGTCCTCGGTGATAGAGATTACAGAGTGACATGATTGAATCCAATTGAAAGGTAATTTTGAAGAATTTTAGTTGTTTATTAGGGTGCAAGAATGTGTTGTTGGGTATGTATATGTTTTGTGTGGAGTCTTTGTATGTTTGTGTGTCATTAGGATGCTTGAAATAATGTCAAATTTAGATTTATACATCTAGAATGAAATAATCGTGGCATGATTCTCATGATTACTTTTCATCCTTTTTAGGATGGAATCCCATGGTTTTTTTTCCCTTAAAACCTCTCTTCTATAGCTAACCCCTATGTATTATGGTTTTTTCTTCATAAAACAAGCCTATATTTCTCTATAGTCTTTTCCATGACCTAAAAGTCCAAAACAAAAACAATTCAATAGTAATATATGAGATTTTCAAATTCAAACTCCTTGAGTCAAAATTCTTATAAATAGATGACTCCCTCTAAAAGGACATCTATAATTCCATTTTTCTACTATAAATAGTCTTCTCCCTCGAAGGAAAACTATAAAAATCTAGCCCTATTGTACATAATCTATCACAAAAAGAAGACTATTTATGAAAAAATAAACAAAAATATTCTGAAGCTTTCAACATCAATCAGCTTCACAAAGACCTCAAGGATATATTCTATTCATCCGACATATAATTTCCGCATCGATTATTCTATTAAAAAAAACATAACTTTTCTTCATGGACTTTCTTATTCTAGTCTTGGGTATCTTACATAAGAGACATGTTGTCTCACTCCAAACTTACGGTAAGCTAGCCTATTTCACTTGACTATCTTTTCTTTCTCATCTTCCACCTACTCAAGTGATGTGCCACAAATGCAACATTTCAAGGTCATGAGACTTTCTTCACCCTTAGAATAGTCAATCATGTAACACATTTAGGGTATTACGTTCATAAGCAAATCTTTGATATAGTAAACTCATAATGGTTCTTAGTAATTAGGCAAATTTTTGTCTCCTCTTTCCATTCACCTCCTTTCTTAGTTATTGATACTCCTTCATAGTACTAGAACTTTGAAACTTACATTCTGGGGATTCCTCTTCCACCAAAATCACCCACACCTATTCAACCTATACTCTACTATGCCTAAATGATCTAGACTCAATCATGCCTAAAACCTACCGACTTATTCATATCCCTTATCATATATTATTCCCTAGCTTATGGGATAACTACATCATCCTGAGGCCCCTTTTCACCCCAGCTATGTAGGTATCATTCCAAGGGCATGGGGCCCTTTGAGGTTAGCTTGGATACTTTTACACATAACTAATTTTCCCCCTTTACATGCACATTATACCCTAAGAAGGTTTCCATTTACATAAAAACTTGGAAATTAATATCGTAAAAATATACATACTTACCATTTTATCACCATGACCATATCCTACTTAAATCAATTCATATTTTCATGATATTAATTACTTGGAAATTTAACCACAACATACATATAATACATTATTTCCATAAGCTCAGTAACTTGGAAATTACCTAGAATCCACCATGCCTACACTTGACCAAATCATGCATATACCTGACTCCACCATGCCTATACCTGATGAAACTAGGCCTATTCCTGACTCCATCATGCATAAATTACCTAGACTCAATCATGCCTAACTCAACTAGTTCTCATGGTACTTTACAGATGATAATTGACATGCAACATTCAACTGCACTCAATCCCCCGAGGTTGTACCTGAGTGGCCGATGTTGAATTTGTGTGGATAGATAAATATAGCAGGATCAATGAATAATATCTGGTAGTGTCGTTTCTTGGTAGCTGAGTTGGCAAAGGGGAGATTTAGAGGCTATGAATGGGTAGTGTAAATTTCCTATGGTTTGTTTGTCTAACTTGGATCTAAGTGTTGATATATTTTGAAGTTTCCAAATCAAATAACAAGCTATGCTACTGCTAAAAGGGAAACTAATAAAAAAGAATGGAAAAACTGAAATAGTACAATCACAAACAAGAATTTTCTTCTATTGTAAATAATGAAAATATTTCTACACATAAACTAAACAAGTGAGATAACCCGGTGTGGTCATTCACATGTGTTGATTATATTGAAACTAAAGTAACTTAACATAAGAACTTTTCCAAAAGATCTATGATATGCAGAAAACCTCCTACAGATATTCTCTCCTTCATATCCATAGGGATGGGAAGAAGGGGATCCATCACTGGAACATGTTATTAATGATTTAAAACCTCTTGGAAATTAAGTAATTACTTGGAAATGAAAGGAAATTGATTTATATAGTATTTGATATGACGTACCAATCATAAATTACAAGAATGAACGAAATAAAATGACAAATCTAACCTTGAATTCACATAATAGAGGTAAATTCAATTGTGTGATGACTTGTCCCCATGGTTTATCATTTATTTATGTATGTGTCCATATGAGTCCAAGGAATTGGGAATACAAAAGAAATAGTAGGAGAAGGCACTTTGAGTAATGACAACTTGAACGCAGTCTGGTTGCAATGCAGATGGAAGAGAGATAACACAAGTGAACATAGCTTGGTTATGCAATTTCTAGCAGGATTGTGGCAGTAATACTATGCAAGATACACAAAATTCTTAGGCCTTTTGTTTGAATACAAGCATAGAATATATTGGAATTAGATGGGATGTTCCTTTATGCACAAGGAAAGAAGAGGGAGTTTAAACTAATTAAATCTATCTAAAAATAGAACAGGGAAGGAAAACTAAACAATCAAGACTATTTTTAGGCAATTTGTTTCACAAACGCATCCTAAAAGTTAAGTGATATTTTGCATGTAAAAACATACATGACATATTTCTGAAAAAATTTCTCAAGACCACCACCCTACGAACGGTGAGGGTTCAAAACCACTGCCCAGGTAGGGTGATGGTCCTGGTACCAAAGGCCAAAACATGCACAAAATGAAGTGGGAAGCTGGAAAAAAGTGTGAAAAGCTAAATAAGGATGTCTAGGCTACAAATATACAATGCGAATGAGTTTAGGTGCTCGAACATCTTCTTAAAGGACATGAATAATCATTAGGGACTTTTGTAACCATTATTTGACAATGTATCACATGTAATTTTGGTGCGTACAGGTACACAATAACAATGGAAATTAAAAATATATTACATCATCCATCCAATAATAATCATCAAATATATAAAGAGGAATGTTTGTGTATCAATACATATGTACACAGAGATACAAGTGTCTCAGAAACACTCATATATAATCTCGTAAAATCTTTGGCATGTAGGACGGTATATATATCAAAATAAAAATCATAATATAGTCTTATAAATGCATCAGTCCCACATGAGGCCCTCCTCTCCACTCTAACTTGTTTCCTCCTCCCTCCCTATCAATTGCCCTACCAACATCTCTCCACCCTCTACTGGTCCCTTCCTAACCTCCATCTCCTCCCCTTGGCCCTTTGCCGAGCCTAGTCTCCGAGAACTAGTAGCCTCACCTTGACCCCATCTCTAGGCCCGACGACCCCCTGAGCTACCTGTGTTGTGAGTCTTTGATGGTGTCCTGTCACTAGGTGCATGATGGGCCCTATAGTCAGCATTTGAGGGAACATCAATACCTACAGTGGCTAGAAGGTCTATGTAATAGCGAGCCTATTATCCAAAATTCACCCCTCAAGGTAATTTTGATAACATGCATCAAATTCTTTAGTCCCAAGCAATTATAGTGATTCAAGGCAAAAATCATGTTTCGGGGGTCCCCTCGGCTTCTTTCTAACTCTCCTGTGTAAGAGGAAAACCCAACAAGTTTTAAAAATGTGAAAAAGTTGTAGAAAACAAGCTTGGGCCAGGAAAAATCATGAAAAATGGCTAAGTCCTAGTCCTCGCAACAGTCGGGACATGAGGGACATCTAGGCGCGAATCAGCCGAAAGGCCGCCAGGCAGTCTGCAGAGCAAAGGGGCATCCAGGACGTTGGGATGCATGGGACGCAAAAAGGTGAACCAGCTGAAAAGTGGAAAAAATCGACCAAGTGCTATTTTCGCGCAATTGGGACAGTTTTGACAAAGGTACGTGAAAGACGCGGATCGGCCGGTTTGGCACAAATCAGTCCATTTCAGGTGGTTCAGAGAAATTTGTCCCAGGCAGTCTGGGACGATTGGGACAAAAGTTCATGGAGGACGTGAACCAGCCGGTTCAGCCGAAACAGAGGACTTTCGTACTGGGACATCCAGGCCAAAAGTATGTGAAGGATGCGAAAAGCCGAAGGAGCCGAGAGCGAATGGAATCTAGCCACGTGTCTTTGCCACAAGCAGGAACAAGGGATCCTGAATCAGCCAAAGCAGGAGATTTTGGTTTGGGACAGCCGGGACAAAGGTACACGCAGGACGCGAGGGACGCGAAAAGTCGAAGCGGCCAAAGGCAAAGAACAAAAGTCAACGTTTGACCCATGAAACTTCAAATGGCCATAACTTTTGACTCTAAGCCCTGATTTTCAGAAAATTGGAATTTCTTGAACGAGCACGATGTCTTCTACACCAAAAAAACTAGATTTCTTATTTTTGAAGAGGGTAGGTATAGTTAATTAAGAGAAATATATTCGGCTCTAGTCAGTTAATGCTCATTCCCGTCAAATGACAGAAAACACCTGCCAGACCCAAAATAGCTGCCATAACTTTTGCATTTCTCAACGAAATCACACAAAATTGGTATCACTGGAATTGTGGCTCTAAGCCCAATGCACAGAAATCAAGAAATTCTAGATTTGATTAGAAATTGGTTGAGATTTTTTAGAAAACATGGCTGGGTTCACAACAGTGTTTCATTTGGTGGTTGGGAGTGCAATTAAGAGGCATGGTCATCATTCTTTCTCTATTGTAGCACATGGAACAGTATGGGGAGCCTTTTGCAAGTAATGTATAATTATTTTACTCCATTTAATGCCTCTTATAGGTGGTTGAAGGATAGATTTCGGGAATTCCATTTTCCCTTCTCTTTTCCTTCTCATTTTTCTATAAATTGGAGTGCTGGGCTCATTGTAAAGGGGGAGTAGTTCCTTGTAGCAAAGCTCTGTCAAAATTTCTTTGTGAAGCCAATGTGCTGCAAGCCCTTGTAGTGGACTCCTTGCATGGTGATCCAGGCCCTTATCTTGTAATAGATTGAACTGTGCATATCATGAAGCAATAAAATATCAGTTTGTGGATGTATCTTCCCCTGCTATGTTTTCTTGCATTCTTCTTTCCCCTTTAATCTTTCTACAAGAATATTGTGTCTATTATTATGTTCTTGCAGGGATTCATTATCATTGTGTATGCTTGGAATATTGTTGTGAATGCATTTTGCTAGATTATGGAGAACTGTCATCACCTCTTTTAGTGTGCACTTTGCCTCTGTATTTCACACATTTGGAGACTACTCTCACACCCTCCTTTTCTGGTGTATCACCACTTTAGTGTAGGATTTCATTTTATGCATTCTCTCTCCCTGGTCCCTTGGAAATTTAGATTAGAATAGTTAGTTTCTCCTGCATTAGAGTAGATTGTGGCAGGTAGTTTAGGAGCAAGAACCAGCTTTCTCTGGATGTCTATCTCAAGTAGCAAGTTCCACAACTTGGAGATAGTACCCCTATTATCCAATCACACCGTGAGTTCAAGTATATGCACATGGGTGCTGTGATTCGGTGATAACAGGGCCTCAATTAGGTCATCCCTGAACCTCACCATGAATACAATCTAGGGTGGTGTCATTGGCCTAACTGTCACCTGTGAACTCTTCCCTACAAAACTCTGACCTTATCTTGGTGTCAATGCCTATATTACGGGACCCTGTCCCAGTGCCAATGCTAGTAAATGTACAACTAACTAGGCTTGTAAGGCCACACGGTAGCTAACTACATAATAGCTAACTATCCCTGTAAATAAGTAACCTCCACATGTCCCTGTAAAAATAACTACTTGTTCTTATTGCACTGTCAACTAAAATCCCAACATAGTCACTTGTCCCTATAGGGCATCCCTCTGAACCATCAATATGGCTAAGTCCAGTCAACTTTTCCATGGTGGTGCTACATGTAGCTCCGTTACCTAACACAGTTTATATGAAACAATAGTCCTTACATCATTCAATATCGTATCTATTGGTACCTCCTCCTTTCCTATGGAGTATGTGGGCCAGGGTGAAGATAAAGGTATCTCCACATCATCCTTGTGGTATTGTGGGAAGGGTGGTAGAACATCCTGTTGTAATCTGAAGTAGCATCATAATATATCCACTGGAATCATCTCATGCTCACCATCACACCTCCCCTGTATCAATCTAATCAACTTTATGCCCTGCAACTCCTCTACAATGCTACTATCAGAAGGAAAACCAACATAGGGTCACCATACTATATCCACCGCGCATAAGCCCTCAAGCTCCCACCTATAGTATACTATGTTATGCATTGCCTCCTCTACTCGAAGATGACCACCTATGACCATCCACCTCTTATAACCTACCCTCTATCCCCCATGGTGCCAATCTGGTATAGATATTCTTCTTATCCATGCTACCAAAATATTCTCATATGCTTAACAGTGCAGTAGGAATGTAAAATAGATGTCATAGTATCACATCCTCTAGTAAGCTCACAAGTCCCTATATAGCTACACTAAATATGTAGGTGCCCATGGAAAGTAGACTTGATCCTAGATCATATCCTGTAATAATCCCATCATCCTTCTAGGAAACAAACCATCATGTGTATCACATAGTGTATAGCACTCCACTACCACCATCATCAACATTGTTAACCATGTATCCTGCGGGTGTGCAACATACATAACCCTATAAATGAGATTGGTGTTGTTCTTTGTCAAGTCACTTTCCATCTCCCCAAATACATCAATCATTGGCTCAAAGGATCCATCTACTAATACCAAATATACTGGCTCCCCAATAATAGGTAGCCACAAAATCATGTATACACCTTCGAGTGTGATGGTCATCTCACCGGTAGGTAGATGAAAGGTGTTTCTCATTGAATCCCATCTTTGGATGAGCACGACCATGAGAATGTGATCCTGTCAAATCCACCTTTAGCGCCTAACACCCACCAATACGAAATATCACATGTGTGTCTAGTTTTCCTCAAAAAACCTAGGACGCATTTTCCCTAATAATGGTGGGACACGGTCCCCCATCATCAACTGATGTCGTTTCTGCATCCATACCACTCAAAAATGTCAAAGACTAAACTAATTTTCACATTTCTTTCCAACCTAATTACCCCAACTATCTATTTCTAATTACTTCCCTTTCCTATCATTTCTTCTAATTTCCCTTATACAGTTCCCATCACCCATTCCATCATTGTCACCTAATCTTCCTATATTACATGCCTATGTTAACCTATATGTACCCTCACCCACTTGGTTCTCTCCCTCATCCCTCTCAATTTACCTTATTCATTACCCATCTACCCTTCAATTTAATGTTTTAACCCCATTTTGGCCTTCTCAACTTATCATATTTAGACTAAGTCACTTTTAACAATGACCGATGTCGGTCACCTTGATCGATACTGGTCACCCTAAATTGGCATCGGTCGACTATTTCCCCACCGATGTCAGCATTCTAGAATGATGTTGGTCATGACGTGACCGACGTTGGTCTCTGGTTTGGCTCTAAATCCAAACCAACATGCTCCCAGTTTTCTAAAAATTTCAAAAAACAAGCCTAAAACCTACCCAAATCCACCCAACCACACCCTTTTCCATTTTACACCCTAATTAATCTACATTGCACCCGCCCCATACACACATTCTTCCATTTTTAATTACATATTTCATTTTTCATCACCCCCTATTTTATTTCATTTTTTTCTTACAAATTCAATCAAAAACAAAAAGAAAGGATTGAATGCTACCTCTACACACTAACGTCACCTCATTGGGATCTTCAGTCTCTGAGTAGATGTTCCTCCCACACCTCCTTCTGTTGCTGCCATATCTAAATCAAACCCTTGGTTCTCCACCAATCTAATTGCACCAAAAGATCTCATAGCCCCGCCTCTACACCACTCCAACCACTCACCTCTCTCAAAATAATCCTAGAATCTATCTGAAACATGGTCACCATTGCCAATGTTATGAAAACGCCTCTTTTCTTGTCATTTTCACAAATGGAAAAACTGAAAAGGAATCTGTAATTCATAGCGTTTACCTTTTTATCCCAAATATTCCCTAACCGATGTCGATTTCCCTAAACTGACATTGGTCATGTGCTCTAGTGCATTGCGCTCGGTTTCTATTTCCCCAAATTAGTTGGCCATGACTGCGGTCGGCTAGCCTTTTTTACATCATTGCAGTATATAGCACCAACTCTGCCTTCCAATTTTTTTTTTGTCTAACCCAAATTTTACCCTGACCTTGCACCTTATCCTAATGATGTTATTACCTATCTCGAATCCTCTTAATCATTTGGGACATGTTTTTTCCACTATCTTGGCCTTACCTAAATCACCCAACCCAGTCTCACTCATGGTGACACTCAAATTCATGTACTTGTTATACCTTGTGATGTGATACCAATGTTATTCAACTTTATGACCTTACCTTTCCTAATGTCATGATGTTTATCTCAACCATACATTTGGTGCCTAGGAACACAACCTATTTCCCATTCCTACACCTAGCCTAGTGGTGTTTCAAGGCCATATCCTATACCTAGGATACCTGAACAACTTCAACCTTATTTGGATAAACCTAATGACCTTATGAATACATATATTTTGCAAGATCTTAAACCTGGTATCGTATCATAATCTAAACATGTGCATGTGTTAGAATGCCCCCACCTATTACCCGAACGAAAACACCCTTACCTACAATCAACCCACCCTCATTTTCATCACTTAACCATTTATAAAACCAGGAACCGACTTCGTTTTAGACCTCATCAATTGGGTTTGAAGGGAAACACCTCCACCTACACTTGGGGCAACCTAACCCTCACTCATACCTAGAGCACCAACATCCTATTTTTGTCAGCGTCACTTTTCAAAACAAGATACATGACAAAAGGGGAAAATGTAGACACCTAATTTGGATACAACTCCCCTTGGCCCCCTTCACTTAATTAATGTAACATATTTAAGTAATCATGACCCCTTCATCACATATTAATATTTATCCTCACATTATTATTTAATTTAATTATTTTAATTACCTTAATTTCATCTTCACAGCTCCACTTAGTAATTACATCTAACTCTAGACCCATTAGAGGGGCATTTAACTCACAGTGACCAAGTCATCACTCTCAGCACTGAGTCATCACTCCCAGTGTTGAGTCACTACTTGACCTATCTAACTAAGAATTCTTCCTAAACCTAATCAAACTTCTTATAATATCTTCTTTCCTTCTCTCACGTGAAATATACTTCCCTAAGTGGACCCAACAAGGAAAGCATGCCAAATCTACGAAGATCTGCCTACTTTTGGTAAATAAGATGATTTCACCCTAACTGATGCCAGTTTATCCTTGACAGACATTCGTCACCTAAACAACCATCAGTTCCTTTACCTAGAATTTTACAACCCTTTATTTGGATTGGTAATTCAGTTATTGGAGCCTTATTACATTTGAGCATGAGTCTTCAATCCTTCCTACATCCAGACGACGAACACAACCAACCACAGTGTAAGACAAAGAACTGGTTATCCTTCCAGAGGGTTGGAATACTTATGGGAGCGCACAAGTTGCACTGCCATGACACTAAACAAGCCATCACATCACCGATCAATCACCAAGCACCTTCAATCAGGAAATATTCATATAAATAATTAAGTAATGTCATTTTAATCATTTCTGATTACTTTATTGCAGATCTTTTATTTTATTTTAGTATTTCCGTTTCTGTTATTTCCCGGATATCTTCATCTTCCCACCAATCTACCAACGAAACTATTTCAAGCCTTTCCACCTTTATTAACCTCTCCCTATATATTCTTGAGTCTTCTCAGTTATATTATGAGCCTTACCACACCTTCCTCACTCTCTGTATAATCATAGAGAGGTGCAAAGTCAAGTTTTATTACTTTATCAACCATTTCCCCAAACGATGTCCCAACCGTCTATTTAACCCCTATACCAGTGTCAATCACCTGACCGTTATCAGTATCTGTGTCATTTCTTACCCTCTAACTAGAAAGCATTCAATCTAACGAAACAAACCTAGACCTTACCTTATAAGTCTTAGGCAATTTATCAGACCTCTGTAAGACATGCAAAACCCAAACAACCTACCAAACCTCCGGATCTAATTGTAACCATGCATGTTAGATTAGATTTACTTATTTTATTAGCATGAGATACCTAAATTTTTTAACTACAGTAGCATTTTTTTATTTCATGGTATTTGTTACATTAAATTGTATTTGAAAGTGGATTGACAACCTTCTAGAAAGTACCTCGCTCTCTGGATCTAGCACTCACTAGGCATTCCACTAACCAATATTATTAATACTATTTGGTGTTTGTGTTGTGTTTATTATACAAGTTGTTTCTCTTAGCCAAAGGGAAGCTCACACAATCAGCTTGAATTATAATTCTACAACATGCATTCTACCTCCCACCTTTGCCTTATAGGTATTCCTTCTTAACCATTTTACTTTTTTTTTCCCTAGAAAGTGTAAAACTTATAGGTGAAACAATGATCTCTATCATATACCTTCCACTATTCCTCTTAGTGGTTGATTGTCCTTCTCTTAAAGGACCATTATATTTTATTTTTCTTTTACATTGTTTTACATTTTCTTCTGATACAAAGCTAATATAGCATTTCAAGCTTAGGAATCAGATATAGAATGCACTTGACCACCCTTCTAAGGTGAACATATAATAGATCTTTTTCCTTTTAGAAAAATTTTAACGCCTCACATAGAGAAAATTTTTATAATCTTCTTTAAGTGGAATATTTAATCTAACGTTTGGTCAAGTGAGCTTGTATACATTATCTCTTTGTGCTCAATTACCTAGATAACTAAATAACAATATTTTATTCTAGACCAGTTATCTATCCTCCAACCTATGTTGATCCTTGATTATCATTTTCCACTACATCAAAATATATTTTATGTGATGATTTTTTATATTTGTGCTTGTATTTTTGAGTCAATCTACCCATGTCTTCTTTTCATAATTTTTCTGATGTGGTTGTTTTCTTGTGAAGATGATCTTATAAGCCCCAAGATATTAACCGGTTCTCATCCTAAAAGTACTTGGTAGGCAAGATGAAGGAGTTACCTGGCTTATTTGAGAAATTTTGTAACTAACCTAATGATTTTTTGTGTTTTTAATGTTAATGTTGGGTTCCTTGTCATCAAATCCATTTTTCCATTTCCCCAAGGGTCTAAATTTTAAAGATGGAATTTTTAGCTTATAATTTATGCACCACGAGGTGGAATCTTTTAAAGGATAATATATATACTTTGTTTCTTCACTCAGGGATAGTTTCCTTTGTTTTAATGTTTGGAGCTGCTTTCAACATATCAATTTTGTGCATATTTTGTAATCCATCAAATCTGTAACACACCAAAAATACCAACACAAGAACAACACAGTGAAATAGAGGATAACTTTTTTTTTGACTTGCTTTGACTCAACACGACACAACATGTCGTCACAAGGTTACAACCAACACTTGGAACCATTTGTTACGGGGAAGACCACAAGGTCAGCACGGAAACATTCACACTTATCAAGGACAATTTATTTTTCTTTTTGACGAGACAACATGGAAGTCCAACCACATGACACACTCACAGCTAGGGCAAGCCACAGTAAGAAATGGTTAGGGTTTATTTATTTTGGTAAGACACCCTTTAGCTCATGACTTAAGTTTTCAGAAGGAATCAATATATGGTTCACACAAATTCATCTCACCAACTAAGTTAATTTCTTAAACACTGAAGAGTAGTTCACTTAAAGTCTTCTCCTACTTACTAAATATTAATATCTTCCAGAAACTAACCATTGTTTTCCTTTAAGCTTGTTTAAGAGTTCACCCCAAAGGGATAGTGTTCGCTAGTTTAGCTAGGGGTATCAATTTATAAATGTTTACTTCACAAGGATGTTTTCATTTTGATCACTCATGGAAGTATTTGATTTCAAATAGATCACCTTTACATTTATTTGTTGAATATAAAATTATTATTTTTGTTTAGCTTCTTTAAGGGTTAACCGACTCATTTTACTTTACTTATAAAATATTGTCGCTAAGTCTTAGAAAGATTTAACTTAACAATTTATTCTCAAGATCAAAGTTTTACAATACTCATATCAATGTAAAGATTGAAAGCCATTTCTCACAAGGATAATTTCAAGCTTAACTACACAAGAACAAGACACTTTATTTCACCATTACCAAACAATACAAGGCAAGAGGTCAAATCAACTCTCTTTACAAGCAATGTTACACAATTTACAACTCATTGGACACTTTTACAAGGAACTTCATAATGGTACAGATGAAACTTTTACACTCTTTTCTTCTAGTCTACTCGCATAATCCATCTGCACAAATATTAACTAAAGTCAGTTCGCAAGAACTGAGCATGTTAAGGCTACACAATGCAATAGTAAGCTAATAATTAACAATATCAAGAAAGGAATATTCTAAATTTAGAAATGGATTAAAACACAACTCACAACTCCAATATTAATCTCATGAGAGAGAAAACTAAATCATCCAACAAGGAGAAAGTCTAAATACTAGTAAGAACAAAATTACATAAATCAAGGCAAGACCTTATGGGTTGGGAACAAGAAAGTCAAGAGTGTTGATATCTCCTTCATGTAATGCTATGGGTTACGTGATTGGAATCCAAATTTACTCCATCCAACTAAAGGGGTCCAAGAGAAGACAAAGCGTACTAATTATGATCGTAGGCGCGAAGCAAAAATGACGTTATCCAATTCTTCCAGGGGGGGCTTCAAAGTAATATGGGTTCGATGCCCTTAAAAGAACACAACTATAGTTTTTGTTTTAACTAAGGAGTTTACCACTACCTCCTTATCGGATTTCTTAAACGTAGTACTAGTTAACCAAAACAAATCCACTTTTCCAAAAGCGTACGAAAGAGACACAGAAAGGGCCATTATTCTACCAACAAACCCTATCCTAATCGTCAACTTCTCTACATAATATAAGGGAAGACTAAACCCAAAATTCGTTACTAATTTTTATATAATTCAGACAATGTCAATAAACATTAAAATAAAAATTGATTTCCCTAACAAGGCCACAAAATGGGACCTTTTAGTAACCAAGTTTGAAGTATAAGGTATTCGAGTTTGAAAATAAAGGGATTCGATACGCAGAGGGAAAAACACCAACGATGCCCCAGGCTCAAAAGACCTTACCACGAGTACAAGCACAAACCAAGAACCAACGCACATAGCTATCAGGAAGGTTACGCAGTGCGGTCAGGGCTAGAAGTTCTATGAACTCCTTGCCAAAGGTAAAGAAGATGGAAAATTTTACCCGATCCATGTGGGCTTATCGAGGAAAGGTCTTAGCAAATATCAAACAGATAAATAGAACAACCACCTATGATATTATCACTGAAATCAGCTGTCATCTAACAGGAAACGAGTTCACGAGTCCAATACCATGGATTCACCTACAACTTTTGTTTCAGTCTAGCTAGTAATAGCTTGCTTGCGACCCTTAATAAAAATTGTAAAGATTTCATTCAGTTAAACTTACAATGCTTCCCCTTGCTTTAATCATACAAGAGTTTACATCAAGAATTAGGTATAGTAATACTCTCAACACGTGGAGGCCAAAATAGATGCCAGGTTATCCCTCATCTAGACTAGGTACAACAGTCAACAATGTACAGTTCTAAAACAAACCCCAAATGCCATTTTCTAATCAAACATAAAGTAAGGAATGCCCATAGGCTTAAACAAGTTTCAGACACAACGTCACTATTAATGTACCTTTTAGCAAAACAAGAGAGCCCTAAACAGGAAATGCGTATTTATTCAACCAAAAGAGGTATGTAGGTTTAACCTTCTATTTAGTAACCTTCAATTATAATTACCATCCACAGAAATTCTTTTTAAAAGAAAGTCATATAAGCAAACGAAACTCAATAATGTTTCCTTCCCTACGAACTAGACTGCATCACTCAAAATTGCAGTAACCCATTTAGAAAAATATGAAATGGAGTAAGCTATAAGAGAGGAAGGAACATTCCAAGCAAAATCAGAGAAATAGGAATAAGATTTAAAGGGACAACCACATAATCAGGAAGTGATATAAACAACCACGAAAACATCTAGTCTAGGCGCCATTCAAGAGGAAAGAAAATTCATTTCGAGATACTGAAAGAAGGTAGAAAACTATTACAAGGAGTAGATTTAACATGCCTGGTTTAAAACGCCATCTCCATGCATATGATTGTTTCAATGCCATTGCTTGCCTTTAACCCAAAGTGCTTTGCGAGCTCGAGCTAGCGCCACAACCACGCAATGAAAAATAACTACAAACCAACCCCATGATTTGAAGCTCAGACACGAGACAAATTGATTACACCACGCTCCTGGCTCGGGTAGGCATCTACCGTGATGAAACACAACCTTTTCCTTCAAGCAGTACTCTCCTGCTTTTCCCAATCTCCACCTACTCTTCTTCTTGCTTTTCATCCAAGAGATGCATACCATACATCAGATTTGATGAAGTAAAATAGCACAGTCCAGTCCTCTTCACATTCAGAAAAGAATACTTTTTCGAAAGTGAAATAAATAAATAAAATAAGTCTGATTCCTTCTTATCACTGCAAGTTCCATATGATGCACCTTATTATAGTGCAAATGTGCAGCCCATCGCTTACAGCTTGCTTCACTTAGCAGCACCAAAAATCTCCATAAGAACATTGTCATTGTTTAAGATGAGAGAGTCGGATTGCATTTCCCACAACAATTTCTCTAGCAATATAATCTTGGAGATAAACTTGGTTGCAGTGTGGCAATCAACATCTGTTAGAAGGCTCTTTTGAACTTAATATAATAGAGTGTTTCTCCACCTTGCTTATGCCACAGAGACTTGATATCATCATTTCATCTTTGTCCAATGAATTTTCTGGCTTTGCTTCACCAGGCATTACCAGAAATCTCAACAAGAACATTTCCCCTTTTTTTTTTGAAATGGAACTGCTTTACCTCTCTCACAACAATTTGCATTGCAACAATCTTGGACAACCTAGTGTAGTGTGGCAGTCAACACATACATTAAGGTTCCTGACAACTCTGAGAGTTGTCCTAGGGGAAAGGCTTAACAATCCAAAAGAAATTGCCATCTTCTCACTATGGTGACAGAGGAAAAACTTTTACCTTCCCGATCACTCAGCACATGTTCTGAATCTGACAAATATCCTGCTACCTTCATCTCCCAAGACGTTCTCTCCAACACTGCATAGATCTCCTGTGCCTGTGGGTGTGATCTGTCACCTACACAAAACGCATGCACCATTAAAACAGCAAGGCAAATGTGCTTCATGAATATTCTGATATGAAACAGATCCACGCATATGGGATTCTCTCCCATGAGTTACATCGAACAGCAAGGTCTCCACAGAGAATCTCTGTAATAAATTTCATCGGGTCTCCTGGTAACACTCACACTGTCACTTAATCGATTTTGATAAAACTATCTTGAAGGAGAAATCCCGAATTGAGAATACATTCAAAACTGAACAGAAAACAACATAGTCGGACGAACTGCTTGTTGGAGCGCTCAAACGGGCTTCTGCCTCACAGAAAAACTCCTGCCGCCTAGCAATTAACTGTTACAGGATGTTTTCCATGGAGATCCGACAAGAACACGCCTCGCAGCACCCACGAAAAATGGAGGAACACGCCTACCTCACTCGCGGATAGTTGTGCGCGGCCAGCAAAGGGAAATAGAGCGCCTTTCTCCCCCAAATGCATCCGGAAACAACAGAAAATAACCCTGTCTAGGATCTGTGCACCAGCATAAGGCGTGAGGAGGTTTCATGCGGCCAGGGAAGACAAAAAAAGGATGCGCCCAGGAGGGAAAGGAAGGAAACGTCTCATACACGCCTGCTTCGCTGGCTTGAAGCTCCATCTAATCCATCACATCAACCAAACTGCGCCCAACACCCAACCAAACGCATTGAAGGAGAATCCTGAAGAGATCACGGCAAAGAAAAAAAAATGCGACTCCACCCCTTTCCTCACGCCAGGACAAACAAGACAGCCATAATCGATGGCAGGTAGGTGGTTGGGAGGGAAAGCCAAGGTGGCAGGTAGAAAGGGAGAGTTTGATGCCCAGCTGGCATTACAAAATCACACAGGAATTTTTAAAAATAATTCATGAACATTGTGTATGGTTAAGATCCTTGTGGTTCTATTATCTACACATATATATAATGTATAAAGGCCTCGAAGAGGTAGTTATATTCTAGCATTAGTTGTTCCTAATATTTTAGCAATATTTTTATACTTCTTTTCAACCATCTGGATTTTAATTTTAATTTTTCAAGGATACAATAATGTTTTATTTATTATACATATTATCTACGCGTAATAGATTCAACAATATCTACATGTCTAGGTCAAGTGATCAAATCCCACATATTTCTTAGAACAGATGTGATAGTATGGTTTGTATTTTATTTCGTTTTATAAATTCATTTCATTGTTTTTCATTATTTTTGTATGTGTTATTGCTTTCCATGCTTTACTTCTTCCAATTTTCTTCATCAAACAAAGGTGAACAATTTTTGGTTTATCTTGATTTCCATAGAATAAATGCTGATAATTTAATTGTTTGTTCAATTTCAATATTTATACCCATTTGCATAAAGAAATTCTATCTACATATTTCTTGTTATTTTGTGGGATAGTCCTTTGCTGGTAAATATTTTCACATATATTGACTATTCAAATTTGTAGTCGTTTAATTTTTGTCATTGTTTAAAGAAATGTGACTACACAAATTGCATATTATTCTCTCATGCAAAATGAACTCAATGTTTTTTATTCCATTGTAGGTCAAGTTACTTTCCCTCCTTTGGTGCTTATATTTGCTTGTCAATATGCAATGATACGTATTGTAAATGTATGTTGTTTTTTTTTTAATAATTATACTTTTCCTTGAAAATCTCTTTAAAGTCTTTAACATAATTGGTGTAATAAACTATTTATTTGAAACATATTTATCGATATTTCATGGCAATACCAAAGTGAATCTAATGCTTTAAGAGCATGGTTTTGACAACTTCGGAAAAAGTTAAGGTCAAGAAAAGCTTATGTACTAAACATTCTCAAGTCCTCTACTACACGAATGAAAGATGGAACATTTATTCCATGTTTATGGGATGTGGATACCAGGTTTGAGATTCAATACAGTAAGGAAAAAAATTTACAACCCTTTCTTAAATTCCGTACTCACAATATTTCTAAAAAAAATTTCAAATCCCATCATGATCCTAACACGTTGTGGGGAAAGATGAGCGAGCGATACACCTTCTACATACAATTTTTTTCCATTTATATTTTTAAATGCATCTTAGAAGTTAACAAAGACACATGGGATGCACATGAAGAGTATAGTAAAAACATATTTTCATATGAAACTTAAAAACAAAGAGATATTTGTTGTGTGGAAAACGCATGAGCGAGATAAAACTTAAGCCTTCCCACCTTGTTAATTCATTGACAAAACTTTGAAAGCATGTTATTTTTTGTAAGTCGTGTTGGAACATAGTTTTAACATATATTTTACTTTTAGACTTGTTCTTATGAATTCCACCTAGGGGGTTTGTTTTATTTTTTCTATCGTACTTGTTAATGACTATCATTTCCATTTTCAAGTTGGAGATATAGACAATGAGCATGCATACTGGGATAAGCAAGAAGAAATGGAAATGTTTAATTAAATTAAATAGGATTGGTGCTAGTCATTTAGGTTCAAACTTGGATGATGTAACTTTTTATTTGTAATCACAACACCCTTAATTGTTTGCAACTCGATAGATTGAAACTATCAGCATGATTGCATAACATGGAGATTTTCACAAAGTGTGGAGCTTTGCAATCAAGAAGGCTCTCCGGATGAAGGTTGGTTCTTACTCCTATATTTTGATACACACATTTAAATTCTAGAGGATATATATTAAAATCTTCTCTAACTTGCCAAGGAAACAGGGTTGAAAAGATTGCAATAAATTAAACCTAATCTACATGAAGTGATGCACCAAAAAGAATGCTAAATAACTAGCCTTGCATAAAAATGAAAATGAAACAAGATTGAAGAGGATGAACATAAAAAAAAATCAGTTTCTTATCACAAATTAATTCACTATTAAACACAACACAATTAACCAAACTAACAATGAGAGATTAATAGAATGCAATGAACAGAAGAAAGGGTTGAACTTCATCCACAGACTTATATTATTGCTCCACATATTTGGTACATTGCATTACAACGGCCAAGAGACACTAATTTTCATTAAAACTTTATTAGGAGGTTTGAAGTCCACAAATTTACTTACAGAGAAGAGAAGGAGGGAGGGTGCACAACAAGATTATCCAACCTTTTGAAATGAGCCCCTGCTTACAATATATAGGAAGAATGAGATAAGGGAGAGTGAAGAATTCAAAATATTGATTCAACCACCCTAAAATACATTGAAAAATCCTTTCAACAATGATGGGCACCTCTAGAAAACCCATGTCTCCTCGTACTTTGCCTTGTTGAAGAAGAAAGGAAACCCTTACCTCATCATTTAGGTAGGTGATAAATCTGGAAAAACCTTCTAAAATCGTGGAATATATTTTTTCATTTTAAAATACCTAGTCCCACTAAAATTAAGAAAACACTGAGAGCTTTCCAAAAAGTCAATTTTTTTGTAAATTTGAGCTCCCAGTCAAAAGTTATGGCCATCTGAAGATGGGGTTGTCATTCTATAATAAATGCAAGTAGTTGGCTCTGTTTATTTGGACTCCGAAATACATCGCAACCTCCGAAATCCAAAATTTAAGACTTATGGGATTCAAAACTTCATACCTTATGATTTTTGAATTCAAGTTACTATTCATCACTCAAGATTTCGTGAAACCTCGAAAACTCTTAAGCCTCGAAGTCTGAAATTCAGACTTTGGGTTTCAGACTTCAAGTTATGACTTTTCGGAATCAAGGGTTCAAGGTTTCTAAATGCTGAAACCCCAAAGTCTGAAAAATGGACTTCAGGTTTCAGAAATTTTCCTTTTCGGGGGTTTTTTATTTTCGGGGTTTGGGATTTCGGGTTTCGGGATTATGGGATTTTGAGATTTCAGGATTTCAGGATTTCGAGGGTTTTGGGATTTTGGGTGTTCGGGTTTTAGGATTTTAGGGGTTCAGATATTGGGATTTTGGGATTTTCTTATCCATCTGGGCACATGAAACCTCCAAAAATCCAAAGTCCAAATTTTGGAGTTCAAGTTTCAAACCTTCGCCTTTCCTCTGTGTGGAACTATTCAATGCTCGACCTTGCTAAGACCTCCGAACCTCCGAAGTCCAAAATTTAAAGTTCAAAGTTTAGACCCTACCATCCCTGATCTATGGCGTCATTGACCTTGAAAATCCCGAGCCTTTTCGGACTTTTGGGTTTCAGGATTTTAGGTCTTTTTTCTTGTTTTTTGCCTTTCTTTTCCACCGAAATTCCAAACTTTTAAACCTCCAAAGTTCAAAAACTTCGAACTTTGGGGCCCCATTTTTCAGTTAGCTCGTCTTTGAGATTCCTTCAATTTTTTGCCTCTGACATCATTGCCATTGTCGAGCTCGCCTACAACTTCACCGTTATAGTCAAAATATGAGTTCCCATGGCCAAATGGTCCCTCCAATTTCTCACTGTGCAAGTTCTTGTTTTTTGAATAAGAGTAACTACTATTTTTATCAAGTGGATTGGTCTTTTCCGGTTTTTAAAGGGAATACACGCCCAAGGTAATATCTAAATTCTTTAAGTATTATTAGATTTGGGTAAAACTAACATTCGTTTGTTCGGTAGTTGTAACTTTATTTTTCTAATCTTTACAGAGGTGTCCTCAAAATTTAACATTTACTTTCCATTTGAAAGCAAATAATTAGTTTATTCATAGGACTAAAATGATTTAAGGAAACGCGTTCATGAATCTAGTTTAATGTTCAAGCTTAACGTTTTGAAATACCAAGTTTAAATATTTGAAGTAATCCTATACATGTAAATTTTAGTGTAAATAGTTGTAATACCATTATATTTAAGGATTAATCTATCATTTCCAAGTTTTTATTTCATGATACGAATGAAAAATAATATAAATCTTACAGCAGTCAAGGTATTCACAACTGATATCATTGAAATCTTTTCCTTTCCTTTCCACGCATTCATGTCTGTAATTCAATATTATGGAAGCTAGTATACATTGATATTGCAAGTTCACAATGTGGCTTTGCAAAAATTCTAGAATTTGTTCTAAATCCACCGCAGACAAATGAAATCTTTTCAAATACATTGTTGTTGTTTTACTCAATCACTATGTTTTTCTATAGAACAAGGTATGTTTCATTTTTTATTTTGTGCATTTCATTTTTCCTTGTCCTTAGTTGTCCTTAGTTACATTATATTTGGTAGAAAATCCTTAGTTGTCCTTAGTTACATTAGTTGTCCTTTTTTAGTTGTCCTTAGTTGTCCTTAGTTACATTAGTTGTCCTTTTTTAGTTGTCCTTAGTTGTCCTTAGCAACATTATGTTTTACTCAATCTCTATGAAATTCGTTGTCCTTAGTTACATTATATTTGGTAGAAAATCATATTTAAGGTCTCATTCCTCTTGCTTTGGGAGCTCAATGTGCAAGGGTATAGATTTTTTTATAAAATTTCTAATTCCTTTTCAACAAAGATATTATGTACATATCTCGCTATCTTGCAATTCCACGATAACATGCATATGTGAGGATTTATCAAATAGTTGACCTACCTTATCGATGCTTCCACATTTTGCATACATGTCTACCAAGGTGGTTACAACTTCATATGATGTGTTTCCTCTCTCTTTTATAATTGTTTGATCTATTTCCATATGCTACTACAAAGACGCTATTTCGGCATAGGCATGTGGGATATTGACAAAGGTTCTTAACATTGGCCTTAAACCTACAAGATGAATTTGTTTGAATGGTTTTTAAATAATTTTCAAGAAATCCATTTTTTTCATAAGCTGAAATTAACACTGGCTATGAGAACACATCTCTTTGATAAATTCTATCAAAGATTTTACATTCTTTGTTTGGGATTCTACATTTCAAATACATGTTTTCTCGGGCAGTTGCAACTACAATATCTAAGAAAATTCCACTATCGTATATGATTTTATGAATTTTCATTCCTTGTTCCAAATGTCACATTTTGGCATAATGGGAGTACATTGGAAAATGTAAATATATCTAGTCGGAGATATGTTAGATGCATATAGTGAAATAGTGAGACCGCCTCACGAGGAAAAACATTTTCTGTATGCTACAATAATTTTATTCCATGAGATTTTTTTTCCTTATTTCATCTACTCAAATACTTTACAGGAATCTATCAAACTTACACACTTGAAATACATAACATATTTTTTATGTTTGTAGAATCTATACAGTCTTTTATATACATATTCATTTTTTAACAGTAGTTGTAAATGTTTGTATACTTCTGTAGCTATGGTGTGTTTTAAGATATCTAATAGAGAACATATGAAGATTCGAAAAAAACATATCCATATTTTTAAATAATGGTTTCTTATACTTGACATTACTTCTTGCACTAAACTCTTTGTAGCATGTTTAATATCTTGGTTATTAGCAAAACATGTTTTATTCTATCTTCTAACAACATGTTCCTCTAGGTATCTTATGTTTTGATTTTTTCTTAGAGTTCATAATATTAGCTGCATTATGCTTCAAATCATTATGGGTATGGCAATTGTTTACTAGTGTATTACTATTTTAATATTAACTCATTGGTTTTGTTTTTTGTTTTAGTTCTTACTTTTGTAAATGGCCAAGTAACATGAAACCTACTAGAAAATTGAAGCAACCATTTTGATCTGTTTTTAATCTAGGGGTATTCATAAATTTCCTT
Source organism: Taxus chinensis (assembly GCA_019776745.2). NCBI lineage: Eukaryota > Viridiplantae > Streptophyta > Pinopsida > Cupressales > Taxaceae > Taxus > Taxus chinensis. The sequence goes on along the minus strand of CM034152.1, from coordinate 565,656,902 downwards.
CAATGTAAGGCACTACTATGCAATATCATGAGTCAGTAGATCTGGAAATGTATTTCTCCTATAAGTAATTTTTACAACTAAAATTACCTCCATTGTTCTTGGAGATCAGTATAATGATGTCTTGTTATAGAAATTAATAATTTAATGACAAAGATGGAAATTCTTCTTATTTTTAGTGATGTCAATAGATGATGATATTGATATTGTCTTCAATTTCCTCTCAAAGGGAGTCCTATATTATCTTATAAAACCGGTTAGAAAGAATCAGCTAAGGAATCTATGACAACATGTTCAGAGGATGTTCCACACTTTTTTGTAAAACTAACTAGAAACAATTAGCTAAACCATCTATCTAAGCATGTTTTAAGAAGGTGTTAAAATGTAATTTTAACTCAATAAATAGGTATATCATTCTATGTCAAGGGTTAGCACTATTTAGCCACCCTTTTGCATTTTCTCTTTTTGATATTAATAAAATGTTTGTGGACCCATTTATGGGCACACGATTTAACCAATTTTTTTTTTATTGATAATATTGATCACTAGGTTGCTCTTGTGCCATTGAATATATGTATTTATTGATTACACTAGAGGAAATTAATTTGTTTTTATTCTTGAAATTCATGGTTTTTATTCATTAAATTTTTATTGTCTCGAGAGAGGCACAAAATTAAAAGTCATAATGTCTCTAAAGAGACATCAAAAATCTAAAATCGTAATGTCTTGAGAGACACAAAATAATTATAATTGATAATGTCTCTAGAGAGACAAAAATGATATTATCTCTCAAAAGACACAAATGATATTTTCTCTCAATAGAAAAATTATATTGTCTCTCAAGAGATGGATATGTGTTAATTTATAGTATTTTCTCTAGACTTACAATAATTTAAGACACTTATTTGAGAAAATATACAACTTGTTTATTGTCTCAATTTGACACAATTTGGTCAATTATCATATCTAATATTTTCTCAAATCATCCCCTTGTATTAGTGCTTTATCCATGTAAACAAAGCAATAATATCTTCCATGCTCAACATGTCCCAAAAAAGAGAACTAGCCATTCAAACTCCCCTAAAAATTCTTGCAACATCCTTCGCCAACTTGTCCTCTACATAATGCACATCTTCCTACAATATCTCTAGTCTTTCCATCCCATTTCTAGGTGTATGTTGTGTAATCCTTCATCTAAATCACTTACATTATCCCTAGGGATGAATCCTCTTATATGGTTTTCTTTTACTACAATTATCCCAACATGCATTTTCTACAACATCTCTCTAATATCCTCAAGCTTTCCAGCTATCTAATTCACCATAAAACTTCCTTATCCCACCCTTTGTAGCGCCTTGCCCAGTCATAACCCTTCAACAAGCCTTCTGTAAGGCCATCACAACATAACGGGATAACTTTGGAGGGAAGTTTTGATTTATGCAAAAATGTCTAAGGTCATGAATGCGCATTTAATTAATGGACCAAATATTTGCACTCAAGATGCTTATATGGGAGAAGTTTCTCTTTTTGGATGATGATAAGAATTATTGGGAACCTTGATCTCGCCATAAAACACAAGTTGAAGAAGCCAAAGCTGCAAGATAATTGTGAAGGGTGTTTTTGTGATCATTTTTAACCTTTGAAGAGGGTAGTGGGTCGTTTTGGATACTATAAAGGAATAAATACATATGTACATATATATAATTCAATTTTTATCTTAGAAATGTTCATATGCATATTTGGGTTAAAAAGTAAAAAATCACTAAGAATAATAATTAAAAAATAAAATTAAAGCCTGTTTAGGACTGGGCGAGTAAGAAAAAATAATATTTTTTGCTGATAGGCTTCTTAGAGACAACTTTCTTTGTAACTGAATTTTTTTGGTAGTCATCCTTTATTTAAAATTATTTTTAAAAATTACAGGTTTTATGATGCATGGGAAAAGGAAATGGTTCTATTGGCATTTTTCATTGGTTATCAAGACTTTACAACTTTCACCTCTTGTCACTTCATCTATTGTCAGTTGGTGTCCTCCTAATTTCCATTGCCTCTCTAAATTGTTCACAATTACAATACAGTCTGATTTCCACTTTGACAGTTTCAGAAATCAGAGGGAGTGTTTGCCAAATCTGGTGCCCTTTGGCATGAATTTTGCTTCTGGAGGAACTGGTATTTTTGATACAGTGTCCGGAATGCCCAATGCCATTGCTCAAATTGATCAGCTACAAGCGATAGTCAAAAGTGCCCACCCTACGCCAATGTCCATCAATGAGTTCGGCATAGATGAGAGGGGAGTGGGTGTGAACGAAAAAATATATATTAATTGCTTTCTGGAATTTTCCACCAATGGATATTTCGAATGGGCGCTGTGGATGCTACAGGGTAGCTATTATTTTCACAACATTCAGCCACAGTTTGAAGAAACCTATAACATTCTCAATGCCCGCTGGGATGGCCTCCGGAATCCTTCCTCTATTGGCAGATTGAAGTCCATAGAGAAACCATTCCAGGGTAATAGTTATATTTACTTCAATTGACAGAAAAAGACCATAAAAATTTGATTTTGATATGTAATTTTATGTTTAAATCCTGTTCAGATCCCTTTTCCTCGCATCAGATCATATACCATCTAGCAAGCGGTCTTTTCCTTGCAGCCGCGGAAGCAACATAAGGTGTAAAGCTCGATTCTTGTGACAACTCTTCCTCGTTAACGTTCAAGACTTCTCAAGGAGCGCTACGGCTTTCCAAAAATTCTCTGTGCATTGTTGTGCAAGGAGACGAAATGGATGTTGTGTTGTTCATGCAGTGCACTGATCCCAATTCCACCTGGCAGGTCATTTCTAGTTCCAAGGTACAAATTCCCGTCAATGGCACCAACGAATTGTTGTGTTTGGATGGGAGTTCGAGTCTGAGAGTGTTGACAAAAGAATGCATCTACTCCACGGATTCCGACTGTGGAAAAGATGAGGATCCTGAGATGCAATGGTTCAAGGCCATTCAAGATTCCTGAAAATGAACCTAAATTAAAATTTAGACAAATATCATTAAGGAGCGTAAGATTTAGATTAAATTTATTTCAAATGTTAGTTGAAAATATATTGAAAATTGAGACCTTAAAATGGGTTTCTGGTCGAAAATTAGGATAGAAAAAGACAATTGATTAACCACAAACGATGTACACAAAATCAAGAGCAACGCCAAAAGTGGTTTTCCCTTACCATGTTGTATCTTATTTTCACACAAAATATTTATCTTCACCTTTTACATTGTATTAAACTTGGTATCTTAATGTCAAATTTTATCGCATCCTAATGGTATTGGATCACTTTTATATACTCGAATATGATGATTAAGGTGACATTACGCAAGTTGGATTCGTTGTAGCAAAGAAAACATTAATAAAGAAGAGTCCAAACTATGACTTACATTTGCAATAGTCTCTATGTTTAGCTCCACAGAAACATTACAATGTGGTGTTGCTTTGAATCGGATTTAACAAACATTGCAACGTTTTAATTCCCTCACATCTTCTCGCTTCAAGTACTTCAGTTCATTGTGTTGAAATTTTCAAAATCGTAAAGCTGTTGTCCGAGAACAGTTCTCCCTCAACAGATCAACATCAATTCACCAAGTCCATGAATTATAAATACGAAGGCATGGTATTGTTTCCTGTAGTGTGTAGTGGTTAAATATTTAGATATAGTTTCTTCTAATTGTTTGAAGTCAAGTTTCTTCTCAATCCTTTTGATCATCTTAATATTTTACTTCTTATAGTTTTCAATATTTTGTGTTGCCTAGGTTATACTTATCCAAATTTCACATTCAATAATGAAAATGTCATATCTCACGTTCATGAACGGGCACCTTGGTATCAGTAAGACAAGCACAACCCAATTCGTGGCAAAATTGGCCCTCTTTAACGAAGACATGTTCGCAACTCCACACTTTCTCCTTACAAACTCATCCAAGTACCCCTCCTCAATTATCTCTCCGACAAGATTATATGGAGAATGGCAAACACACATGGAATAGCCTTTCATTATCTTACTTATCTATCCTTTTACCTTACCCTAATTAATTTGTATTATCAGGTGGTTGCTCACAAGAAAGTGATATGTTTTGCTTTCCTATTAACATAGAAGATTTACCAACAAATTATGTAGTCTATAACATTGAAACGAGACACCTTTTGTAGTACAACTTCTCCCTTTATATCATAATCATCAAAACTCTTTTTTTACGTTTCAATTTCATATAAGATACTTATTTTGCAGGAATTCTTTTAAATTCCTTTCCTACATTTAAAAATCTCATATTTAAAATCAAATGTGGATTTCAAATGGCCTCTTCTCGATTCCATAAAACAAGAATTATTACTCAATGAATAGAGATGAAAAACACAACTTGAAGTTTTCAATGTTTCCCAATTTATGTTGAGAAGGACACAATTTCAAGCTGTACAATAGGTAAATACTAATGGAAATATATTTTACTCACTTTATATTTGGATTTAAGCCATGGATGTCTACAAATTAATCGTCGTCACTGGTGGTGGGTATTTTAGGAAGGTGCAAAGAAATCAATTGAGATAGTCATGGGAGAAGATGTTGAGATCTACAATTGAATTCATGATTAGTAGACAATGAAAATTGTGCCAATAATAAAGGAGTTGTTGGGAACAAAGAATAAAAAGGACTTACGTGCTCAAAGCCATTTGTAGTTTTTAATGATATATATAGTTATGTAAGTAAAGATGGACAATTACATATTTGAAATATTGAGTTTTCTTGTATGTTGTTAAAAAACATGGTTGATTTTTTTCATCTTATATTTGGCATAAGCGAACATTAGTGATTATGAGATCATTCATCTTCATTATTAATTCATCATTTATATTTCTCTCATTGGTTTGTTTTTTGAAGAAATTAAAAAAAGGATTTTCTTAATGGAGAGATTACACTATAAATGGAGCACATACAATTTTCAATTAGGAAGAACACATGTGCTCCTTCGTTTACATTAGTTTACAACCTATTTTAGCAATGGTTATTTGAAAACATTCGACATTCGTTTCCTCTCTATATCTAGATATCATGTTATAGACCTGGTGGAATGACCAAGGGGATAAGAATAGTGAATACTTTGTATTCTCTTGTTTTCATAGAGTTTCCATATATTGGAGAAGATGATAGGTTATAATTACATAACTAAGGTTTCTTTTTTGAGGGATTAGACCCATTAATCCATTGGATGATAAAATGCATTTGGCCATGTTTATTGTAAAGTTGACTATTTTGTCAACTGCTACAATGGCTCATCATTTTATTTTTCGCTATCCACAATTTTATAGTTGGAAAAATGTTGTTTGAAACAAGAAGTGTTTTCAAAATTCTCAAAGCAATGTAATGATGTTGCATATCTATAAGTTGAATTTTCTAAAATTATGTACTTTTTATAATAATACAAATTTCACTAAATATAATTTTCTGTAACTCTAATTTTTGGATAGAGAAAGCTTCAATCTCTAACAATTTTAATTATTGATGTATCCTCATTAATAGCTATCGGCCTCTCACATGCACCTATGGATGCATTTGCTAGTTTATTTGTTTTGTTTTGTTTTTCTTACTCTTTTTCTTCTCCCTATTGGGCTTCCACAATGGAGGGATAAGGGAGAGCATTTTAGGACAACGGGAGCTTTGTTGCGCGCTTGGTAGTGCAAGTGTTAGAGCAGGGAAGATTTCATTCATTTTCTTTGTCAACTTATTCTATCCATCCGCGAGGAAATGAGAGCTTTGGAACAGGGTATGTGTGTACAGCAGAGCATTGCGCCTCAGAAATGGCTTGTGAAAGGAAACATTGATCATTTAAGTATAGTTTTTTGTTTTATTATTGGTTATTTTAAACTCTGGCTTGTAGAAGGGGACATGTAAATGTGCAATGGAGCTAAATCTCCCTTTTTCAGCATATTGTTTTCCATGCCTGACAGGGGTTGGTTGAAAAGCTTTTGGTCCTCAGGGAATTGGGTTGAAAACAACATTTGTACATCCATCAAAACGTAGTAGAAACCGGGTTTTTTGTGGATTTTTATAAGCTGCACACATCTGGGTAGCTAGGGAAAACAGGTGGTTATGCAAGCTTTAACTATTTTCATTCTTCTTGGCGCGTAGACGCAATGGAAGGAGTGTAACTAGTTATGCTCGCTGTGCAGGCTAAAATCATTGAATATCCACATTCCTTTGTTTTTAGATGAAAGGTGGGGATGCTTATTTTTATTGCAGCAAATGGACTCTTTTATTGTGTAAAGGAGGGCCCTTCCATCATGATGGAGTTGCTCCTTGTTACCCATTAAAAGTCTCCATCGCCCATCATTTCCAAGCCATGCGGTGGTGGGATCTCTAAAATATCTCACATCAATTCCGTTGTCAGGAACTATGATTGGATTTTGAGGTATCTTCACCCATTCCCTTAACAAGGCATAAAAAGCATTTAGGAACCACCATGTTTTTAACCTTTCTAGAGGTAACTTCAGCCATTCCCTTAAATTGGCTAGGGTAAATCAAAAACCTCACGATATTTTCTAGTATCCCGTCACGTTGTTAAAATGTGAGCTTTAAAACATAGCATGGATTGACACCAAAGCATAATGGAGATTTGGACGGGTCTTTTGTCATATGTTTTATTCGTAAATGTCAAGAAGATATGTATGCAAAATATGGGAGCATTTCAATGCACATGATCTAGTTAGCTAATGATTTCGTGGTGTGGTATTGTATCTTGGGCGTGTACAAACTAGATTGGAAAACCTCCCTTGCCGACTCACTATGAATAGACATGATGTACTCCCTATTTTTCAAATTAACGGTTTTCCCTTTATAGTGCTAGAGAAAGTTTTAATTAAAAGAACAGTATGGATATGTTTATTAAAATTACTACTTGTACATATTAGATATATTTATTTTACATAATGAAGAACTAATATGACCCTTTTAGTGTAAACTACACCCTCCAACTATGTCATGCGACAACTATAATTTTTGGATGATAGAACTAGATAACCATATCCTCCTGATTAAAGACTTACACCTGATTTGCATGTAATCCCATCATTTGTCCACCTTGCTAAAATTTAATAAAACCTAAAATTCCAACGACACGCAAACCAATTCTCTAAACCCAGTAGTGGGTAAGTTATGGAATGATAGTGTTCACTACTGATGTGATATTTCATGTCAATATCTATAATTACCTTAGATGTTCATTTAACCTTATTTCATTACATGTCTGGGGGCGGGGTCAACTATTTTACCGCTTTGGTCAGTTGTTAAAAATTGAAAAGTTAGTTTTGTTTTGGCCCACGATTTAGGCCCCCATATCAAGAAAATAAATTTTGTCACCACACACCTCTAGTATTTATCTAGGACTATCATAATCAATCAATATCTTCAAGAAAATCACATCATAATATTGTTTTCTAATGGGGTTTTCTAGGCCTCGTGATGTTCGATGAAAAAGTCCAACGAACATAATTACGACATGTAGCTTTGCAAATGTAATGGTCATTTGAATCCTTGTTACAAGATTTGTGTTCTGTAAACTCAAAGGGGTTCCTTGTGGATAGGGTAATTGATAGAAACATACAATTGGTGTGTTTGAGTTTTAGAAAATGGATTTCCACCTTAGTTTCAAGGACACTTTGGCCAAATTAGTCATCTTTATAATGTTGCAGTACTAAGAAGAAAATGTTCGTGGAACTTTCTCTTAGAAGAAAAACTATCTCAAAACATATAAACTCTATTACACGACTTTATAGATATCCTTAATGGCACTAGTTTGTATTTTATTTCTTAGGGGAAATTTAGTGTGATTTTTCCTCTCTCCACTCTCTATCTCGCTCCATCTTGGAAGGAAAATGAAACTGCACTTGTGTTCTTACCTCTATTATATCGTAAAAGATTTTAATTTATTGTAAGTGGATATATATATATATGAAAATGTTAGTCACGGAGGGAATGTCATGCCAACGTTGATTTTCAATGACCATGTTTATACTAACTTTTTAGGTTGTAGGTGGTGTACTGAGATTTTAAATAATGATGGAAAAGAGAGTTTAAAGTTGTTATTTGTTAAAAGAATAATATTAAGTGAGCTAGATATTTTCCCTTCTAAAATAACTTTACTTTTATTAATGCAAGAGCACAAATATTTATGTGCTTGTATTATATACAAGATTAATGAGATGATGAAATTATTGTGCTATACTTTTGAATTAGATTTCATTCAAAGTTTTTCTTATGGTTTTTTTGATGCGTAATCACAACACCCTTGATTGTTCACAACTTGATAGATTGAAATTTTCAGTGTGATTCCATAACATGGAGATTTTCCCAAAGTTTGGGACTTTGCGATCAGGAAAGATCTTTGAAGAAGGCCGAATTTCTATCCTATCCACGTGCCAACTACTCCAAAGTGGAGAGAGTTGCATATGCACAAAGAAGGATAGAGAAAAATGCATGAAAATTAAAACCTACTCTAAGGGAAGGTGATGTACCAAGAAGGATTGTTAGACAACCTACACAATAAACACAACACAAGTAGAATCTTGCAATGAAAACACAATGATACACAATAACCTTACATGCAATGAACGATTAGAAAGATGCTATAGAACACAAAAAATGGTTTCAAATGTCCACAAATATTATTTTATTTCTCTCAAGTTGATACAATACATGACATTTATGGCCAAAGGCAAAATGTTTTCATTGTAATATGTAGTAGGGAGGTTTTGGAATGTCTGCAAAATATCTTACAGACAAGAAGAAGAAGAAGGGAGGGGTATATAAAAGGTGTCCCACATTATGAAATGATCCCCTCCTTACAATATATAGGAAAAATGGGAAAAGGAAGAGAAAGATATTCAAAATATTGCTTTAACCACCAAAAGATGCATTAAAATCACCTCTAACAATGATGGGCACCACTACAAAACCCATGCCTCCATGAAATTTTCCTTGTTGGAGAATAATAGAAACCCATACCTCATCATTTTGGTAGGAAAGAAATTTGGAAACATCCCTCTAAAATGACAGACAATATTTCTTCATTTTAAAATAATTAACCTTACAAAAAGTAAGAAAACACTAAGAGACTTCCAAAAAGTCCTATTTTGTGCAAATTCGAGATTGCAGTCAAATGTTATGGACATATGAAGATGAGTGTGCCATAATGAAATAAATGTCAGTGGTGATCTCTATCTTTTCAGACTCCGAATTGCATCGTAACGTCTGAAGTATGAAATTTTAGATTTTCAGGATTCAGAGCTTTTGGAATTTTTATTTCTGAGTTTGGGTTACTGTTCATCACTCAAGAGTTCATGAAACCTCCAAAAATATGAAACCCTGAAGTCTGAATTTGAGACTTTCGGGTTTCGGACTTCATGTTTTGTCTTTTTTGCATTGGGGATTCAACGTTCCAAAATGTTGAAACCTTGAAGTATAAAATTCAGACTTATGGTTTTAGAACATTGCATTTTTGGGGTTTCAGGACTTAGGGTTTTAGGGTTTCAGGTTTCAGGATTTTAGGGTTTTGGGATTTCAAGTTTCAATTATTCGCTTGGCACATAAAACCTTTGAAATCTCAAAAGACCGAAGTCCAAATTTTGGACTTCGGGTTTAGGAATTTGGACTCCCCCTTTTCACGTTCCTTCACGCCAAATCCCTGAATTTTGTTTCGGCCTAACTCTAAATGAACCCACCTCCAAAGTCCGAATTTCAAACTTTTTAGCTTTTAATTTCCCAAACTTTTATATAATGTGATCGACCCTCTTCAACCTATTTGGCCAAGACTGAAATGTTATCTCCCTTGGTCGAATCGATCCCTCATTTTCTCTTTGTGAAAGGTCATTTTTTTGCAATTTCTCGTGAGGGGAAAATTAGATAACAAGTTGTTAAGGTAAAATCATTAAATTTTGTATGATTTTTGAAATGAAAACTTTGCCCCTCTAGAGTCGTAATATTGGAAAATAATATAGTTTTCATATATATACATCATGTGCTAAAATTTTAAGCTTTTTACTTTACTTCTTGTGTTATTAAAATCATATTGTTGGTGGTGAATCACAGCACCCCTGAATTTCTACAACTCGATGGGTTGAGACTCTTAGTACGATTGCATAACATGGAGCTTTTCTCAAGTGTAGGACCTTGCGAATCAGGAAAACTCTCCGGATGAAGGCTGGTTCCTTTTCCTCTGTCTAGATGCACACATAAAAATATAGAGGGTTTACTCAAAAACCTAATCCAACTTACCAAGGAGACATGGTAAGAGGATGCATAAAATTAAACCTAAACTAAAAAAGGTGATGCACTGAGGAATGAAGAACACCTGTCTTGCTAATAAACACAAACCATAAAAATGCAATGCAAGATCATGCATAGATAACCAAATTTGCAGTGGAAGATTAGGAATATGCAAATGAACACACAGAGGGTTGAGAATCATCCACAGACATGCATTATTTTCTCCAAAGATTGATACAACACACTACAAAATGCCAAGAGGTAAAGTTGCATTACAGTTTTAGATGGGAGGTTTGAACTCCACAAATTCTCCTATCAAAGAGAAGAAGGGAGAGGCAAAACAAGAATATCCAACATTTACAAAGAAGCTCCTCCTTACAATTTATAGGGAGAATGAGAGAGGGAAGAGGGAGGAATTCCAAATCTACCCTAACCACCTCCAGATTGTATTTAATTCATCTCATTATGGCGGTAGGTGAAAACCCTAGCAAACCCAAAAAATGGTGAACTATATTTTGCATTTTTGAAGAAATTTTTCTAACCCAATTAAAGATATCTAGTTGTAGTTGGACAAGGGACCTTGTAAGCTTTCCAAAAAGTCCAACCTTGCGTGAACCTGAGCTCCCTCTGAAAAGTTATGGCCATTTGAATATCTTGGTCAGGGTTTGCTTCCTGTCGGGATGTCAATGCTCAAAATGTTGTGCTTCCTAAAGATGCGCCTTAGCACATCCATCCTCATGTCAACATAAACTGAAGTGCACCATAGGTGCTAAAAATTTCATGTCGACATCTTCTGCTTTGTGCCTCCAACTTGCGCCAGGGTGCGACTTTTTTCATGTCGACATCTTATACTCTGTACCTCTAACCTGCGCCAGAGCACGACTTTTTTCATGTTGACATCTTCTGCTCTCTACCTCCAACTTTTGCCATGGCGTGACTTTATTCATGTCAACATCTTCTGCTCCGCACCTCCAAACTACACTAGGGTGTGACTTTTTTCATGTTGACATCTTCTGCTCTGCGCCTCTAACTTGTGCTAGGGTGCGACTTTTTTTCATGTCGACATCTTCTGCTCTACACCTCCAACCTGTGCCAGGGCGCGACTTTTTCATGTCGACATCTTCTACTCTGTGCCTCTAACGTGTGCTAGGAAAAGGTGCGCCTTGGCTATTGGTGACGCGATAAATATTGGGATTTGAGTTTCTTTGATTTCCATATTCTTTTGTTTGTCTATATTTACCCGCGGAGGGAGATATATACAAGTTACACAACACCCCTATTTGTACTTCCTTTTTTTGCTCTATGAGAATGAGTAGACCTTTTTATTACTTGCATGATTTTCCATTGTTTGAATTTTATTGATTATGTTGGTCCTACCATGTTACCGTTTTAGTGCAAATAAGTCGTGGTGAATAGATTTAATCGATTCTCATTAACACTTTTTCAATACTATTAAAACAATTAATATTAAACCTTCACAAAATATTAAAATTTATATTTTTTTACTTATTTAAAAACTTCCAAGATATACACTTATAATCTTGCTATCGTCTTCCCATTACAGTTGTCAATTACTAGCTACCAAGTATTTCATGTTGGAAAATTATATCGGTTGGAGAATCTACTAAAGAAATTTACTATGGTTTGTTACCTAAAAAGATTTGTGAAAAGATGCAGCCATAAAAGATAACCTATAAGTGTATTATCCGTCCTCTCAAATTTACACATGAGTCAAGCAATTTAACATGTAAATAAAGGGGTCATGAACATAATTAAACACTATATAAACGTATTTTAAGTTAAATTTGAGATAACCAAATTCAAATTTCATTTCCATGAGTGTTATAACTCTACCATTTTAACTAACCACCTTCCCATACACTTTGTATTATTAGAATTACTAGATAAATCACTAGTATAACTGCATGTATTTTGGTAGCGAACATATGTGTTGTATATATCTCCGTCCCCAGGTAAATATAGACAAATAGAAGAATATGGAAATCAAAGAAACTCAAAGCCTGATATTTATAATGTCACCAATAGCCAAGGTGCACCTTCACCTGGCACAGGTTGGAGGTGCAGAGTAGAAGATGTCGACATGAAAACATTCACACCCTGGCTCAGGTTGGAAGCATAGAGCATAAGATGTCGACATGAAAAAATTTGTGCCCTGGCGCAGGTTGGAGGTGCAGAGCAGAAAATGTCGACATGAAAAAAAGTCGTGCCCTAGCACAGGTTGGAGGCATAGAGCAGAAGATGTCGACATGAAAAAAGTCGCGCCCTGGCATAGATTGGAAATGCATAGTAGAAGATGTCGAAATGAAAAAAGTCGTGCCCTGGCGCAGGTTGGAGGTGCATAGCAGAATATGTCGACATGAAAAAATTCACACCCTGACGCAGGTTGGAGGCACAGAGCAGAAGATGTTGACATGAAAAAAGTTGCGCCCTGGCCCAGGTTGGAGGCGCAGAGTAGAAGATGTCAACATGAAATTTTCAGCGCCTATGGTGCACATAAGTGTATGTTGACATGAGGATGGATGCACCGAGGCGCATCTTCAGGAGGCGCAACATTTTGAGTGTTGACACCCCGACACGAAGCAAACCCTGACCAAGATATTCAAATGGCCATAACTTTTTAGAGGGAGCTCAAGTTCACGCAAGGTTGTACTTTTTGGAAAGCTTACAAGTTCCTCTATCCAACTATGACTGGATATCTTTAATTGGGTGAGAAATTTTTTTTCAAAAATGCAAAATATAGTTCGCCATTTTTTGGGTTTGCTAGGGTTCTCACCTACCGCCATAATGAGATGAATTAAATACAATCTGGAGGTGGTTGGGGTAGATTTGGAATTCCTCCCTCTTCCCTCTCTCATTCTTCCTATAAATTTTAAGGAGGGGCTTCTTTCTAAAGGTTGGAAATTCTTGTTTTGCCTCTCCCTTCTTCTCTTTGACAGGTAAAATTGTGGAGTTCAAACCTCCCATCTAAAACTGTAATGCAACTTTACGTCTTGGCATTTTGTAGTGTATTGTATCAATCTTTGGAGAAAATAATGCATGTCTGTGGATGATTCTCAACCCTCTCTGTGTTCATTTACATCCTCCTAATCTTCCACTACAAATTTGGCTATCTGTGCATGATCTTGCATTGCATTTTTATGGTTTGTTTTTATTAGCAAGACAGGTGTTCTTCATTCCTAGGTGCATCACCTTTGTTAGTTTAGGTTTATTTTTATGCATCTTCTTACCCTGTCTCCTTGGCAAGTTAGATTAGGTTTTTGAGTAAACCCTCTGTATTTTTATGTGTGCATCTGGATAGAGGAATAGGAATTGGCCTTCATCTAGAGATTTTTCCTGATTCGCAAGGTCCCACACTTGGGAAAATCTCCATGTTATGCAATCACACTAAGAGTCTCAACCCATCGAGTTGTAGACATTCAGGGGTGCTTTGATTCACCATAAACATAACACCCATGCCTTGACTATCATTCCCTTGTAAGAGGGAATTAAGAATTACAATCCCGAATAAGGAATGTAACTCCTCTAACGCCACTGACACATATGACAATGATATATTCTATGATAGATTCTTCCACTTGTCATATAACTCCCTAAGACCTATGACAATTGTTAGGTGAGATGACTCACCTTGTGATGTGGATGATATCCCTCAGATGATGAGGCAAGTCACAAATACCAACAACCCCCCTTAATTGAAGCCGATGTAGAGGTCATGGCAAGTGAGAATAGAAAAATAAGACTACCCTAGATAACTAAGAAAGATGTGTTAATGGCGCCTAGAAACTAAAATCCTAATAAGGTGCCTATCTAAAAGCAACATCTTTCTAGAAAGAATAATAATAGAAGAAAGAGGACTGTATAGCCCAAAGATGATGGTGGTTGAAATAGATCTCACCTCAAGAAGAAACCGCAAGTGATGAAACTTTGCGGCAGTGAAGGGCTTGGTGAATATGTCTATAACCTGATCAATTTTCTTGACATATTGTATGTCGATGATGCATTCATGTATCTATTTCTGTTTTAAGTGCATGTAGATCTCAATGTGCTTTGTTTATTGATGCTGAATAGGTTTTCTATAAATTCAGATAGTTCTCATGTTTTCACAGTTGATAATGGTAGGCCACTAAAAGTGGATGTCAAACTCTGTCGGGATTATGTGTAAGCAAACAACTTCTGCGGCAGTGTTAACTACTCCTCTGTAATCTACCTCTATCGATGATATGGAAATGGCATTCTACTTCTTACTGGACTAAGTGACAAGACTGAACAAAGAGAGAAATTGTAGCCTGAGCTACACTTTTGATGATCTAGATCACCAACCCAATCAAAGTATGTAAATCCATCAAAGTCAATATTTTTCCCTCCTAAGTAATGAATTTCGTCTATGAGTGCAAAGAACATAGTGAATGATCCTTTTTTCTTCTTCCAAATATAACTCATGAGGCTCTTGCATAAATCTAGACATGATCACAACAATATATGGTAGATCCAGCTGAGTATGAATAAGATAAATCAATCACACACCAAATGTCAATAAAGGGTACTATCAACCAAGGGAGTAGACCAATCAGAAATGAGCTTAACCCCAGAAAGAAAAGGAGTAGGAGAAGAATTGCAATTAGACATGTGAAACCAAGAAAGCAAATCAAATGAGTACTTCGGTTGTAAAATCATAATTCCCAAGTGAGATTCTGAAATCTAGATCCCAAGAAAGTAATGAAGCAATCTTAAGTCAGACATGGAGAATTTGTTGGCCAAAGATATATTCACAGAATCGATGATAGAGGAAGAGTTACCCATGATCAATAAGTCATCAACATATAGAACAAGAATAAGCATGGAGTCATCCTGCCACAAAAAATACACATTTGGCTTAGAGTGACACTGAGTGAACCTTAATGCAAAGGAGTCCATATTGGCATACCAAGCTTGAGGGCCTCGTTTAAGGCCGTAGAAGAACTTCTTTAACTTGCAATTGGGGGAGGGATCATTGACATAACCTGGAGGTTGTTACATGTAGATCTCTTCCTCTAGGTCCCCATGAAAGAAGGAAGTCTTAACGGAAATCTGGTGGACTTCCCATTTGTTCATGGTAGTGATGGCAAGGGTCAGTTGAGTGTAAGTCATATTTACAATTGAATAAAGGGGGTTCAAGTAATCCACGCCAGATACTTGCGATAAAACCTTAGCTATAAGTCACGATTTATACTTCTTGACTTATCCATTGGCTCCATAGTTTTTCTGGTACACCCACTTACACCGAATGATTTTTGTTCCTTTCAGAAGAGGGGTAAGATCCTAAGTGTCATTATTTATGAGTAAGTAATACTCTTCATCCATAGCAGAATCCCACTCAGGAATTCTAGAAGCCTCCCTGAAATACTGTGGATTATATATAGAGGAAAAGAAGGCTTGGGGTCCAACGAAATATAAACAAGTACATCTCTCATCCAAAGGATCTCTAACTAAATCTCTGGCACTATGTAAAGTTTTCTTTGCCATAAGAGGTCCCGAAAGATTAGGCTTAGAGTTGGAAAATTCTTGACTTGAGTGATAAGGGACATAGTCATCATCATCACTACTGTCAGAATTAGACCACTTAGAATTCTTAGGATCAGGAGGAGCAAGGGGATCAAGAGGAGGAACTCACTCATCAACATCATCTTCTGATGAGTCAAAATATGAATCATTAGGTAAGATAACCTAATAAGGGGGAGAAGTGAAATTCAAATATGACTCATCAAACTTCACACTTATCTCAATATAAAGCTCATGGGTTGTAGGGTTCAAATATCGATTTTTCTTCATGCCATGAAGATACTCGAAAAAGACTTGAAATTTCTCAACATCAGGCTTGCATCCAAACCAAACTTCAAAGGGTATAATTCCTCTTACTTCCTTGTGTGTAACATTCTTAATTTAACAAACAAAATTCACTACATTGGCCCAATATTGCGGAACAAGAGACTTCGAGTGAACCATATAAGTAGCCATATCCTTAAGAGTTTGATTCTTTATTTATATAACTCCATTTTTAGAAGGGTTGTAAGCAATTGTATGCTATAAATCAATCCCTTCAAAAGTACAAAAATCCTCAAGCCTATTGCTCACATACTCACCTTCATTTTTTGTTCGAATAACCTTGATAGACCGTTCCAATTGTTATACCCAAGTATAACGTGAAAATTCATCAATGAAGATTTGTATATAAAGAGCTCTAGTAAATTAAGGAGATGGGAAAGGGCCAACAAATTTCACTATGAACAAGATCCAAGGGACAAGTAGCTCTCAAAGATTTTCCTTTGTCAAATATTTATTCAGGGTGCTTTTCGAGGTCACAACCCTCACAAAGACCCTTAGAAAAATTAATGCTGGGTAACCCATTGACCATTTTGTTTTGGCTCAATTATTCAAGGCAACAATAATTTAGATACCCAAAACTCTGATGGCATAGCTTGTTAACCTCATTTTCATGAGTGAGCAAGGCATTGGGCATTGAATCAAAAGTGAAGTTGGAAAATGTATACAACCATGAACTTTGATCCACCTTTCCCTCAGCCACAGTGCAGTTAAAGTTAAGCTTAAAAATGATCACTGAGTTAGGACCAAATTCCAATTGCATTCCCTCACCAAGGTGAGTGACTTGGTAAATTGATAGAAGATTTTTAGAGATATTGGGAACACTCAACACCTGGTTAAATGTTCCACCCTCCATCTCTATCAATCCACTGCCAAAAACTAACACAATAGTTTCATCACCCAACGTGATTTGGAACATGCCACATGGTTCAATGCCAAATAATTCAACCTTTGAAGAATTCATGTGTTGTAAGGCACTATAATGGATAATCCACATTGATGATGGAGTTGATCTAGCTACAATGGCCTTTCCTTTCATCATCTCAGATTTAGACTCCTTTTATTTGGAAGACTCGGCCTTCTGAGCATTTTGTTTAACAGGTTCAGGAGCACTTATTTTATTATTATCAAGTAAATGAGTTTAGTGATCAATCTATTTCTGCATATACTCATCCTCTTCATGGTCAGGCTTCTTGCAATTGGAGCAATTTCACTTCTTCTTAGCTTTAGGCTCAGAATTCGAAGTGTTCATGTTAGGTTTATCTTGCGCTTGGTTTGTCTTGGTTTCCTTCTTGGTTTGATCATTTTCCTCTTTCTTCTTTACTTTTTTATTTCCATTATTCATCGTAAGGGCATGTGACTTAGATTTTAGAGTCACCATTTCAATGAGTTTATCCTATTCTCGAATGAGTTCGGATGAAAAATTGTTAAATAATGGCATTTCCTAAGTACTTCCTAATGCAGATTTTGTGGCATGGAAATTTCAAATGAAGACAGAATATTCAAGACCTAACTTAGAAAGAATTGACAAGATCAACTGAGAGTCTTTCTTATCCACTTTACATTCCTTTAGAAGCAGTCTAGTGTGGACAAAATTTGAGAATAAGGCCAACTGGTTTTCAAAGTCACTAGGATTTTAACCCTAGTGTTTCATTCTGCAACTCATGCGATCTCATGTCATCTTGATTCACAAACATCTCATTCAGTTTTTTCCATGGTTCGTCAGGTGTCATGGAAGTTTCGATGTGGAAGAGCGAATCAGGAGAGATAGACATAAAGAGAAGACCTAAGCCTTCATCACAATAGTTGAACAACTTAGGTTTTTCAAGTTCAACAACTAGTTTAGTCTTTAACCCCATGGAAACATAATATAACCTTTTACTTTGTAGAACCATAGCAATTTTAGATCTCTATTTGAAGAAATTGAAAGGTGTGAGAAAAGGTACTTTATATGCATTTATAGTGAAGAGATAGAATAAAGGAATACAGAAAGAAGAAGAGAGAAAAACCACCACTCTAGAACAATATTATCACCCCCTAAGTTTGGACCTTTATATTTTATTGAGTTCATTACAATCAAATGCATCTGTGTGTCAAGAACCAATCGATTACTCACCTTGCAATGAGCGTAATAACACACAAGAGTGGAGGCCACAATCAAGGTTCGTGATCAAAATAGTTCGACAATGTAAACAAGTACAAAATGAGAAAAAGAAAAAGAAGGGGAGAAATATATAGTCTTGTGTGAGAAATAGCGTCTCACATCGCACTAGAACCCCCCTCGCCGCAAGACTGTGGAAAATGCATTCACCAGCTTGCAAGCAATAACAAGGGTTTATTACAATGCTCAAGATGACTAGAAATGAGTCCAAATGACCACTAGGATGCAACGAAGGCACCTAGAAGGTTAAAAAAGGCTATAAATGTAGAAACACACTTCAACGCATGATTAGAAAAAAAAATCCAATAACACTTTGAAATTGAAATTTTGGAAATGTCCAATTAACTTAAATTTAGAAGATGAAGGGATAAAAAATCAATAATAAAGTTAAATAATTGACTATTTTGAATTCTTACTAATCTAAATGAAAAGAGCTAAATATTTAATTAAATATATAGACTCCTTAAAATAAAATTAATTTAATTAATTTGCTTTAAAATAATTATTTAATCCTAAACTAACTAGGATCTAACAATATTAAAATATTAAAAGCTTAATTAATCTAAATTACATTTACCCCTTTTTTAAAATATAAACCTCACTTTTTAAAAAAGGGCCACATGTGGGGTTTAAATGCTTAGTCTGATTTTAAAGAACTTTACTTTATATTAAGGCACTGTGCAACCCCCGCTTTTTAATATAAAATAGACCACATTTAAATACACATAACCCACCAATTATTTAAGCACATACCTATATTAATAGTGAACATTCGAATTATTTAATTCCGACTGTCTTTTTTTAAATGTTGGAAGAAAGATTCAAATAAATGGTCGATGGTGGTCAAGATATCTAGGCCACATGGTGACATGGTAGGGAAGAGGATCCTGGGGCAGGTGGAGATGGTGAGGGTGAGGGATTAAATGGAAACCAACAATGGTGCAAGAGTATGTAGAGGAGGATAAAGCTACAGAAAAGGATGTTGCGACCACCAAACACAAGGGAAATAAGGAAAAAATGTGTTATGTAGAATCGAGTTCAATAAGCACATAACAAGCGTAATACAACATACATGCAAAGATGAATGAGAAAGAGAATGCAAAAGTTAATCCAAAGAACAAAGGGCAATAACGTGATCTTCAATAGGTAAAAGGATTAACATGAAATGAGGGTAAATGTAAAAACATGAGAGCTAAGGAAGAGGGAAAAGGCACAAATTAGGTAGGAATAGGCCCAAAAAACACAGATAAAAAAAAATCACTTTTATTTAAAAAATATGAATAAGGCCAAATACGCACCAACCTCTAAAAATGAGTGTTTCTCCCCACTGAGATGAGACCATAAGCAGCAATCCTAGTTATGGAAAACACAAACCTACACACATGCACTAATCACATAATTCACAAAACTCCAAAGAACAAATTTTAAGCATGTTAAGCATGAGGAATGACTAAAAATGAAAAAATAAGTAATCAACAACTCAAAAATAATGAGTGCACATTTACCGAAACCTCACACTCTGATACCATGAAAGAGTGTTCATGAAGATTGATATGCAAACTATGAACCATGACAAAGTTGCACTCCAATGGTAACATGCTTTATCCAATGTAATCAGCAAGATTTGAACAATGGAAAATCATGCAAGTAAGAAAACATGTCTGCTCATTCTCATAGATCGAAAAAAGGAAGTACAAATAGGGGTTTTGTGTAACCCCCATGCCTGGAAAATTATTCTCTTGTAAGAGGGGAAGGAGAAGTTACAACTCCAAATAAGGAATGTAACTCCTATGACACCACTAACACATATAACAATGATATATTTTATGATGGAATCTACCACTTTTCTTATAACTCCCTAAGACCTATTACGCTCACTAGGAGAGATGACTCACCATGTGATGTGGATGAGATGCCTAGGATGACAATGCAAGTCACACACACCAACAAATATGTGTATGTTGAATACCTCATTATAAAAGAAGAAATTATAAGTAGGAAACTAAGTTTTTTCTCATCCTTTCATATTCTTGTGTTAATGGGAACATATGGGATTTGTTTCTTACATATATTATGGAAACCTACAATAAATATAGATATGCTTTGGAAGAGTATGAGTTTAAATATAGATTTGAATTATGATGGGATACATGTGTCATAAATAAATAGGGATTTGTTTCTTAAATGTTTTCCAAGTAAAGTGTAAGTGAAAATTTAACTAAAGAATGTAAGTATAGGAAGAAAAAAATCAAATGAGTAAATGTCATATATGGTTGTCATGTGAATCCTACACACATTTAGTTATTCTAGGTGTAAATCATATCTAAAATTTTAGTGTATACGAAATGATGTAAAAAAAATACTAATGATGTCTTAAAACAATGAAAAAGAGAAAACTTGTAACTTGTAAGGAAAACGTATGGTTTTGGTGAAAGTTATAGGTGGGAAGATTAAATGTTTAAGCACAATAAAATTTGGTAAGGTTGATAATTTTAATCAAGGAACCTTTATACATGGCCATATGAACTTAATCCTTCATTTAATTGAATCATCTAAATTGTATCATGTTATGCTTATTGAGAGAATGTGGATTGACATAGTCGTGTCTTTTCTGAGGAAGTACATGCTTAAGAATTTTTGCTATCATTGACCCTTGTCTTTCACCAAAGGAGCAATTTAATATAATGTAATCATGAAATATGCATATAACCATAATTAAAAATAATTTCCTTTCCTCTCCCTTATAATTATGGATACAACCTTCACTTAGGCTCAAGTAGGTATATAATGCATAATGTATAGAGGAACCATTGATCAATCAACTGAAGTTATGTGAATATATGATGAACAACAACATTGAGAGAGGTGAAACATCAACATGGAGAAGGTTAGCATGGAAAACAACAAACAGATCTACAGCAGGGAGATTTGAAGGAAGCGGTTCAGTCTTGGCCTATAAAATTGTTTGGGGGGACTCATCAGGAGCCTTTAAATCTGACCCCTTCCTGTAGCAATGTGGAGCCTCATCTGGTGATCCCTCAATGTAACTCCTTCTAAAACAACCCACTTGAGACCCATTAACAACCTAGGTTTAGTTAGAAAATTATGGAATATATATATTTTTAAAAAGTGTTAAAGACCAAAGTCTCAAGGAAAATTAAATTCAACTGATAAATTTTCCCATTATAATAATTACTAAATCCACATTATAAAGCAACAAGTGTAATAATTCCACAGCTAGCTCAAATATCCTTAGGGATTAATTTAATCACTGATTACATTGACATTTTAGCTAAATATTCCTTTATTAAAATTTTAGGGTTAAGGGACCAAAACAATTAAAGGTATTTAATTTCGCAAGATCTAAGACAAGAGCAAGGTTTAATTACAGTGACGAAAATAATACATATTTAAAATCATCACACTAAATTTTTACTTACCCACTCCTAGAACTTAGTTAAAGATTCAATTTGATTTCTCCCATGATTAATGCAATTAAAACTTCCTGAAAACATTCCCATTAGGTAAGGAATTTCCTTACCCTTTTTAGTGATAGAAAGAAGTCCTCCTAACTCCTCATATTTCTCAAGCTGTGGACCAGCAAAACTTGGGGTGAAAATTTTTCCATGAGCGGGCGTGCGGGCCTGGGGAGGAAGCTTTTAACCAACTCGGGCCTATGGACTTTGGAGAGAAAATTCACCTGGAGGAGAAACGTGGACCCGGCGGAGCGGGGAAGAAAAATTTACACATATGCAGACCGAAGGAGTGGGGAAGACATTTAGCATTGTTTCCCTTTTGGGACAATAGGCACAATTTTCCTACATGGTCCCGTGAGTCCATAAGGGAACATGTGTCGGCATTTCCAAATTCTGGCTGAAAATCAGGCCATCGAAGAATTTTAAGGCTTTTATCCTTTTTTTTTCCAAAAATTGTTAAGGGTTCAAAACAATCTGCGCCTCCACCGACGCTAAGGGTGCCACATGTGATGCCCTTTTTAGCATGGGGGAAAATGGACCGGCAGGGAAACTTAGGAAATTTAGACTTTTTGCAAGAAGAGCGTTAAGGGTTTAACATAATCTGCACCTCCGATGACGCCATAAGGTGCCACGTGTCATACAACCATTGACTGCAGGTTAGCGGGCCAGTGGAAGAAATTAATAAATTTTACCAAAAATATTCTTTTGAAAGATCTTAGGTTTTAAAAGGATCGATGACTCCACCGATGCCCAAGAAGCCATGTGGCAGTGCCTGATTGGCTGCAGGCTGGATGGCCGGCGGGGAAAACTTACAAATTTTTCCAAATTTATTTTTGAAAGCACTTAAGTTTAAAATAAATCCAAGCCTCTGCCAATGCCGAACGAAGCCCACGTGTCGATCAATGAATGGCTTTGGGGCCGCGGGGCCATGGAGGAAAAATTTCCAAAGTTAACTTTTTGGACTTAGATCATTTTTAGACAAAATGAAGGCGTGCAGATAAGTGGAGTGGTGGGAAACTTCATGAATTTGCACCTTTTGGGAAAAAATAAAAAAAGGAAAGTTTTAGCCCGTGGATCTGCCTAAGAATATTTTATTCATTTAAAATTTGACAATTAGATTATTTTGAGCCTGAAATGAAGTATAAACTTTAGAAGGACATAACTTTTTATTGGGAACTCTGTTTTTGGAAAACACAGAATTTTTGGAAAGCTCTCAACGTCCTCTTTTCACAGAAAACCTTAAGAATTTAATTTTGATAAATTTTAAAGGATAAATTTTGAAAAAACATTGTTTTGTCACATACAAAACGAACTGGTATTTTTAACTTATCAATTTTGCTCAAATTTGTTAATTCTTTTTCCACTTGCCAAACACGCATAGAGGATTTTTCTTGGAAGATTTTAGAATAGATTTCAAGGGTTAAATTATTTGATTGAAGAATCAATTCAAATTTCCCCAATTTAATAGCAAAAATTACTGAGAAATTGTTTGAGCCCGATTTTCAAAGGTTCTATGAAAATTTCTTAAGTATTATAGTTTTGTGTGGGATATTTTTGATTTTTATTAGCTTGTATTAAGGTTTCAAATGTCTTTCCTAGTCTGCAGGGTCATTTTGTACATTTTTTGATAATTATTTGCCAGTTTGAAATTATCTAACAGAGATCTAATTCGAAAGGATCTAGTTTCCATTTTTTTTCTTCCAAGTATTAGGATATGTTCCAGTTCCAATCTAATACATTTAGTTGATTCAAATTAAACTATTCAAAACCAAAATGTAATTTGGATTTCTAATTTTACACATTTTAAAAGACAGAGCTCTGAGTTTTCCTCACACACATTTCTTCCTTTGAAATAGAGATTTTAAACACATTTAAATTATTAGATTCAATACCACAATGCAATTTGAGAAAGGTAATACAATCATTTATTGGTTCCCAAAATACAACTTACAACTTCTTTCTTTCATTCTTCAAATTCATCATACAGAATACAATTATTTATTTCAAAATAACAGAAATGAAATATATCTCTTGTTATCCAAAATTCACCCCTCAAGGTAAATTTGATAACATGCATCAAATTCTCAAGTCCCAGGCAAATAGATTAAGTCAAGGCAAAAATTTCATGTTTCTAGGGTCCCCTCATATTTTTTTAACTCCCCTGTCCAAGTATAAGAGAGCAAGTTCTGAGGAAAGGTAAGAAAAATTGCAAAAACAGGCTCGGGCCAGAAAAAATCATGAAAAATGGCTAAGTCCTAGTCCTCGCAACAGTCGGCACAGTAGGGACAAAAGGGCGGGAACTGGCCGAAATGCCGCCAGGCAGTCTGCGCAGCATTTGGGACATTTGGAACAAAGGGACGCACGGGACGTGGAAATCCGAACTGGCCGAAAAATGGAAAATTTTGACTAACTGTTGAAATAGGCAATCTAGGACATCTGGACAGTTAGTACGCGGAGGATGCAAGTCGGCCGAAAAGACTTAAGGCAGCCCGAAACAGTCTGGGACGCGCGGGAAAAAAGTACGTGAACCAGCCAAACCGGGTGAAATGAGTCAAGGCAGCCCGGAAATAGTCTGGGACATGTGGGACAAGAGTACGCGAACCGGCTGGTTCGGCCGAAATGGGAAATTTCAGCACTGTGCCAAGTGGGACAAATGGGACAAAGGGACGCGAGGGACGCGAAAAGCCGAAGCGGCCGAAGGCAAAGAAGAAAATTCAATTTTTGACCCATGAAACTTCAAACGGCCATAACTTTTGACTCGGATCCAGTCAGTCAATGTTCATTCCCGTCAAATGACAGAAAACGCCTGCCAGACCCAAAATAGCTGCCAACACTCAGAAGGCCATAACTTTTACATTTCTCAACGAAATCACACAAAATTGGTACCGTTGGAATCGTGGTTCCAAGCCCAATGTACAGAAATCAAGAAATTCCAGATTTGATAAGAAATTGATTGATATTTTTAAGAAAACGTGGCCGGGTTCAGAGCAGTGTTTTATTTGGTAGCTGGGAGTGCAATTAAGAGGCATGGTCATCATTCTTTCTCTGCTACAGCACATGGAACAGTATAGGGAGCCTTTTTAAAGTAATGTATAACCATTTCACTCAATTTAATGCCTCTTACAGGGGGTTGAAGGATAGATTTCGGGATTTCCATTTTCCCTTCTCTTTTCCTTCTAATTTTTCTATAAATTGGAGTGTTGGACTCATTGTAAGGAGAGAGTTTTTTGGGTAGAAAAGCTCTACCAAAATTGCTTTGTGAAGGCAGTGTGTTGCAGGTCGTTGTAGTGGACTCTTTGCATGGTGATCCAGGCCCTTATCTTGTAATAGATTGAACTGTGCATATCATGAAGCAATAAAATCCCAGTTTGTGGATGTATCTTCCCCTGCTGTGTTTTCTTGCATTCTTCTTGCCCCTTTGATATTTCTATAATAATATTGTGTCTATTTATTATGTTCTTGCAAGGATTCATTATCATTGTGTATGCTTGGAATATTGTTGTGAATGCATTTTGCTAGATTATGGTGAACTGTCATCACCTCTTCTAGTGTGCACTTTCCCTCTATATTTCACACATTTGGAGACTACTCTCACAGCCTCCTTTTCTGGTGTATCACCGCTTTAGTGTAGGCTTTCATTTTATGCATTCTCTCTCCTTGGTCCCTTGGAAATTTAGATTAGAACAGTTAGCTTATCCTGCATTAGAGTAGATTGTGGCAGGTAGTTTAGGAGCAAGAACCAGCTTTCTCTAGAGGTCTATCTCAAGTAGCAAGTCCCACAACTTGGAGATAGTACCCATGTTATCCAATCACACCGTGAGTTCAAGTATATGCACTTGTACAAACATAAGGGTGCTGTGATTCGGTGATAACATCTCTTTCACATTTCAATATTACAACTTTCATATTCAATACAACCTATTTCCATTGCAAAACATATAAAAGTTCATCCACTTCAAGTGGTAAGGTTACAATAGGATTTATCTCAACAAGGGACTGACAACTATTTTATTTCATTTTCCTTTGCTCTAGAACAACAACATGTAGATTTATCATTCTTCCAATTCTGATCACAGCAAGAGCAGGGGAAAGGAAATGCTCTCAACCAAACAAAGACATCCAATGACAACGAGAAGCCATCCTTATTCATTGGCCCCTGAGCCCCAACCACAAAGCAATGGAAGATGTGATTCAACTCATGGCAATAACAGGATTTCACAAGCACACATGCAAATTTTACATTCAAAGCATAGTCCAAAATAAACCTATAGTTTGCCACCACGGAAAAAAACAACAAACTACACTTATTATTCATCATGCAAGCCAAAGGAGCAAGAAACTATGGGGGATGGTCCTTATTCCTCCTAAAGGGGAAATGGGTATCACCACCTGAGAACAAACTGCCAAAATATATATCATTTCAAATCCCTGACATGCCCTTATACCTCCCCCAAGTACCGCGTATTCCTCACATTTTCTTATACCTCCCCAACTTCTTATGTCACCCCATAATGAGTAAATAAATGCAAGCTATTTTTTTGTAAGGTGGAAGCCAAATCCCAACTCCCTCCACACTTATACCTCCTCAAAACACTTATGCCTCCCAGAAAATCTCCCATAGTATTCTCCTACACCATCCCTATGTCGTCTACCCAACCAGCCAACAAATATAACAACACATTCAAACATTCAACCATTTACATATGCATACAAATAAAAGGAGAGTATTTCCAAGAGCTAAGCTCTTACCTCTCCATGATGGATTTTTTTCCAAGTTCAAAACAACAAGCTCTCCAACGCTATCCAAACCAAGAGATCAACAATCAACAAGTATGCAAAATTATCCAAATTTCTCCCAATTTAAAAGAGCTCCAAAAACCCAAAGCAAGTCGCCAAAAATGAAGTGATAAAAGTGAAGCAAAAAAAAACCCAAAACCAAGCCAAGGATTTCAAATATATAGAAGAGGAAAGAGAAGAGGATAAGGTGGATCCATGTGGGATGTCAAATCACACATCCTCAACTCCAACTCACAAGTCAACTTTAATATCCAAGGTACAATAAATAAGCATTTGAATAAATGATAGTTTTAATTACACACTCAAATCAAACCCACACCTCATAAGGATTGAAATTAAAATCATGTAAGAAAGTGCAATTAATGCATATAAATTGACTTACAAAAATGCGTAATGAAGGCTATATTTAAACCCTCCAACCATAGGTAAGGTTAACAACCATAAGCTTCCAAAATAAGCCTCCAAGGACAAATTTGAATATCAAAAGGAGGTGGAGTGTTTCATACTCCAAAATTAATTTACACATCACTTACACATTTCTTACAACACTTTAATTTTAGGCCAACAACTCTAATAATTTCTTTTTTATGTCCCAATTTGATTAATTAATTTTAACATGTTTACTCACATTAATTTACCATAATTAATAAATAGTGAAAGGGGTAAACACATCACTTAATAAAAACATACAAACATCAATAGAAGGAACCAAATAAATAAATACACATAGCCCTTCGTCGCATTTAAAGGTGATTCCCCCCATGGGAATCCCTATCACTCAAACACACACACACGAACAATATAAATTTCCATGGTGACCTTGTTCAATTCATCTCGAATTACAATGTGGTTGGTTTACAATCCCCCGATGTTTGTTGTGATATTTTGAACCTGGAGAATACAAATACCCCTTCGGTCTTTTGGCCATATCAGAACATCTAAATCAATATAATATAGTTACAAAATCATCTATATATATATATATGAATCACAACATCATCCATAAAATCAACAATATAACTTACAATTTCATCAACAACTATATAATCCTCAATTTTAAATTCAATTTTCTAATTCTACATAATATATCTAAATATCAGATGTCCTAACAATATGCATAAATAGATATATAAACATGTCCAATAGCTTGTCAACATTTATATAAAATGTGTCTAACAATCATCATGCATCATATATGAATCATACTCAATACTAATCTATGATCTGATATCTAACACCATACTAAATCAAAACTATAATAATGTCGATAATATAGTCAGTAGTGTCATGATCAATATCAAATGTGTCGAATGGAAGTGGGCACTACATCCCCCTCCCCTTAGACTTAACCACCTCTTGGAATTCATTGGAAAGAGAGATAGGAACAAATGCAATAGAAAAAGGATCACTCCAATATGGGATTGCTTCCTTAAAACAAGTGTGGGCCTACAAAACCTAAGTTTGGTCCAATTGCCATTCAGCAAGAAGAAGGGAGATTGCAAGGGATTAGTTCTAAACTTTATCCAAGGCTATGAACAGTTAAATCTAGAGAGTAAATTTACACTATCAACCAAGAAACCACAGATAACAATATAACACGAAGAGTTCAAAAGAGTCTTAAGAGTAACCACCAGGTATTGGAATAATAAGGAGAATTCCATGAGTTTGAGAATGACCACATATTTTCCCAAGGAATACAACATACTACATTAATAAAAGTTATGGTTTCTACTAAGTTTAAGCCATGATTTCAAGGTTTGTTGTGTAGACAAGGATAGAAAAAATCAACTATGACCAAATTTACATGAGGACCAAGCCTAATCAAGGTCCCACAATTTGAGGATCACACAGGATAAGGTGAATCAACAAGGACACCGAAATCAGCAAAACATTTAAAATCAAGGAACTATTCCAGGAAAGCAGTTCTATAACTCAAGAGGGTATAATTAATTTTTCATGTTAATAAAAGTAAATTCAAGAGCACAAGTTTTCCTATAGTCTAATTTTTACACTTTGGTTTTAAGAATCGAACACACCATACCAACCAAATCTAAATAATTCATCTATTTAGCAAAAGAAAAATATATAACTATTTATATCTCCCCTAGCAACTAACATATCAATACAAGTACCATACATTATAACACAATGACATTTATTTATCTTATTTCCTACTCAAACTCAGAATAACCATAAAGAGAGCACAAGAAACACCAAGGAACACTTAAGGTTGCTAGGGAGTGGAACAACCAATATGGGGTCCAATTACAATCCAAGGGTGCATCGTATTAAAATCGAATAACATCATCTTGCACTTTCCATTCTAATAAAGAGGGGCAACAACAACAAGGTGACCCAAGAAAATATGAATAAAAGAATACTTCCCGAAGTTATTTTATATCCTTAACATATGTTTCCTTAAAATTACAATAACTTAGGTCTCCAAGAACAAGACAACATGCAAGGAGGTTGCTTCTCAAACAACAAATAATTCACAATCCAAAAGGACCACAACTCACATTCATTGAGCTACAGGACAATAAGGATATGATAACCCAAAACTCCCATAAGAAAGGAACATACATATATGAACAAGAAGTACTAAGCAACTAGACCACATTACTATCCACCAAGTGTTTCACAATTTTAGGTAGTCGACAAAACTATAAGTTCAACTATACATTGCACTCAATACGCATAAATCTTACTTATTTTGTAATTCAGCTAATTAAGTCAAAATTTGTAGTTTTGTTTTTCCTAGCACATTCCTTTACGAGTTTTCTTAATTAAAATATTCTTTTTTATTCTGATATCACTTTTTTGTGTTATAAGGATCACCACTAAGGTGGCCATGATATCTCACCATTCTGTATAGGTGGATAGACAAAATATTTATTCTACTCCTAGGGGAGGTAGATGGACATATTTTTTCCTTTTCTGTTCTTCTACATGGTTTTTATTCCTTCTTTAAATCTACCAAGGTAATATCAAGTAACATTTTCTCTTTCTATGTTCTAGTTTATTTATTAAGCTCTAAGGCCAAATCTCCTCAATTACAATTTTATGATGTTTGGGTGAGTTAATTTGTCAATTAAAAAAATTTAATGAGAAGGAACGGTAAGCATATCACACTGTTACTTTTATGGGAAAGAGAGGTAATTCAACACATCACATTTTTAATTCTAAGGAAACAAGGGACATTCAACATAGAAAGCACATTAGTAATTTGGTAAGAACTAGGAAAAAAATCACCCAACATGGATCACAACAATATTTCGAGATTTTTCCACTAATTACAAGTATCATAAAACATTCCTAGTGGGTTTCTACAAGTTCTCAAAATAAGTTACGAGGAAGACCCATTAAGGAAGCATAATTACTTTTACTGATCTATAAGGGTTTAACACTATTTTTTCTTTTGGAAAAAACATTTTTACTCACCTGATAAGACAAGGAAAGTTTTCAAATCTACAGCAATATTACCACATGAAACCACCAACCAAGAAATAAAAAAGAAAGGGAAATATTTTAACTATAAGAACACCACATACTCATTAGAAGCGTCAAATGTAAGCAGACAGTCAACCATCTTATTCAACATGGATTTACGACCAAGAGTTCTAGTTTCACAAGAGAGTAACATTATAAAATACCACCAAGATTATATTATCAATGTCTAATTACACTATCATCACCATTCTCATGGTCCAAAAGAATCAAAGCATCCTTAAGTGTCTCCACGTAATCCAAAATTTAATAGGTCATAGAGTATTCTTCATAGTAACTTAAAAAAAGTCAAGGAAAGGGTAGACTTATTTATAGGTCAAGAGGGAAAAATGACACTTAATTTACACATAATACTCAAATGGGATTAAATCTAACCATAATTACCAAGATACATAAAATCCTCAAGTCACTACTTAATATAATGAAATGAGAAACTCTTGATAAAACTTAGTATGCCATCGAAGAGAAGCCACTACCAGAAAAATGCTTTTCCACTAACATCCATAGCCAGCCAAAAGAAAACCGATCCAACCATAATTCATCAACCCAAAATTAAATACCTCTACTCCAATGAGGTTTGAGCTCTTACCGGATTGTAAGTGAATCACCACCACCGCTAAAAGGTTTCCAACTAGAACGCATAACACAATGAACTCTCTTCCCAACAATGTCAAGTAATGAAAAGGTCACTCTAAGATCCTAGATACACTCAAGGTTCTGTGCATCAAAAACCAAGGAATAACTTTGAGCACCTAAGAGGACATTTAGGACACCTAGGGTGTACCCCCATATGAAAAAATGTATGAATACAAGTAGCATAGAACCAGCTCATCATCATGCAAGAAGAAATCCACGTAACATTTAGCTAAGCAGCCAACAACATAACAAGCTCCGAGTCACCAATCAAAATAAATTCCAAGAAATATCAGTAATCAAGGAAAGTGGCTATGTAGCCACATTGCAAAGTCTAAAAATTCTCACAAAAATATAAATAACTAGAAGAGCCTCATAGCTTCTCAATCCAATCATAAAATAAGATGTTGTTCCTTGATAAAATGACTCAAGTTTACGAATGTAAAATACAAAATGTTAATACCAAATTCACTTTGCAGCCCTTCATAGCCACCAATAGGGGTACTCTGCCTCGAGGTCAGCTCTAAGGACACATGTGCAGGATTGGGTCATAAGCTACACCCATACTTAATGTCCACTCTTGTATACGGGTAACAAAATGAAGAACTGATAACTAGACCAACTTTCCTAACTACTAATGGAAGGAAGATCTAAGAAGATTCTGATTAACTCTTCCTGACCCCAAAACACAACCACTATTTTCCAAGCTCAATATTCACACCATATAATTTATCATTCCAACAACTCCAACAAGGAAGGGTCTCAACAAAGGGCTTAATGCATCATACAATTAAATAAAGTTTTAGAACTTGTAAAACAAGACATTTTCAAAGGGGAACCAAGTTTACAAAAATCAATTTAATTTGACATTATTAGTTACTCAGGTTCATACAAAGTTCCATTGAGCGAGTACAACAATTCAAACCACATATTATTTTTTTATTATTTTAATTTTAGCAGTTCAAATGAACAGAGTAATGTAATATTTCTTCATACGCATTTCTTTTTCAATATTCAATCAAGTTTGTTTTCTTAGATTCAAAAGTGTGCTAGGTTTACAATTCATGTCTCAAGTTTGTTAGTGTGGCCAAGGGTCCAAGCTTTGAACCCATGGCTCTGATACCAAGTGTAACACCGACTAAAACAACCCACTTGAGACCCATGAACAACCTAGGTTTAGTTAGAAAATTATGGAATAAATTTAAAAAAAAGTGTTAACGACCAAAGTCTCAAGGACAATTAAATTCAACTAATAAATTTTCCCATTATAATAATGAAATAAATCCACATTATAAAGCAACAAGTGTAATAAGTCCACACCTAGCTCAAATATTTTTAGGGATTAATTTAATCACTAATTACATTGACATTTATCCTAAATATTCCCTAATTAAAATTTTAGGGTTAAGGGACCAAAACAATTAAATACCCAAGGTATTTAATTCCACAAGATCTAAGAGAAGAGAAAGGTTTAATTACAGTGGGGAAAAGAATACATATTTAAAATCATCAGAGTAAATTCTTACTTACCCACTCCCAGAACTCAGTTAAAGATTCAATTTGATTTCTCCCACGACTAATGCAATTAAAACTTGCTAAAAAAATTCCCATTAGGTAAGGAATTTCCTCAATTTTCCATTGATATAAAGAAGTCCTCCTAACTCCTCATATTTATCAAGTTATGGATGAGCGGAACTTGAGGTAAAAATTTTCACATGAGCAGGCCTGCAGGCCTAGGGAGGAAAATTTTCCCAAGCTCAAGCCTATAGAATTTGAAGAGAAAATTCACCTCGGGAAGAAATGTGGACCGGTGGAGCGGGGAAGCAAAATTTTCACAGACGCGGGCCGGCCGAGTGGGGAAGATATTTAGCACTTTTTCCCTTTTGGGACAAAATGCACAATTTGGCTCGATGCTCCCATGAGTCCATAAGGAAAAACTTGTTGGCATTTCCAAATTCTAGCAGAATGTCAGGCCATCGGAGAATTTTAAGGCTTTTATCTTCTTTTTTTGTTTACCCAAAAAGTTCTAAGGGATAAAAATTATCCGTGCCTCCGCCAATGCCAATGACGCCATGTGTGATGCCCTGATTCGCATAGGGAAAATAGACCGAAGGGGAAACATAGGAAATTTAGACTTTTTGCAAGAAGAGCGTTAAGGGTTTACAACAACTGACACCTCCACCGACGCCATAAGGTGCCACATGTCAGACAACCATTGACTGCAGGTTGGCATGATGGCAAATGAAATTAAGAAATTTTTCCAAAAAAATTCTTTTTAAAGACCTAAGGTTTTAAAAGAATCAACGGCTCCGCCGACGCCCAAGATGCCACGTGGCAGCGCCTGATTGGCTGTGGGCTAGTGGGGCTGCGGGGAAAACTTATAATTTTTTCCAAATTTATTTTTTAAAGTGCTTAAGGTTAAAATCAATCTGAGCCTCCGCCGACGCCCAACGAAGCCACATGTTGATCAATGATTGGCTTCAAGGCGGCGGGGCCAGGGATGAAAATTTGCCAAATTAATTTTTTGGACATAGATCATTTTTTTAAAAAATGAAGTCTTGTGGATTAGCGGAGCGGTGGGAAACTTCATGACTTTGCACCTTTTGGGAAAAAAGAATAAAAAGGAAAGTTTTAGCCCGCGGGTCTGCCCAAGAATATTTTATTCATTTAAAATTTGACAGTTAGATTATTTTGAGCCTGAAATGAAGTAAAAACTTTAGAAGGACATAACTTTTGATTGGGAACTCTATCTTTGGAAAACATAGACTTTCTAGAAAGCTCTCAACGTCCTATTTTCAAAAAAACCATTAATAATTTAATTTTGATAAATTCTGAGAAAACATCTTTTTGTCACTTACAAAGTGAACTGGTATTTTGAACTTATCAATTTTCTTCAAATTTGTTGTTAATTTTTTTTTTACTTGCCAAAAAGGCATGGAGGATTTTTCTTGGAAGATTTTAGAATATATTTCAATGGTTAAATTGTTTGATTGAAGATCAATTTGAATTTCCCCAATTTAAGAGCAAAAACGACTAGAAAATTGTTTGATCCCGATTTTGAAAGGTTATATGAAAAATTGTTAAGTATTATAGTTTGTGTGAGATTGTTTTGATCTTTCTTAGCTCATATTAATGTTTCAAATGTCTTTCCTAGTTTGCAGGGTGATTATGTACATTTTCTAATAATTATTTGCCAGTTTCAAAATATCTAACAAAGATCTAATTCGAAAGGATCTATTTTCCATTTTCTTCTTCCAAGTATTAGGATACATTCCAATTCCAATCTAATACATTTAGTTGATTCAAATAAAATTATTCAAAACCAAAATGCAATTCTGATTTCTAATTTTACACATTTCGAAAGATAAAGCTCTGTGTTTTCCTCACACACATTTCTTCCTTTCAAATAGAGATTTCAAATACATTTAAATGATAACATTCAATACCACAATGCAATTTGAGAAAGGTAATATAATCATTTATTGGTTCCCAAAATACAACTTACAACTTATTTCTTTCACTCTTCAAATTCATCCTACAGAATACAATTATTTCTTTCAAAAGAACAGAATCGGAATATATCTCTTTCACATTTCAATCTTAGAACTTTCATATTCAATACAACATATTTTTATTATAAAACATATACAATTTCATCAACTTCAAGTGGGAAGGTTACAATAATTTTTATCTCAACAAGGGACTGTTAACTTTTTTATTTCATTTTCCTTTGCTCCAGAACAACAACATGTAGATTTATCATTCTTCGAATTCTGAACACAAAAACAATAGAGGAAATGCAATGCTCCCTGCCCAACGAAGACATCCAATTACAAGGAGAAGCCATCCATATTCATTGGACCCCAAGCCCCAACCACAAAGCAATGGAAGATCTGATTCAACTCATGGCAACAAAAGGCTTCCACAAACACACATGGAAATTTCACTTTCAAAACACAGTCCAAAACAAAACTACAGTTTGCCACCACAGAAAAAAACAACAAACAACACTCATGCTTCATCATGCAAGCCGAAGGAGTAAGAAACTATGGGGGATGTTGCTTATGCCTCCCAAAAGGGAAATGAGTATCACCACCTGAGAACAAACCGCAAAGATATATATCATTTCAAATCATTGACATGCCCTTATGCCTCCCCCAACTACCTCTTATTCCTCACATTTCCTTATGCCTCCCTAACCTCTTATGACACCCTATAATGAGTAAAGAAATGAAAGCTATTTCTTTGTAAGGTGGAATTCAAAACCCAACTCCCTCCACTCTTATACCTCCCCAAAACACTTATGCCTCCCACAAAATCCCCCATAGTCTTCTCCTACACCATCCCTAGGTTATCTACCAAACCAACCAACAAATAAAACAACACATTCAAACATTCAATCATTCACATATGCATACTAATAAAAGAAGAGTATTTCCAAGAGCTAAGCTCTTACTGCTCCATGATGGAGTTTGTTCCAAGTTCAAAATAAAAAGCTCTCCAATGCTACACAAACCAAGAGATCAACAATCAACAAGTATGCAACAATATTCAAATTTCTCCCAATTTGCAAGAGCTCCAAAAATCCAAAGCAAGTCGCTAAAAATGAAGTGATAAAAGTCAAGAGAAAAAAACCCCCCAAAAAAAGCAAAGGAATTCGAATATATAGAAGAGGAAAGTGAAGAGGATAAGGTGGATCCATGTGGGATGCCACATCACACATCCTCAACTCCAACTCACAAGTCAACTTCAATCTCCAAGGTACAATAAATAAGCATGTGAATAAATGACAGTTTTACTTACACAATCAAATCAAACCCACACCTCATAAAGACTGAAATTGAAAGTATGTAAGAAACTGCAATTAAAGTATACAACTTGACTTACAAAAATGCATAATGAAGGCTAGATTTAAACCCTTCAACCATAGGTAAGGTTGGCATACAAATTCAAAAGGTATGGGACAAGTTTTACATGTCCCATAAGCTTCCAAAATAAGCCTCCAAGGACAAATTCGAATTTTTAAAGCAGGTGGAGTGTTTCATACTCCAAAATTAATTTACACATCACTTACACATTTCTTACAACACTATAATTTTAGGCCAATAGCTCTAATAATTACTTTTTTATGTCCCAATTTGATTAATTACTTTTAACAACATGTTTACTCACATTAATTTACCACAATTAATAAATAATGAAAGGGATAAACACATCACTTAATAAACACATACAAATATCAAAAAAAAGGAACCAAATAAATAAATTCACATAACTCTTGGAAACATTTAAAGGTGATTCCCCCCATGGGAATCCCTAATAATCAAACACACACACACACATGAACAATACATGTTACCATGGCGACCTTGTTGAATTAGTCTAGAATTCCAATGTGGTTGGTCTCCAATCCCCAGATGTTTGTTGTGATATTTTTAATCTACAAAATACAAATACCCCTTCGGCCTCCTGGCCATATCATAACATCCAAATGAATATAATATAATTTAAAAATCATCAATATATATACGAATCACAACAACATCCAGAAAATCAACAATATCACCTACAATTTCATCAGCAACTATATAATCATCAATTTCAAATTCAATTTTCTCGGTCTACTCAATATATCCATATATCACATGTCCTAACAACATCCATAAATATATATATATATATATATATCTATGTCCAATAGCATGTCAACATCTATATAAAATGTCTCGAAAAATAAGCATGCATCATATATGAATCATAGTCAACAATAATCCATGATCTGACATATAACACCTTACTAAATAAAAACTATAATAATGTCCATAATATAGTCAGCAATATCATGATCAATATAAAAAGTGTCGAAGGGAAGTTGGCACTACACTCAGGTAGTGGTCAATAAAGCCAGAGAAAGGTACATATATGTTGCTTGTGGAAGTTTCAAAATGTTCTGGATGAT
This sequence comes from Taxus chinensis, assembly GCA_019776745.2. Taxonomy (NCBI): domain Eukaryota; kingdom Viridiplantae; phylum Streptophyta; class Pinopsida; order Cupressales; family Taxaceae; genus Taxus; species Taxus chinensis. Next base: position 565,620,191 of record CM034152.1, on the reverse strand, counting down.
GGTGACGTGGCTGGGATGCTGGAAAAATCAGAACGAATGAGTAGGGGGGACCCCTTAGGGGTGGAGCGAGTGAAGGCTTCATGTAGCACTCCATCCACGTCCTATGATGTTGGTCTAAACCCTTTGACCATAACGATGGTGGCTTGGTTTGAACATCGTCATGGATCTTCACAACTCTTTAGGCCCCGAGAATGGTGGAGATGGGTGGACGGTTGTCCAACCCAAGCATCAGTTTATTAGGCATAGCCTCTCCCGAGGTGTGGCTTGAGGTGTTTCTCTTTGAGATTTTTGAAGCTCCTTTGATTTAGTTCCTTTCGGTTGGTGCTACCCTGCATGTTAGTGGTCATTTCATTTCACCGCTTTGGGCATTTTGGGCTTGTCGATCTTTTTTATTGTTTCTATTCCTGTGGATTTTATCGGTCCCTCCCAAACTGAAGAGTAACATTATCTAATAAAAAAATATGCATTTATGAATACTTAAACATTGTTTTTCCTAGTGTGTTATTAGATGGTTATGAGTCATGTGTGAAAGATATTTTGAGCCAAGCTTAACCTTTTTCATAGAAGGAAATTCCTTAGGAATATAAGTTGTTCAGTAACTCATCCTCTTAATAACCACTGATATTGGCTTACTCTTGTATGAGAATCTCATACCTTTTGTAGGATTGGTCCTTTGTCGTAAGGTTCATTAAGATGTCACATTTTACCATGGATGGGCTTTTGGTCATTTTAGTGTGGGAAACTTTGAATTGTGTTGTCCCTACATAACGTACCTATCAAAAAATTGGGTGATAGGTGTACAAACCTTGTGAAAGGTGCTCTAATTTGTACTCTTCTCCCTCTCTTTATTTGGACTACGTGTGAGCGTGATTGTCTAGAAGAACGGTGGTTGGGAAAATCAACTATGAGTTAAGTAACTTAGTCATGCACACACTACATCCTGAGCGATGGTTAATGTTTATTGAGGGTCTCACAAAAGTGGTATTCTATTGGTCATAGCCTTTTTGTGTTCAATAATTGAAGTGGTCATGTATGTTTATAAATACGTAGCGAGATCAAACTATGGAATTCTCTAATTGGAATGGATCCAAGAAATAATTATACCCACGTTTGAAAAGTGGAATTATGTCTCATAAAGACTCTCTCTTGTGCTCTTGGATAAGTATAAATTCTAAGCAACAAAACTATAATACATGCAAAATTAAAATAGTATTTCATGTGTACAATGAATTTATACTCTTTTTCTTGTGAATTTGTAGACACAAAAGCATGAAATTTAGAAATTATTTAGTCCCATTCTAATGCTACTATTTAGAATGTTTTTGAGTGAAGCAAGTAATAAATCACTCCCCATCTTTTGGCCATCTTACTTTGTGTAATTTCTTCATTCCTGACCTCTTACACCCACATGCCCAGTTAGCTTTTGTCAATTCATGTTAATTTACCTTTGTCTTGGGCACCCATGGGTGCCTTGGTCACACTAGGGATGCCCCGATCCTTTTTGAAGTTTTCCACCACTTTTTAGACATTTCTATTCGTTTTAGATTTCTATATTTTTAGTTTTCGTCCATTTTGGGGTTAGTTATGAAATTAGATTGAAATAACCCTTTAAATATAAAGTTATGAGACCATAATGAGGAATTGAGGACTAGTCACTACTATCATCCACGTAGGGTTGTATTCAGCTAGCTCATTTAGAGATCATTTTCATACATTTAGTTCCATCACAAAGGACAAATATGATTCATCTGCATCACACAAGCATAAGAGGTGATTCTATTCTATTCCATCAGCCATTTTATTATATTTTTACATCTAGTTATTTCTCACTACTCCACAAAGTGTGACTGACATAAGAACACCTAGGGCACATGGTGCACGCACTCACCAGAACTACATTTCGGTCCAAAATGTAATGCATGGCTTAGTGAGTAAGCCAATTGTTGTGGCAGCTTAGGTCAGTTCTACCCATTTATTTGCATTCTTCTTTTTTAGATTTTATATACTTTTTTTGGTCTTCTTGCAAGTCTTTCATTCATCTTGGATTATTAGAAACACCTAGTGCATTGTAGTGAACCTAAGGTAACATAGAGTGAAGGTTTCAGATCACTTACAGGACCTATGAAACTTAGTTCCAGACATTTTTCACAGACGAGGGCACCCATTTTGCATACCAGAGCACCTGCAGGCCCATTAATCCCTCTCTAGGCACTCTAGTCTAGGTATATAGCTCATATCCATCCCTTTCGGGGCCTCTACACAGTTGTTCCTACTTCATGTTTCTCTAGTCACTTTTGTGACACAATCTCGCAAGTCCATCAATTCAGATAAGTCACCTATATATTTCTCTTGCATTTTAGGATTTCTACTTTCACTAGATTAGTTGTTTGGGTAATTTTTCATACAGTTATTTACTAGATTTACATGTTATTCTACATTAGATTAACTACACACCTAATTCCAAATTTTTAGTTAATCATTTCGGAGAACCCGAACACTTTCACGATTATGATCCTCATTTTTCATCTATCATGGCTACCAAAGTTTCTCAAGTATCTTTATCTAATTTACTTAAGAGATATCCCTATTTATAGGTTGTTTTGCAAACGTGCCTAGACACCAAGTATTATGATAACAACACATTGCTAGAAAAACTAATTCCTTCACTCGCTTATATATTTAACAACTCTAGTGATTCTCCATCTAAACATCCCATATTAAAATCCCTTCAAGATTGAAATGATTTATTTCAAGAGAAATTAACTTCTATGGAATCCACAATCATAGCTCTCAAATCTGAAATTCAACAGCTAAAGGATACTTCTTAATCACATTTTTGTGCTCTTTCTACATCTTATGTGCAATCTATGTCCACTACATGTCATCTAGTTGAACCGTAAGGCATGCCATTTCTCGAACCTCTCATATTTGAGCCCAATACTATGCAACATGAAATTATTATTCCACTCATTAGTCATAAGTTAATCACTCTACCACCTACTTATTACTATTTTCCTTATCAATTAATAAAATGTCAAGGTCATCTATATTGTAATTATCATCGAATCAATCGACATAATGATAATGATTGCCACACATTTCCATGAATAATAAAACATCTCGAGCGTTAATGATTTTTTAATTTTCTACATAACATTCTAATATAAATGATAAATCCCATTGGCTTCCTAAATTGGATTCATCTATATGTAATTAGCATCAGGTCAAGGTTACTCAACCAACTCCAAAGAAAAAACCTCTCACACATAATTTAACATCTCCTCCTACTTAGCCATCTACAACATCACCAAGTTAATCACCTACCGAAATTAGTTCAAAATCTCCTACTCATACATCATCTACCATATTAAAAATTCAACCTACAAAACCTCCCTTAAAAGTTAGTGTAACTTAGCCTCCTCTCAATTCTAAGATCCAACCAATCGCTTTCGTCACAGAAATTAATTCTCTTACTAGTGGTTAAGATACAAATCCCAATTCCACCACCATTGCATCATTACACTATTATTTTTTTAAAACATGGTTTGACTGCATGCAAACTTGGTCTTCGATAGGTGGACTATATTACACACACTTGGAGGGGAAACATCTCACACACATCCACCTTTATCATCATAGTAGCGTAAAAAACAACTATCATCTTTGAAATTCCATTCATATATACTCTCGCATACACATATTGTAACTTTGATTATTACTTGATGATACACTCTTGTGATTCGGTCAAAACTTAATTGTTGAGGGATTACTACACATAAACCACACACAATTCATGGTAGGCACTACACACTAAGTCTATTCATGGATCTTGCATTGTACATCATACAATTATACACTTAACCTACATCATCTAATTGCATATTTACATATTGTACACATTTTATACATCATAATACTCCTCACGATACATGTAAAACACCCTCATCGTATACAACTCTAGCACTACATGCTACATCATCTGCATCTTACACTTTTTATTCTATATACACATCTTATACATCATACATTACACATTTTATTCATTGCATGGTTGTCTATTATCATCATGCATATTGCATTGTCTTCTATGCACTACCACTCACTAGCCTATTGCATATTGCCGAGGGTTTACAAATCAAGTGGACCTTACATTCATCACATGTTTATCATTGACCTCTCATCATGCGAAATTTCTAGGATAGTGACACACGCTATAGGCTAAGTCATCACTTACTCTATCATCATGTAATGGTATATGTTTTCAAGGCTACACCACAACTCCCTACAATTCATATTGTAGTGATACACAATTTAGGATAACTCATCACTCCTACATTTATTTTGGCATGATAAACACTTACCCTATAGGATATAAACACATATAATAATTTCTGGACCATTGCATGTCATCAATACACATACACTGTGATCACAACATGTTAGACACAATATGCACTATTTGAACATTGTCCGATGACGCACTCATCGTTTATGTTTCATTCTTGACTCATGAGGGAGTAAAACTAAATAAACCTCATCACATACATTTTCATTCACACAGGGGGAATGTGGCTCTTACCATCCATTTTGCATTCCATTCCATCCATCTATAACATACTGCATATGTCTACTCTTTAAACTCCTACTTACTTTTGTTTGTTCATGGTCACTTTATTACAGATGCTAGTCAAATTACTTGTATGTCATTTATCTATATCATCCACACATGCACATTCACATTCTTTTCTAGTTTGTCTCATAGATACAAGTCTCTTATGTATGTGGTATGGTTGTTCATATCTACTCTTCCTACATTGGTCATTGGAGGTATCCACATTCATCTCTCACATGTGTTATTATTTAATTTTTGTATTTAGCACTTTATATTCCTTGGTTATACATGATTTTGGCATACTCGTTATGTTTCTAACATGTTAACATGCACTTCATGTGTACCATTTTTTATGCAGGGATATTTTTTTCCATAATTTATTTTAATATTGTCCATTATTGTTTGTTCTTTTATGCGGGCCATTATGGCCTTGCATGTCTTGTGACATTGTTAGTGGTGTCCGATGTCTACAACCCTATTTGGTGGTTTACTTTGTTTTCTTACATGTTTACGAGTACTTATTTTCTTGGTAGATTGTACATTGTTTGCATAGCCTATACATTGTTTACTAAATATAAACTTGTTTGTACTAACACTTGTCTTTGCCTAGCCTTCTTGTTTGTGTGTTCCTTGGTTTTCTACCAACTGCATGAACCCTTCCCCTCGTAGGGAAAGATATATAGATGTCATGTAGTTGGTACTCTTTTGGGGCCACATTCTCTTATCACTAATATGGGCATGTGTCCCCAAATAGTGGGGGGCATCATTTTGGGTTTTAAATTCTAACCAGTGTTTCTACACTAGTTTAGTTCAATGCAATTTCAGCCATTGGCATTGTTGGTTGTTGTATATATCCCCCCCCGGGTAAATATAGACAAACAAAAGAATATGGAAATCAAATAAACTCAATAAATGACATTTATTTGCGCCACCAGTCGCCCCTGGCGCAGGTTGGGTGGCGCAGGTAAGAAAATGTCGACATGAAAATGGATTGCACCTTGGCATAGGTTGGGTGGCGCAGGTAATAAAATGTCAACATGGAAATGGATGCGCTTGGCATAGGTAAGAAAATGTCGACATGAAAATGGATGTGCCCTGGCACAGGTAAGAAAATGTCGACATGAAAATGGATGCGCCCTGGCGCAGGTTGGGTGGTACAGGTAGGAAAATGTCGACATGGAAATGGATATGCCTAGGCATAGGTAAGAAAATGTTGACATGGAAATGGATGCGCCCTAGTGTAGGTAAGAAAATATTGACATGAAAATGGATGCACCCTGGCGCAGGTAAGAAAATGTCGACATGAAAATGGATGCGCCCTAGCATAGGTCAGAAGACGTCAACACCACATTTTCAGCACCTATGGTGCACTTAAGAGTATGTTGACATGAGGATGGGGTGTGCCGAGGTGCACCTTCAGGAGGCACAAAAATTTGAGCATTGACACCCCGAACCCGATAGGAAGTAAACCCTAACCTAGATATTCAAATGGCCATAAATTTTCATAGGGAGCTCAGATTCACACCAAGGTTGGACTTTTCAGAAATATTACAAGGTCCTCTGTCAACCTATGACTGGATATATTTAATTGGGAGAGAAAAATTTCTTAAAAAATGCAAAATACAATTCACCATTTTTTGGGTTGCTAGGGTTCTCACCTTCCGCCATAATGAGATGAACTAAATACAGTCTGGGGGTGGTTGGGGTAGGTTTGCAATCCCTCTCTCTTCCATCTCTCATTCTTCCTATAAATTGTAAGGAGGGGCTTCTTTCTAAATGTTGGACATTCTTGTTTTGCCCCTCCCTTCTTCTCTTTGGCAGGGGGAATTTGTGGAGTTCAAACCTCCCATCTAAAAACTGTAATGCAACTTTGCCTCTTGGCATTTTGTAGTGTATTTTATCAATCTTTGGAGAAAATAATGCATGTCTATGGATGATTCTCAAGCCTCTCTATTTTGATTTGCATCCTCCTGATCTTTCACTACAAATTTGGTTATTTGTGCATGATCTTGCATTGCATTTTTATTGTTTGTGTTTATTGGAAAGATAGGTGTTCTTCATTCCTCAGTGCATCACCTTTGTTAGTTTAGTTTTATTTTTATGCATCTTCTTACCCTATCTCCTTGGCAAGTTAGATTATGTTTTTTTAGTAAATCCTCTGCATTTTTATGTCTACATCTGAATAGAGGAATAGTAACCGGCCCTTCATCCGAGAGCTTTCCTGATTCGCAAGGTCCCACACTTGGGAAAGGATCCATGTTATGCAATCGCACTGAGAGTCCTCGACCTATCGAGTTGTAGACATTCAGGGGTGCTGTGATTTGTCACCAACATTGGTTATATAAAGGAAGTGGCTTCAAATTTGTCTACAAATCTCATAAACATTGGATTTAAGAGGACATGGTTCTCCTTATCATTCTAGGGAGTAGTTATAGATTAGAGGATATAATTAAGTTCCTCTCTAAACTAATTTATCCTGTGGCTTCAAATATCCCAAAAAACTAGGATGTACAAAGATCTCTTCACACACATTAATGGAAGTAGCGATAGGTTGGAGGATACAACATAATTCCTCCGTACACTTCTTCATCCTATGTCATCGGATCGCCAAAAAAACTCCAACAGTACAGGATATTCCTTCTATAATCTCTTTCTCGACATAGATCGGGTGCACATGTTCCATTTAAAATTTTAATATGCATATTTTATATTCGCATGCTTTTTACACATATATCCATGCATTGTTTACATTGTGTTTTTACACATACATACATATATATTTGACTCCTTGATAATTTTTTCCTTGCATGTCCATTTGTATTATAAAAAAGAAGTCAAATGAGGAAAACAACAACAACAACAACAACATCAACAACAACATATTGCAGAAGCACAAACCATACTAACCATGTAGGTGCATTACATCAACAGCTACAACATGCATTTCCTCCCTAGGTCCACTCTACTCAATTTTTGCACTTTTGCATATTTTGTATCCACGTTCCATAATTTTTTTTTAATCATTCCACACTTTATATAGTCCTTCAATGTGTTTCTACATCACTCGACATTGGTAAAAACTACACATCTTTAGAGGCCCACATAACACACAATACTAATAATAATAATAATTACGCTGAAGACGTTTCACTATGGGACTAAGGCTTCTGCCCTCTGACAGTAAAGACGATAGTATCAGATAGGATGAAATCCATATGTCATTGACATATTGATATTTTAATATGATCCAAGAACTGCTATCGTACACGTGGAAAGTGATAGTTGGAGAGTTCCCATGGCCAGTTTAACCTAATCGATAAAGATGATGTTTTGGAAATTTTGGCTTGTGCTTTGTGGCAGCCACCATTCCCAGAGGCGGTAAGGTTTTTATTTTCCTTCCAATCTACGTTAGAATGAAGACATCTGAGCTACAGGGATTTAATATTTTTGGTAGATGGCATTGTGATTTCATTTCTTTGGTCAAATGAGAGAGCAAGTCAAATGGGCATGGTGCAGACATTTTATTTTTGGGGGTTTAGGGATTTTTTTTTGTTGTAAAACGACCAAACCTCCACAAGTTTTCTGAAGTGCGCTACACTTCCAAAGGCAATCAATGTGAAAAGGTTAGTAAGTCCTTTATTAAAGATTTATGCTTTCAAAGGGTTCGAACTATGTTTGTAATATCCTTGTGTTCAAGCCTTAGCTAGTTGTCCCAGTGAGGGGGGATTTTGCAGGTTTTTCCAATATATAGTGACACGTGAGATGGAATTGTTTGGCCCACTTTAGCTTTTTAGGAGTCCTGCATTCAAAATTTTGAGTAAATGTTTTGGAAATTATTCATGTCAGAATTTACACTAGATGAAGCCTATTGCTTGGATATTTTTTTACAAATACATTAAGACAATAATTTTTCTTAAGTATCTTAAGCGGGTGCTGCAAACTCTCAACTCTGGCATTAGAAGACTTTTTCTATAAAATAGTGCCATGGGAGGTGTAAGTATAATCTCTGCTATAACTCTTCAGGGACTTGCATTTATTAACTATCTCCGAATATTATTGAAAATAATTAGAAAACATAGAATATATGCATCCTACCATTTGGCAATAAACTTTGTTGAAAATTAGTCAACCGGTTGATGCAAACTTTCAGCCCTTTTTTAATACAGCAAATCTTCTCTAAACCAGATCCACTCTCGTTGTTGTGTATAAAAGTTCAGGGTCTGCCTGCATTTTACAAATCAAAAAACATTTCACTCGATCACATGCAGCATGAAAACTGGAGCAGCTACTAGCTTGTCTACATTTCCATAGTATGTTTGTTCATTTCTAGTGTGCTAGATTGCCTATTTTGTCTAATATATTGATCTTACTCACCTACTTGACTTGTATAAGAAATGTAAATTTTTCATGGCCATACATTCATCCATCTTGAGAGTGCCAAGTGTGCCATCATCATCAATACATGAAAAGGTAAAAAAACAACCTTTTAGGACACTGCATCATAGCCAACATGCCAAAAAAACCAAAAATGTTGCACGAAATAAAATTATAATTTGGTGTGTTAATTGTAAACAATTACATGCTTCGTAATATTATATTTTGAAACAAGAAAGCATCGCTGGATGCCTATAGAAATAGAAAATATGCAAAGTAAACTTTAACTAAATTTTAGTATGTGCTTGATGCAAAAAGTAAGCCAGTGGTGCCATGGGATCCTACTACTAATCCACCTACACCATTTGTCTATTTTAAGTTCCACCATAGCCACACAAACAACCATCTCCACTAAACCATTTTCAACTATGTGATGCTTCCATACTTGCGTTTCTTTTATTTTTAAAATTATAATCTTGATAGTTAAAGTTTGTTGGCCCATTAGTGGTTTACAATTTCCACAAAAAAAAGAAGAATATTATAGCCCTAATTATCTCAATAGATTATTGAATAGAATAATTCTATATTTTCTCTCCTCTCAATTAAATGGATGAAGAGTGGATATCCATCATCTACTCACTAAGCTACCAAGATTCATTATTAATCATATAGCTAAAAATTATAGTGAGCCCAACAACATTAGTAGCCTACCTCTGTAAGATTGATTTTTGTGCGAAATGTATAAATAGTTTTTTCACAGGCTAAAGGAGTGTTTGCAGCAAATTTTCACATATTTGGCATGCATTTTTGTGCTTCCGTGTGTCACTTACATGTCGAAAATACCATTTTTAAATTATTCTTAGATGGATCTCCAAACCTATTCTAAAGCTCATAATTTAGCACAAGGTGGTAGGATGGTAGTGAAGGTATCCCATTGAATTCAATATCTATTACTCATTTTTTCTTAAAATTTTCGAAAGGCTTTCTCAACCAGCCCATTTTGTGCATATCTGGCAGTTAATGCTTGTCGTGAGATTATATTTTGTTGAGGCACTTTGTCCATGGGACAATATTTTGTTGAGACACAATTTTGATGAAGCATTACCAAACAATTCATGCATCTTATTGTTGAGACAACTTAAATATCCTTGCAAAATTCCTATTCATTTGCCTTACACTTCATATTTTTACCCCATACTTTTATAGTTTAATGTTATTGCTTTTTATGAAATTATAAAATACGAATAACAATTATTCCATTAGTAATATTTTGGTAACAACGTAAGTACAAATGAATTTTGTCATACCATGCAACAATCTTGAATTTCTTCATAGCATGAAGTAGAGGAAAGAATAAAGTTGACTCCTATCTAGAAAAATTTATTATTCAACAAACATTATATTAAATAAATGTTTTTATCAATTATTAATCATTTGTATGTATTATAAATACTTAAGTTTTAGATACAAAAATAAAAAACTAATTCTAATCTAAATGGTAATATGTTCAAGTAGAATCGAAATGTTAAAGGAGGAAATAAACGAGATTCTTAGAGTTGATTATAGTCTATGTGAAATTAGAATTCTACTGAGCAATTTCGAGAAGAGGCTCTATGAATGTTAGGGATGATGACTTGAGGTCTTGCCCTCTTCTATGCAGGCCATCACAATTTTTGTGAACAAGGCAAAATTTAATCTTTCAATGCCCAACTTGCTTTCTATTCTCTCTTTGAATTAATTGATGTCCATTGCACTTATGGTTGTCATAATGTCACATTTATGCATAAGAACAATGATCCCAAATTAGGGTAATGACTTGTTCATAGGGATTCTGACCACTTTATGTGAACTTTCTATGTTTTTATTGCATTGTGTTGTCACATTTTGGTGTTATGTTTTGTTGTTATATTTTTTTCGAATTTGATTCTACGAATTACTAAGGATAAGATTGTTTCGACATAAGAGATAGATCTTTTTCATGTGGTGTGATGGTGTTTCCACGGTGTTGTTTTGCAACCATGTCTACAAAGTTGTTTGATTTAGGATCCAAACTTAGATTTATAACAATATTGGATGTTATTTATTGATGAAAATCATGGATGAAGACTTCACTTTTTGATGTCAAGACACCTCACTACTACACGATGAAAAAGTGCATTATGTAAGAGTATTTTATACAATTTTAGTATGTCGAATGCGTTCTCAATTGGATTGAGCCTTCCTCCCTCTGATATTGAACAAAGACGGGGACAACGTAGATAACATTTGTAGTTCAATAACATAATAGTTTTTAATTTTGATCTTATGGAAGTAGCACCATCCATTAGCTGCGAGGAGAAATAAGAAAAGTCTTTTTTTAAAACCAAAACTCGTTAATTATTTTCTGCACGTGGATTGTTCACTTCCACGTCGTTCAATGACAAACACATTTTATTATTTTTTTGAAGTTTGTCTACTTATTATTTATTTATTTATACGAGTAGGACCAGTACCACATCGTTATTTTCTTTTGGGGGAAAAAAATTGAAATTACTTTCCAAAGCTTCTATAAGAAAGAAGATTGTAATTGAGCATACCCAAATATTTTATATTATGTAAGGTTATCATTATGTTCAATAAACAAGTAGCTTTTCCACTTACCTGTGTATGAATTTTTAACAAAAGTCATTAATTTATTTAAAAAACACGGTCCATAACATTATTATCAATGGATTTTCAATGACATAATGTTGTTTGAGCCCGAAAATATTCACGTGACACTAGCAGTCAGTTTGGGCACAATTTTGAGTTGATGACCTAAGTCACATTTTAGGGTGAATTTTTAAAATCTAAAGAGAAAGTATAATCATACATGACCATATAATCGACAACATAATGAACCTTCAATGCAGAAAATTGTAATTTCTAATATATGTTGACTTTGACATTGAACCCAAAAAAATTAAATTTGTCCTTACAAGTTATCATTGACAACACCTTCTTTTCTAAGATATCTCCAGACTATTTGCTACGACGCCCTTCACACCATATCTCCCTTTCTCCATCGATCATCTCCATCCAACATTTGACAAAATGTGCACATGTTACATATATTCCTCCTCCTAAGAAGGTTAGCTTCCTCCATTATGGTTCCACCTGGTGGGATTATCCTCTCCCATTTGCTCTCCTCACTCTAAGACCCTCTTCTCCTTTCTCCATCGATCATCTCCACACCATATCTACTTTCTCCATCGATCATCTCCATCCAACATTTGACAAAATGTGCACATGTTACATATATTCCTCCTCCTAAGAAGGTTAGCTTCCTCCATATGGTTCCACCTGGGATTATCCTCTCCCATTTACTTCTCCTCACTCTAACACCCTCTTCTCCTTTTAAGTTTTGGTCCCTCAAAATCAACCTCGTCTTTCTCTGCCAGACTGCCCCTTCGGTGTTCACATCACACATCTCCCTTACGATTGCTAGTAATGAAACAAATTGAAATAAAATAAGTTTGAAAACTAGTCTATGTCAGGAGAGGCGCATGCTTTTCAGTCCTTTCCTGCGATAGAGAGTGACACAACCTAAACAACTTTTCTAGGCCTGTCTTTTCCTGGCATGATAATCCAAGCACGTTTTTTTGAGATAGTGAGATTTTAACCATGATGAACCCCATGTTAACATTGTAAACTTAGCAGTATTTGGCCAGTTGCAGCGAGTGGGTCAAATCAACCTGCGGAGGGAGATAAATTTGTACACCAATATCTCTTCCTTTTACTTTTCTTAAAAATTGATTGATCTACGTCTGTATATGTGTATGAAGTGGGTTGAATATTTATCTAAGAGAATATTATCTACTTCCTGCCGCTGTATTATTTGTTTCTTGAAAAATATAAAAAGAAGACTGAATTTTAGGAGGCGCTATTTGGGAAGGGCGAATTTCTACCCGTACTGATTTTTATCCAGCCCATTTTGATTTGTGAAATGTTCACTGTAACTTAGGTAGCGCTATTCTACAAGAATATTCCGGCTACAAATTTGTTACCTGCACTTTATCTTTTTTTTGGGGTAGCTGTTATACTTATTTACAAATTGAAAGTGTTTTTTTTTCTGCTATCCCACTTATGTCTCTACAATATTTGTTTCTTTAAGTCTTCCTTTGCATGAAATACTTTATTTTTTTTTATTTCTGCCAATGTGTTATAGGGGGTAACCTTTTTGTATTTTTGTTATAATCTACACACTTATGAATAGCATCCATGGTTTTTGCCAGTACTTTCCCGTTTTTTGTGACCTGAATAAATGTTCTGGAAAAAAATTAAGGACAACCAAACAAAAAAGTGGATTTTGTCCTCATTGAAGCACACACCATACTAACAAAGATTTCAGGCTACGCTAATAATGTTTGGTTGTTTTGTTTGTAATTGTTGAAGCGTCATGTAATCCAATGGTTTCAAGATTTAGAAAAATGGGTTTGTTAACAAATGACCTTTCTTAGCCTCTCTAAATGCCTTATCCTTTCCAACATTTCTTATTTTTATGTATATATTCCCATTTGTATTATATTGAGCCCTTTTGGGTACTCCATGAGTGTAGTTTCCTTAGTTCCTCCTCTATGTTCATTAAATGCCAATGGCATTCACATAATTTTACCAGTCCTTTTAGATATATTGAAAGGAGAATTTGGGGGAAACTATGTGTGTTTGTTTTCTTGGTGTTTTTTGATTGCATATGATAATGAAAAAAAATGGAATGATTTTTCACATGGGCACAAGTTATACTTACTGAGAAGGCCTTGGAAAACAAATTGGGTTCGTAGAATGCCATACATGTTGGATATGCACAAATTGGATTCTTGGAAAAGGAATTAGAAGCTTCCAACAAAATTCTCTTCACCGGTCAAGATCCATGGTTAAAATCCCCTAAATGATGCCTCTAACAAGTGTCGGGAAAAGGTATGGATTTCCCTTCCTCTTGCATTAAAAATTTGCATTTTATTGTATTTTTTTTGTTCCTAATTACTTTTAGAACAATAGAGGTCGAAACTATGATTAAAAATAATACTTTTACAAGTGTAATATATTAAGAAAAAACATTTTTGATCGTGTACACTTCACACATGGTGCGCCAAAGACAATATTTTTATCAACCTAGACCTCTAAGATTATTCCAAATGGTATAGGACACCATGAAGGCAATCAATATAACTGATAAATGTAATTTTATGCCTTGGAGAGATGAGTTTGATTATGACTTTTATATATCATTCACTTGAGTGAAGCTCCCATTTTTAAGAAAATGTGATTTGTTTTGTCTTGCAGTTTTTTGTATCAATTTGGCTAAATTGAAAACTAACCCTATGTACCTCTAGAACCGCATTTGAAGAATTGAAAGAAACTCTCAGTTTTGCAAACAAAAAATTATTTTTGTAAGTTAGAGTTTAACGTTGGGTTCAGAGCCCACCGGTCATTTTATAACAACAACTTCTGACGTGTTTACGACAATTGTTCTCCGAGTCACCTTTCTCTTTTGAGACATGTTTTTCCTAATCGCCTTTCGTAAAATCTGTTTAGTTATTGGTATAAAAGGGAGTAAATAGGAATCTTTAAATTATGTTTGAACTTAAAAACATGTGTTTTCCAGTCCTGTATTGTAGGAACTTTAGATCTATTTGGGTAATTTTCATAGACTTGCAGCTTGAGATAGAGATTCCTCATGAGGCTCCCATTTGGCTTGTTTATACTTGTGAACCCTTTTCATATAGTTTCATGGTTGTGTAAAGTATATTTTAATGAAATATCTTTTTATGAATAGATTTAGTAATGTATAATGTTCTCTCTCTCCTCCCTCTTCTCTCTATAGAAAATAATATGGTATGTAGGGTGATCTTGAAAACGTAAATGATTTGAATAAGTGTTGATGGCGAATCACAGCACCCCTGAATGTTTGCAACTGAATGGGTTGAGAATCTCAGTGCGATTGCATAACATGGAGCTTTTCCCAAGTGTGGGACCTTGTGAAATCGGAAAAGCTCTCCGGATGAAGGCTGGTTCCTATTCCTCCATTTAGATGCACACATAAAAAATGCAGAGGGTTTACTCAAAAAACCTAATGTAACTTGCCAAGGAGACAGGGTAAGAAGATGCATAAAAATAAACCTAAACTAACAAAGGTGATGCACCGAGGAATGAAGAACATCTGTCTTGCCAATAAACAAAAACCATTAAAATGCAATGCAAGATCATGCACATATAAGCAAATTTGCAGTGAAAGATTAGGAGGATGCAAATGAACATAGAGAGGGTTGAGAATCATCCACAGACATGCATTATTTACTCCAAAGATTGATATAATACACTACAAAATGCCAAGAGGAAAAGTTGCATTACAGTTTTAGATGGGAGGTTTGAACTCGAGAAATTCACCTGCCAAAGGGAAGAAGGGAGGGGAAAAACAAGAATGTCCAACCATTATAAAGAAGCCCCTCCTTACAATTTATAGGAAGAATGAGAGAGGGAAGAGAGAGGATATCCAAACCTACCTTAACCACCCCCAGATTGTATTTAATTCATCTCATTATGGCGGTAGGTCAGAACCCTAGCAACCCAAAAAATGGGAAATTATATGTTTCCTATTTGTCATAGTTGGATAGAGGACCTTGTAAGCTTTCTGAAAAGTCCAACCTTGTGTGAATCCGAGCTCCCTATGAAAAGTTATGGCCATTTGAATATCTAGGTCAGGGTTTGCTTCCTGTCGGGGTGTCAAAGCTCAAAATGTTGTGCCTCCTGAAGATGCGCCTTGGCGCATCCATCCTTATGTCAACATACTCTTAAGTGCGCCATAGGCACTGAAAATGCGGTGTCAATACCTTGTGCTTTGCGCCTCCAACCTGCGCCTGGGCGCAACTTTTTACGTGTAGACACCTTGTGCTTTGTGCCTCCAACCTGCGCCAGGGTGAGACTTTTTTACATGTCGACACGTTATGCTTTGTGCCTCCAACCTGCTCCCGGGCATAACTTTTTACGTGTTAACACCTTGTGCTTTGTGCTTCCAACCTACACAAGGGCGCGACTTTTGTCATTTCGACATCTTTTGTTGTGCACCTCTAACCTGCGCCTTGGTACGACTTTTTCCATGTCGACATCTTCTGCTCTGTGCCTCCAACTTGCGCCTTTGCGCATCTATTTTCATGTCAAAATTTTTTTACCTGAGCCAAGGCGCTCCATTTTCATGTCAACATTTTCTTACCTGCGCTAGGGCGCATCCATTTTCATGTCGACATTTTCTTACCTGCGCCAAGGCGCATCCATTTTCATGTTGACATTTTCTTACCTACACGAAGGGAAACTGGTGGTGCAAATAAATGTCAAGTTTTGAGTTTATTTGATTTCCATATTCTTTTGTTTGTCTATATTTACCCGAGGAGGGAGATATATACAGGAATTTGGCAACTCAAAGGGATCGCCTGCGTGCTAGGTAGAAGATCAGTGGCCTTCTAGCAATCCATTGGGCATGGAGTCATAAGCAATAACTTGAAACCAACCTGATATTTGATGTCGAGCCTGATACCGTAACTCCCTTCTCTGAGAGCATGCTGAACTATAGAAATTCAACCTGAGAGCAACCAAACCTGTGCCGAAGCACATAGAGAAATTAAAACCTAACTACAATAAGACAATGTGCATACGCACTTAGAGGAATTGATATCTAGGCTAATATTTACAAGAGTAAACCTTTTCCTTTTAGTAGCAATGCTTAAGATAGATTCCGTTAACCGGAATCGGGAGTTCTTCTCCATCCAATGTAGACAATTGAAAGGCATTACTACTTTTACATCCCGTGACCATGTAGGGCCACTCTAAATGGCATCAAACTTGGAATGCCTTCCTGGTTTTGCCCGATCTGCATCCTATTTCAGAACCAGGACCCCTTCCTTGAAGGTCCTCACTTTTTCTTTCTTATCAAAGCATCTTTTTACTAAGGCCTGATCTTTGTCAATTGTTTGAATTACATGTTCTCTGATTTCTTCCAATTCCATCAACTCTGCATACCTGGCCTCCATTGGTTCGAACTCAGACAACTCCAGCTACTTCATGAGCTCCAATGTTGGCAATTCTAATGATATAGGCAATACTGCCTCTTTCCCATAGACCAACTTGTAGGGAGAATTACCTGTAGACCTCTTTGGTGTTATCATGTTAGCCCATAATGCTGATTTTAGCTTGGTATGCCATGTCCTTTGGTTTTCATCCAGAGTCCTCATGATGATCCTTAGGCAAATTCTTGTTCGTGGACTCTGCCTGTCCATTACCCTGCGGGTAATAATTTGAAGAGGTGCTCAAATAGATTTCCATTCTTGACATCCCATTATGTAATCTTGGAACCTATGTATGCCAATGCATTTTATGATATGATAGTGGCTGGCATGCCGAACCTGGTCACTATTCCTTCATAAAATTCTAGTACGTTAGACTGATTTACTTCTTTGAGCACTACTACTTCGGTCCACTTGGTGAAATAGTTTGTTGCCATGAGAATCCACTTGTGGCCTTGGCTTGAGTTCGGATTGATGACCCTGACGAAGTCCAATCCCCATTGCATAAATGGTTGGTCAACCAAAATTGGGTGCAATGGAAGTGCTGCTAGTCTTTCTTTGCCTGTGAAGAGTGCACATTTCTCACACTTTCTCATCCATGTATAGCAGTCGTTGAACATCGTGGGCCAATAATACCCTGTCTTCATTATCTTGAGAGTTGTTACTCGTGAGGAAAAATGTCCTCCGGAATCTCCATCGTGAAAATCTCGTAACAGTCTCTCAGTTTGACCTGTCCAAATGCACCTCAATAGAACTCCATTGATGTCTTTCTTGAACAAAACAACATCAACAAACACATATGGAATGGCTTGTAATCTAAAGTATCTCCTCTTTACTTTGTTCATTTCTGGAGGGCATAGGCCTGTTTGTAGGAAGTGTATAATATTCAGAGTCCAACAAGGAGTGGGCACATCATCATTTTCCTGTTCTTGACCATCATGTAGTACCAAGACAGTCTCTTTTTCATCACCTACTTCAACTTGCTGACTTGAGGCTAGTTGTTCACATAATCCCTTTCCACGGACTAGCTTAGTGACCTTGATCTCGATGTCATATTCCATGACAAGAGTGATCCATCTTGCATGTTTCTCATTCAGGTATTTGTTTAGAAGGAAGTCCTTGACTCCCACATGAGAGACCAATAATTGGATCTTGTTGTTTGAGACTAGGTGCTTGAATTTCTTTAAACTCCTGATAACTGCAAGGACATGATTTTCAATGAAAGATTACCTAGTTTCGTATTCCTCCAAGCCTTGACTGAAGAAAGCAACTAGTTGCTCTAATCCCTCTTTGTGTTGTTGTACCAGGATTGCAGAAATTATGTCTCCACCACCGAAGGCATATAGCATGAAGTCCTTGGACAAGTCTGGATTGATGAGAGTTAGGGCTTGAGATATAGCCTCTTTTATTGCCTCAAAACTTTCCTTGCCTTCAGATGTCCACTTAAATGCCATGCTCTTCTTTAACATCAACGTTAATAACTATTGACTTTATGAGAGCTACAAAGTTTGGAACAAACCTACAGACAAAATTGATCCTTCCTAAGAAGCTTTGAAGAGCCTTCTTGTGACTTGGCAATGACAATGTTCGAATTGCTTCAACTCTTTCTGGGTCAATTGTCAACCCCTCCTTTGAAACAATATGGCCTAGAAGTTTTCCTTCGTGAGCCAAGAATATGCATTTTTTTGGATTCAATGATACCCCCAAATCTTCTACACATCTAAAATATTTGCCTTAGATGAAAGACGTGATCTGCTACATTTTTTTAGAATACAGTGATGTCGTCAAGATATATCAAAACTATTTTATTGATCAATCCATTGAATGCTATATCCATTGCCCTTTAGAAAGTGGCTCCAGCATTTGATAGCCCAAATGGCATCTTCTTGTAGGCATAGGTGCCCCATTTGGTGGTGAAATCCATCTTGAACTGGTCATCTTCTTTCACCATTACCTGATTATACCCTAAGTAGCCATCTAGGAGAGAGAATCTCTCGGAACCGGATACCACTTGAAATATTTGTTCCATTAAAGGAAGTGGGTAATGGTCTTTAAGAGATGCCCTGTTGAGGTCTCGAAAGTCCACACACAACCTGATTTCTCTGCTCTTCTTTCTGACTAGAACCAAGCTTGCAACCCAGCTTGAGTGCGTGATCAGGAATATAATGCTTACCTCAATTAGCTTATTTAACTCTTTTTTCATTAGAGGCTCAATGTGAGGGTTGACTGGTCTTTGCTTCTGCCTGATGGGCTTAGTATCTAGATCCAATTCTATGGTATGTTGTGCCAACTTCGGATTGAATCCTCTCAAGTCTTCATAGCTCCGAGCGAAGACATCTATAAATTCTTGGCAAAGCTGTATGAATTCTGATTTCTCTTGCTCAATGGCCACTTTACCAATTTGAAGTTTTTTGCCTTCCCCAACCGGAATTGGATCTGAATCTTCTCTCTTGACCTGTATGTTAGCCTTTTCCTTACGGAACTGGTCGTTAGGGTTGAAGATAGACTCCAACGTTACTAAACCCTTAGGAAGCTTGTTTGTCCACAGCTGCATTATTCAATCCCTGTAATGTTGCTCTAGTTTGTTCTGATTCTTAGCTGAGAATTCAGCCTCATCTTACAAAAAATTGACGATCTGTTGATCATTCTCAAACACCTGCCAGCTTGTGTTATTATCTGGATTTGCTAGCCTCACAATCACATGGATATTTGGTTGTGTTTTTTCCCTTCTGATGTTGTCAACCACATCAAATGTTGCTCCAATTGCTGCGAGCCTATCCACAGCTTCATTTTTCTTCCTGGGTATGGACATGATGTTGAAAGCTTAAAAACACACAATGAGGTCCCATACCCTGTTCTTGTAGTTCTTTAGCAGGTCATTCTTTGTAGCATGTTGTCCCCTGACTTGGTTGATTATTAGCTCGCTATCTCCAAACACCTGCAAGTTCTTTATGCGCTTTTTCCTAGCCCAATGAAGTCCATGAATTAAGGCCTCATATTCAGCTGTGTTGTTTGAATAGGAAAAATGGAAACAAAAAGCTGAATAATATTTGATGCCTTGAGGTGAAACAAGCATAAATCCTCCTCCTGCACCTTGCCTACTCCTTGATCCATCAAAAAATAACTACCATATCTCATTGTTATCCTTACGGTCTGGTTTGGTGATGCTAGGAATAGGCTGGTTTTTATTCATGTATGCAATAGAATCCTAGCTCAGATTCTTCTACTTCTTAGTAGGGATCAAAAGCATGTACCTTGCTTTCCCATTCATCAAGAGTTAAATCTGGGATGCTTCTAACTTACGTGTCGGCTTCATCTGTGCTTGGATAATCTTCTTAATCAAATGCTGAACAGTTGGCATTGATTTGGCTTGGAGTATGAGGCTCAATGTGAAAGTTTACAATTGGTTCAGATATGATTGTGACCTTAGTACCATATCTTGATCTTAATAACATGTGTGACTAGTCAGCAGATAAGTAGCCTCCAATTCTAGGTGTGAAATCCCTTGGTAAGCATAGGAAAAAGAGTGGTGGAAAATCTATCACTGAAACATCTTGCAAAACAGTAACATTGGGGCATGCATGCAAGGTAAGATTCAAATCTTTAATCACTCCCACCATTTCTACTTGCTATCCCATCCAATTGTAATACCCCCTTTGATATGACTTCATATTTGAGACCCAGCCGATCAGCTATTTACTTGGGCATGACAGAACTACTTGCCCCAGAATCAATCATGTAATTGTGTACTAGTTTATCCCCAATGATTAATGTAACATAGAATGGAGGGGGCTTCAAAAATTTACCTTGTTGTCCTCCATGATTCCCTTTAGGCTGAGCAACATTTGTGAGGACATTCTCTTGCATATGGACCTGCTGGTTCAAAGTTGACCAATTCTTCATGGTAGCTTGTAGAAGATCTCTTTGGCTCGGGATGGATAAAGATTTCCACATTGATATATTCACATTTGTCTTCTTCAATTGATCAATGATGCTAAATGGGGATGAAACATCTCTTTGTTGTCCTTTATCCTGCACATTCCTTTCTTGTGCATGGGCAGCAACAATCTGGCATTTGAGTTGGTTTAGAAGGTGGTTTGGGTTGTCCTTACATGTTTGGAGCTGTATTTTTGCTTACCAACACCTTGTGGAGTGATGGAAGGTTGTAGATCACTTGGAGTAAATGATTGCCCTTCACCAATATTCCTCTTCTTTGATCTTCTGTTAGCTACTACACTCTGAGAAATCATTTGATTCATGCCACAAAAATCCTCAGATTGCCAATTCACAAGTGCGGGTGTCATTTAGAGCTGTGTTTTGCTGAGATGTCCCTCGTTGTTGATTTGTTTCTTGACTCACTTCACTCTCAACGCCAGTAGTTTTCACCATCAAGGCTTAGTTCAAAGCACCATTGAAGTACATATATTGGTTGTGAGGTTCATTACATGGGAAACACCAATCATACTCTTGAGCTATGTTATTTTGCACTGACACTAAGGCTTTAGAAGAAAATGCAACATTGGGGTTATACGGATGAAATGGTTTATTAGCGATGAGGCCTTACTTGGATTTGATTTGCAGCTGGATTGGGTGGCCTATTGGGCTGGTATGGTTGCCTATTAGGTTGAGCTTGAGGATGATAAAAAGGTCTAAAGCTTTGGGTCTATTGCCTTTTCAGTGTAACCAACTCATTTCCAAAATTTTGCAATTGTTTCATGACCTCTTGGAGTTCATTTGAAGCACTAGAGGATGAAGTAGAAGTTTCATTTGAAGTTTGATTTCTAGGACTGGGAATAGGAGCCAAAGTGGGTGTTTGACTAGTGCTTGGATTTTCTAAGTTTGGATACAAGGGCATGGGAGGCCTAAGGGCTAGCTTACCGAGCTTGAATAACACAGTTTTCAGCGCTAATGGCAATGCTATAAGTATCAGGTCAGGTTGTGCCTCCCATAGATTGAATTAACATAGAAATATCAGAATTAAAAGCATTAAGATAGTATAGAAAAGCACCTTCAGCATGTTGGCCTAACGGCCACTGGAATTCTAACCCAAAACCGTTGAAATCTGAAGTTGAAGTCATTCAGCTTGCTCATTGGGAGCTCTCTTGATAGTTGTCAACTGTTTTAGTAGAGATAAATTGTCTTCCTTTTCTCCAAACTGCTCATGGAGAACTATGCATAACTGATTCCAATTTTGGATAGAATCAGCTCTAATGCTCCTAAACCATTGCAATGCCTTCCCTTTGAATGAAGATGCCAACAATTTGACAACAACATCCATTTCATTTATCTCATAGATTGCACAAACGTTAGCAATGTCTTTGACATGATCACCAGGAGTGGTATGATTTTCTCTAGTGAAAAATGGAATGTTCTTCAAAGCTGTAATTGGAACTGGATTCTGTGCATTGAGGGCAAGTGGGCTGCTACTAGTGAAGTTAACAAAATGGTTTTTGTTGTGCCATTTTGATTGCCCTGAGAACCCTTGTTGATTGGATAAAATGTCTACCAGGTGGAGGGGTTGATAAAGTTATATTAGGTGGAGATGGTGATCTTTTTGGTCTTCTTCCTCTCCTTCCTCTGCCTGGTAATAGCTACAAGTTGACAAATAACCCTTCTTCTCGAGTATCAGACCTGGTTCAAATTCTTCTCATGTACCTGGGCAACCTGTGTTACTATACCACTAAATTCTATCCCTTCAGAGTCGCCATATGTTTTGGGGAACATGAGCCTCAAAAGGCTGGATTCTTCCAAGTTACACACGAAACCTGACAATATTAAAAAATAGAATTTAAAACTTTGAAGGAATCGGAAGATACAGTTCTTCAATTCGGTTATCGGGTTTTGTTGTGACAGCTACTAATCCTCCGAACGGTACAAGTAAAACTCAGGTCATGCAAGGAAACTTACATGACCTGAAATATGTTGTGTTAAAACTTGGGATAGGCTTCACACCTAGGAAAACCCAAAATACTAAAATCAAAGAAATTTTTAAGGTCAAAATCTCAAAAATCTAAGAATACCCTTTTGAAGAATATCCCCCGATCTATTATCTAGTGAAATTTTGACTTGTTTTGAGCAAGTTAAGCCCTTGAAAATTGATTTTAGAGTTCATCCTGAAAGATGAAAAAAAATCTGAAATTGCAAAAATTGCAATTTTTAAGTCCAACTTTTCTTGAAAATTCCTTCAAATCTTGTGGAAAGACCTCTTGGTCTCACCGGGCATGCCAAAATTATTGATGGCCATTTGAATATCTGCGTCAGGGTTTGCTTCCTATCGGGGTGTCAAATATTAAACTAATATAAATATACAAATAATCTAGTATTTATTCTATGGCAAATAACAATTCTCATGAACAAAATACTATAAAGTGCACCATTATTCTGCTGGTAATACATGTATTGTCAAGACCTGAATATAACTTTGTGCAACGACAAATTGCGCCTGGGTGTACAACATATCACATGTCAAAAAATTCCTCTTTTACGTGATTACCTACAACCTGTGCAAGTTGTGCATGACTTCTTATGACTGAGTATGAAAATCTTTTGCTGTACACCTCTAAGCACGAAATAACACATTGGCATCACTTTCAGTCTAATGTCAAAAAAAGGAAAGCTGTGCAGCTATAACCTAGGGAGAGAGGCGAGAGATGCCATTTCCATGTCGACATCTTCTGCACATTGCCTTCAAAATTGCGCCTTGGCGCATCTATTTTCAATGTCTAGAGAGTAAAGAACCTGAACCAAGGAAGTCTAAAACTCATTTTCTTTTCGACATTTTACCATATCATAAGTACATGCAGGGCGCATCAATTTTTATTTCGATTTCAAATTCATACCTACACTTTTAAGGCGCATCTACTTTCATTGTTGTATATATCTGTCTTACCTGGGTAAAGGGTAGACAAATAGAAGAATATGGAAATGTTAGAAACTCAAAATCTAACATTTCCATATTATGCCACCAGTCTACCCTTCACACAGGTAAGACAGATATGTACGACAATGAAAATGGATGCGCCTTGGTGCAGTGTATATGAAAATGAAATCGACATGAAAATGGATGTTTTATGCCCTGGCACTTAGGATAAGGTAAAATGTCGACATGAAAATGAGATTTAGACTTCCTTGGTGCAGGTAAGAAAATGTAGACATTGAAAATAGAAAAATTTTGCCAAGGCGCAATGTTGGAGTGCACTGAGCAGAAGATGTCGACATGGAAAAATCTCGCGCCAAGGTGGAGGTCTAGAGGTGCACTTTTTTTGAAGATAACTGACATGATGAAAAAGTCACGCCGTGGTTGCAGTGTTAGAGGATTTTCATACTCAGTCAAAAGAATGTCGACAACTTTGATAAAAGGTCATGCCCTTGCACAGGAATTTTTTGGATGTGCACACATTGTAATTAATGAGTTGTCGACACGTAAAAAGTTACACCCAGGCTTGCAATTTGGAGGCACAAAGGACAAGGTGTCGACACCAATTATTCAGCACCTATGGTGCACTTAAGAATTGTTATGTTGACATGAGGATGGATGCTAGCCATTAGGTGGATCTTTATATTAGGCGCAACATTTAATGAGCTTTGACACCCCGACAGGAAGCAAACCCTGACACAGATATTCAAATGGCCATCAATAGTTTTGGCATGCCTGGTGGGACCAAGAGGTCTTTCCACAAGATTTGAAGGAATTTTCAAGAAAATTTGGACTTTAAAATTGCAAGTTTTGCAATTTCAGATTTTTTTTCACCTTCCAGGCTGAACTCTAAAATCAATTTTCAAGGGCTTAACTTGCTCAAAACAAGTCAAAATTTCACCAGTTGATAGATCGGGGGATAATCTTCAAAAGGGTATTCTTAGATTTTTGAGATTTTGACTTTCAAAATTTCATTGTTTTTAGTATTTCAGGTTTTCCGAGGTGTCAAGCCTGTCCCAAGTTCTGACACAACGTATTTCAGGTCTTGTAAGTTTCCTTGCATGACCTGAGTTTTATCTATACCTTTTGGGGATTAGTAGTTTCACAACAAGACCCAATAACCGAATTGAAGAACTGTATCTTCTGGGTCCTTCAAAGTTTTAAATTTTGATTTTTTAATATTGTCAAGTTTGGTGTGTAACTTGGCAGAATCCAGCCTTTTGAGGCTCATTCCCCTAACACATCTGGCGACTCCGAAGGGATAGAATTCAGTGGTCTAGTAGCAAAAGTTTCCCAGGTGCATGAGAAGAATTCGAACTAGGTCTGATACTCAAGAAGAGGGGTTATTTTTCCACTTGCAGCTATCACCAGGAAGAGGAAGGAGAGGAAGAAGACCACAAAGATCACCATCTCCACCTAACAGGACTTTATCAACCCCTCCACCTAGTAGACCTTTCATCCAATCAACAAGGGTTCTTAGGCCAATCAGAATGGCACAACAAAACCCTTTTGTCAACTTCACTGGCAGCAGCCCACTTGCCCTCAATGCACATAATCCAGTTCCAATTGCAGCATTTGAAGAATATTCCATTTTTCACTGGAGAAAATCATACCACTCCTGGTGATCATGTCAAAGACATTGCTAACGTTTGTGTAATCCATGAGATAAATGAAATGGATGTTGCTGTCAAATTATTGGCATCTTCATTCAAAGGGAAGGCATTGCAATGGTTTAGGAGCCTTGGAGCTGGTTCTATCCAAAATTGGAATCATTTATGCATAGTTCTCCATGAGCAATTTAGAGAAAAGGGAGACAATTTGTCTCTACTAGAACAATTGACAACTATCAAGAGAGCTCCCAATGAGCAACTGACTGACTTCAACTTCAGATTTCAAAGGTCTTGGGATAGAATTCCAGTGGCCGTTAGGCCAACAGCTGAAGGTGCTTTTCTATACTATCTTAAGGCTTTGAATTCTTATATTTCTATGTTAATTCAATCTATGGGAGGTACAACCTTACCTGCTGCTTATAGCATTGCCATTAGGGCTGAAAACTATCTTATTCAAGCTAGTAAGCTGGCTCCTAGGCCTCCCATGCCCTTGTATCCAAACTTAGAAAATCTAAGCACTAGTCAAGCACCCACTTTGGCTCCTATTCCCACTCCTAGAAATCAAAGTTCAAATGAAACTTCTACTTCATCCTCTAGTGCTTCAAATGAACTCCAAGAGGTCATGAAACAATTGCAAAATTTGGGAAATGAGCTGGTTACACTCAAAAGGTAGCAAGCCCAAAGTTTTAGACCTTCTTATCATCCTCAAGCTCAACCTAATAGGCAACCATACTAGCCCAATAGGCCACCCAATCCAGCTGCAAATCAAAGCCAAGTAAGGCCTCCTGCTAATAGACCATTTCAGCCCTATAACCCCAATGTTGCATCTACTTCTAAAGCATTAGTGCCAGTGCAAAACAATATAGCTCAAGAGTATGATTGGTGTTTCCCATGTAATGAACCTCACAACCAATCTATGTGCTTCAATGGTGCTTTAAACCAAGCCTTGATGGTGACAACTACTGGCGTTGAGGGTGAAGTGAGTCAAGAAACAAATCAGCAACAAGGGACATCTCAGCAAAACACAGCTCCAAATGATACCGCACTTGTGAATTGGCAAGCTGAGGATTTTTGTGGCATGAATCAAATAATTTCTCAGAGTGTAGCAGCTAACACAAGATCAAAGAAGAGGAATATTGGTGAAGGGCAGTCATTGGCTCCAAGTGATCTACAACCTTCCATCACTCCACAAGGTGTTGGTAAGTAAAATACAGCTCCAAACATGCAAGGACAGCCCAAACCACCTTCTAAACCAACTCAAATGCCAGCTTGTTGCTGCCCATGTGCAAGAAAGGAATGTGCAGGCTAAAGGACAACAAAGAGATGTTTCATCCCCATTTAACATCATTGATCAAATGAAGAAGACAAATGTGAATATATCAATGTGGGAATCTTTATCCATCCCAGGCCAAAGAGATCTTCTACAAGCTGCCATGAAGAATTGGTCAACTTCAAACCAGTAGGTCCATATGCAAGAGAATGTCCTCACAAATGCTGCTCAGCCTGAAGGGAATCATGGAGGACAACAAGGTAAAGTTTTGAAACCCCCTCCATTCTATGTTTCATTAATCATTGGGGATAAACTAGTACACAATTGCATGATTGATTCTGGGGCAAGTAGTTCTTTCATGCCCAAGCAAATAGCTGATCAGTTGGGTCTCCAATATGAATTCATATCAAAGGGGGTAGTGCAATTGGATGGGACAGTAGTAGCAATGGTGGGAGTGATTAAATGTTTGAATCTTACCTTGCATGTATGCCCCAACGTTACCGTTTTGCAAGATGTGTCAGTGATAGATTTTCCACCACTCTTTTCCCTATGCTTATCAAGGGATTTCACAGCTAAAATTGGAGGCTACTTGTCTGCTGATTGCTCACACATGTTGTTCAGAACAAGATATGGTACTAAGGTCACAATAAGATCTGAACCAATTGCGAAAATTTTATATTGAGCCTCATACTCCAAGCCAAATCAATGCCAACTTGTTCAGTCATTTGATCAAGAAGATTATCCAAGCACAGATGAAGCTGACACCAAAGTTGGAAGCATCCCAGATTTGACTCTTGATGAATGGGCAAGCAAGGTACATGCTTTTGATCCCTACCAAGAAGTAGAAGAATCTGAGCTAGGAGTCCTATTACATGCATGAAGAAAACTAGTCTATTCCTAGCATCACCAAAACAGACCATAAGGATGACAATGAGGTATGGCAATTATTTTTCGATGGATCAAGGAGTAGGCAGGGTACAGCAGGAGTTATGCTTGTTTCACCTCAAGGCATCAAATATTATTCAGCTTTCTGTTTCCAGTTTTTCTGTCAAGACAGACACAGCGGAGAATATCAGGTTGTGTGTGGACTTCATGAGACTTCATTTGGCCAGAAATACCATTAGGGCACTTCCTTCAATGGAACAAATATTACAAGTGTTTCCTAGTTTAGCGAGCTAATCATCAGCCTGAATGGCTACTTAGGGGACAATCAGATTATGGTGAAAGAAGATGACCTGTTCAAGGGATTTCACCACCAAATGGAACAGGGTATGGGACAAACACTTGAGGTATTTGGGCTAGCAAGCATGATGTCCATACCCAAAGGGCAATGGATATGGCAAAAGGCTTGCAGTCAATTGGAGCAATGTTCTGATGTGGTTGACGACATTACTGTAGGGGAAAAAATGTAGCGGTATGGGACCTCTTTCATCTGAGGCAGATTTCAGAGGCTGCATCAAGATTCCATGTATCATAATCCTAGGAAGAATGGCAATGTCTTGGCTCACGAAGGATCAGGCTTCGTCAATATTGTTTACAAGAAGAGGGGTTGATGATTGACAGCTAGAAAGAGTTGAAGACAACATCGAGAAGCCATTGCCAAGTCACAAGAAGGCTCAAGTAGCTATCTTGCGGACATGATCAATTTTTTCCACAGGGTTTAGTTCCAAACATTAGTAGCTCTCATAAAGCCAATAACACTGAAGCTGACAGAGTGTGGAATTTAAGTGGACGATTTGAAGGCAAATCGTCAATTTCTTAGGTCAAGAAAGAGGCTATATCTCAAGCTCCAACTCTTGTCAATTCAGACTTCTCCAAGGACTTCAGGTATATGCCTTTCGTGGTGGAGACACAATTTCTGCAATCTTGTTACAGCAAAACAGAGAGGGATTAGAACAACCCAGTTGCTTTCTTCAGTCAAGGCTTGATAGGAATAATCAAAACAAGGTACTCGTTCATTGAAAAGCATGTCCTTGCTAGTGATCAGGAGCTTAAAGAAATTCAAGCACCTAGTCTCAAATAACAAGATCCGATTATTGGTCTCTCATGCGGGAGTCAAGGACTTCCTTCTAAACAAGGATCTAATGAGAAACGTGAAGGATGGATAAATCGTGTCATGGAATATGACATCGAAATTAAGGTCACTAAGCTGGTCCGTGGAAAGGGATTATGTGAACAACTAGCCTTGAGTCAGCAAGTTGAAGCAGGTGATGAAAAAGAGACTGTCTTGGTACTACAGGATGGTCAAGAACAAGAAATGATGATGTGCCCACTCCTTGTTGGACTCAAGAATATGATACACTTCCTACAGACAGGCCTATGCCCTCTAGAAATGAGCAAAGAAAAGAGGAGATACTTCAGATTACAAGCCATTCCATATGTGCTTGTTGATGGTGTTTTGTTTAAAAAAGACATCAATGGAGTTCTATTGAGGTGCATTGGGACATGTCAAATTGAGAGGGTGTTACAAGATTTTCATGATGGAGATTCCAGAGGACATTTTGCCCCACGAGTAACAGCTCTCAAGATAATGAAGGCAGGGTATTATTGGCCGACAGTGTTCAGTGACTGTTATACATGGATAAGAAAGTGCAAGAAATGTGCACTCTTCATAGGAAAAGAAAGACTAGCAGCACTTCCATTGCACCCAATTTTGGTTGACCAACCATTTATGCAATGGGGATTGGACTTCATCGGGGTCATCAATCCAAACTCAAGCCAAGGCCACAAGTGGATTCTCATGGCAACGGACTATTTCACCAAGTGGACCGAAGCAGTAGCGCTCAAAGAGGCAAATGAGTCTAACATACTAGACTTTTATGAAGGAATAGTGACCAGGTTCGGTGTGTCGGCCACTATAATATTAGACAATGCATTGGCATTCATAGGTTCCAAGATTACAAAATGGGCTGTCAAGAATGGAATCTATTTGAGCACCTCTTCAAATTATTACCCACAGGTTAATGGACAGGTAGAGTCCATGAACAAGAATTTGCTAAGAATCATCAGAAGAACTCTGGATGAAAACTAAAGGACATGGCATACCACGCTAAAATCAGCAGTTATAGGGCTTGATAGGATAACACCAAAGAGGTCTATAGGTAATTCTCCCTACAAGTTCGTCTATGGGAAAGAGGCAGTATTTCCTATATCTTTAGAACTACCTGCATTGGAGCTCAATGAAGCAGTTGGAGTTTTCTGAGTTCGAACCAATGGAAGCTAGATATGCGGAGTTGATGGGATTGGAGGAAATAATAGAACATGTCCATTTAGAGGATTGAGAAATGATCAGGCCTTAGTAAAAAGATGGTTTGATAAGAATGCAAGAGAAAAGACCTTCCAGGAAGAAGACCTAGCTCTAAAATGGGATGTAGATCAGGCAAAACCAGGAAGGCATTCCAAGTTTGATGCCATTTGGACTGGCCCCTACATGGTCGCAGGATGTAAAAGTAGTAATGCATTCCAATTGTATACATTGGATGCAGAAGAACTCCCGATTTCAGTTAATGAAATCTATCTTAAACATTGCTTCTAAAAGGAAAAAGTTTCCCCTTGTAAATATTAGCCTAGATTTCAATTCCTCTAAGTGCGGATGCACATTGAATCTTGTTGTAGTTAGGTTTCAATTTCCCTCAGTGCTTCGGCACAGGTTTTTTTTCTCTCATGTTTAAATTTCTATAGTTTAGCGTGCTCACAAAGAAGGGAGTTATAGTATCAGGCTCGGGATCAGATATTAGGTTGGTTTTAAGCTATTTCTTATGACTCCATGCCCAATGGATTGCTAAAATTCCACTGATATTCTACCTAGTAGGCAGGTGATCCCGTTGAGTTTCTAAATTGTTGTATATATTTTCCTCCTTGGGTAGATATGGCGCATCTACAGAAGAGGTGTAAATCACAAGGTGTTAACATGTAAAAAGTTGCACCCAGGCGCACAGAAGAGGTGCAAATCACAAGGTGTTGACACATAAAAAGTTTCACCCAGGCACAAGGAAGAGGCACAAATCACAAGGTGTCGACACGTAAAAATTTGTGCCGAGGTGCATGGAATAGGCACAAATCACAAGGTGTCAACACGTAAAAAGTTACGCCTTGGTGCAAGGAAGAGGCACAAATTAAAAGGTGTCGACACGTAAAAAATTGCACCCTAGCGTAGGTTGGAGGCGCAAATCACAAGACATCAACACAAATTTTTCAGTGCCTATGGCACACTTAATAGTATGTTGACACGAGGATAGTTGCGCCAAGGCGCATCTTTAAGAGGCACAACATTTTGAGCAAAAAGTTACGCCCGGGAGCAGGTTGGAGGCACAAAGCACAAGGTGTCGACATGTAAAAAAATCATGCCCTGGCACAGGTTGGAGGCGCAAAGCACAAGGTGTCGACACGTAAAATGTTATTTATAGGCACAAAGCACAATAGAATAGAATAATTATTTATATTTTTGTTCAAATATTTGTTATTTATGTTATGAAGATATTAAACTAATCTTTTGTTATGTTAATTATTGGTTTATTTCCTTAACACCCACAATGCTAGGTAGCTTCTCATGTCATTCAAAAAAACAAAAAAACAAAGAACAATATATAATACCTATTGTGATTCCTCTTCCCATTTGAGTCTTTTTCTATGGTATATAACATTGATCGTGTTAATTAAATACTATGACCTCATTAATAATATTCTTTTTTAACACCTAAGATGTCTTATTAAGGACCTTTTTACCTGAATACTTAATGAGGTGGTGCTTTTACGTTGTGAAACCTATCATTTTATGGAAGATTGAGGTGATCATGTCTTTATATTGTAGGTATGATAATTTAATGAATAAGTTTAATCCCCTACTGCGTAATTTTCCATTTGTACTAGAGTGGGTGGCCAAATCCTTACAAGATAGTTATTGGTTGTACTTATTATTTATCCCTTGTGAGATATAAATTATGTGAGTGGAGACTAAGTTTTGAATTACTTGTGTATTTACCCACCAATTGAAATAGGTCCTTAGCAAAATATTGTAATGCTCAAAATTATTTGGGATATCTCTCTTGCAATATACACTTAATACTTACATGTCTAAGAGAAATGAAATGAGTTATCTTGTGCGAGGTCATAATCCTTATAATCTTAAATCTCTATTTGTTATGTAAGTTCTCTAGGAATAAATTTGTTCCAAAATGATGTTACACATGACAAAAGTAACAGTGTAAATGTAGTTAGTAAAAAGAGTAAATAAGATTAATCTACAGAAACCTTGCACTAAAAAATGGTACACCATTGAGCGATGTCAAAACCAACTACAATATCAAATGTGATCATAAAATGAATGTAATAAGGTAGAGGTCCACGACTAATAAAACCTAATGACTCAAAAAATCAAATATAATGCATGCTCACATGCTTTTTTTGCATAAATGTGGATTAAACAACGATGCTAATGAAATAATAAAGTGTTTCCTTGAGAATGGGATACATTCAACTAAATCCAAGGTCTTTTGAGTTAAGGATATTACACTCGAGTGGGAATTTTAAAATATAGAACCCCTGGCGTAGATAGGAATATATCGAACCTAGGATCACTTAAGAAGTAGAATTTATGGTCAAAACAAGTAATTCACCTGTTGCAATTGAGAGAAAATCCTTAAGATTATGAAATAGAAGTAGTTTGAAATATGAAATTCTTCACTTAAATTCAAAGAAAAAACTCTATAACAGGAACACATGTGTAATTCACCCTTCCATTCACAATATGACTGTGAAAATATTAATCCTTAGTTTGAGCAACGAATTGTGAATCAGGAATGACAAAACTTAATTATTTAACCTTAAAATTTGGTTTTAATAATTGGAGGATGAAAAAAGTGTATTGTTAGTATTAAACAATGCTATGAAATGAACTTAGGACAAGTTTTCTATTGATCTAGTAACCTTCCTTTTTCTTCATGTGAATTTTCCTCAATATACCAAGAGTATTTTTCCAAACCTAGTAAACACGTCTCTTTCAACCAAATCCTTTTAAGTCAAATACTAGAATATTCATGTGTGTATATACGTTCCTAATAAAAATCATGCTATATAAAGTTATTTCCATAATAGAAATGATCAAATTCTAAACGAGTGAATTGTTAAAATAAAAACATGCAACCTAGTTGTAAAGGAAGGAAGGGTCCCATGTTATGTTTTCTTCATACAATTATAGTCAAGTAAACAATTTTTTAGAAACAAACCTTTAACATAAGAACTGAATACTAGGAGACTCGTAGTTGTTTAAAATGATTTTTTTTTAATAAATGAGCTATGGATAACTAATGGAATTGGAGAAAGTAACCAACCACGCATTCTCCATTAAAGACTAATCCTCTGTAAAATAACATAATCGGAGTTTGAAAAAAAGGAAATTTTAAACCTTATGTTCTTAATCCTATTGAAAACTATAAGGTCATACAATGGAAACCTATATGTAATGAATATGTAAACCATGAAAAGGTCATGTCATGGAATATGCTTATCCTATGTTTCTTACTATAAGTAGGTCGTTGTCTTGGTTTATGTCATTTGATTAATACATTGATGTGTACCCTATATTATCCTATTGTATGAGTGGGTTCATGTTTATGTAAGTGTCTTACGTGATGTTGAATTTCTTTATTTTGATCCTATGTGGTGTTGTATAGTGTGCAATTAAAGTAAAAACAAGTATCTTGACAATTCTATTGTTATATTTTTGTGTTGAAAATGTGGGCATTACATATGGTATCAAAGTGAAGGTTCATGCTCTCAAACCTCTAGGACAGATTGAAGTTGTGATGATCTTTCATGTGGTCGTTGAGATGAGAAGAGTAATGCAATATATGTTATAATGTGATCAATGTTGTAATATTGATATTATGAATGCACATGTTGAGCATGCCAGTTAATGCGTATTTGTTATCATGTTGATGTGCTTGTGATGAGGGTATTCATTCTCATTTTTGTGGACTCAATGAGTAGTTCATGTGTGATGTGCCACTTATTTGTGTTTGAAAAGAATGTGATTGTGGATTACTGAGTGTTTGAGTTTTTTTTTATTATGTGATATGAAGGTGTGTGATGTTTGGCATGAAAAAATTAGTGTATAGTAAATTGGATTTTATTGTGATGTTGCCAACGTGTTGTGATGAATCGTTTGTGTCACCATGTTGTTTTGCAATTGACTGTATGTTGTAATGTAGTCACTGTTTTCTACATACGTATAATTCATGTAATATGTGATGGTTCATGTCATGAATTAGGAGCATACGGTGATCTTGTAACCCCTATTTTGTAGTACTTGCAGCTTAGATGCATTATGTGGAAAATTGATTTATCATAACCTAGGAAAGTAATGATTTTTTTATACTTTGTATATATACCATGCGTAATACGCTATGGTTAATGTGTGTGAATCAATATTGTGTTAGTGATTTAATTATGTGTTATGTTGTGAACCTTACACTTGAAGAACCTAAGGGAAGAAAATGTCAAGAGTGTATGTGTGGAGAGAGGAGGCATGGACCAGGTTTTCATAATCTTGAGCCAAGTACAAGTGAGGATGTGGAGTCTGATATAGACTAAAAACCCACTTCTATCTATTTAGTTTACTTCAGGATTGCTTAGTATATTGTGGGTGTGCACCACTGTAGGCTCAACTTTAGGGTATCTTTTAGTGGAAAATATTCATAATATGGCTAATATCCCATTTTAGAAAAATTTGAAACAATGAATTTTCTAGCATGGGTTAGTGACTTATTCGCCTAAAAATTCCAGTTTAATTTTTTTTCAGGGGTTGGCTTTGTCTACCCTTAAAAATATCCCCTATATAATCCTAGATTATTAACCATGTAGAACACTACTAGCTCACTCATACAACCAACAACTGAACTTGTACGGTAGATTTTTCATGCACGACAGGAGGTTTTTGATGCATGACAGGAAGTTTTTGATACATGAGAAGAGGTTAGAGATGCATGAAAATCCTTTGTTATTGATTCTTGACAGGAGGGTGAAGACTGCAGATGCATGACATGATGTTTTTGACATGTGGCATGAAGTTATTGATGCACAAAAATATAATGTTGTTGACACATGAAAGGATGGTGGAAGCTGTAAACGTGCAACAAAATATTTGTTGTTGTGTAACAACAAGGTTGTTGTCGCATGACATCAACCTTGCTATCACATGATATAAAATCTCTTGTCCTGCATTTTCAGCCTTTCTGTCACATGAATTCAAAATGAAAGCTTCCTTCTAGAGAACATTTTGCATATAAACCCCAAAAAAATTCAACTTTCAAACAAAAGTAGTTTCGGGGATATTCTTTGGGGATTTTCGAACTCCAATTTTCCCAGAGATCTCTTAAAATGAACCTTACTCAACTTATGAAACTTATGTCCCCTGATCTTTCCTATTGGGTTGTCCATCGAAGAATCATATGTGATTTTGACTATGTTGAGCCTTTTGGGAGTATGGAGTGTGGGATTATGTTAAGCCTTATGGGAGTATGGAAGAATCCTATGTGATTTTGATATACTCATTTCTTGTTACTTTTATAATTTACGAGTTAAGGCTAGACATCCGAGTGTTAGCAACTCAAGGATTACCCCTTTGGTAGTCGAATAAGGCAACGCAGTGCTTGTAATGTGACATTTCTATATATGTATTTTATTCATAAATTGATGATTACCTCTTTCCTTGTTAGAACCAATAGTTTTCTTGATTGATGGGTGCTTAGATTTTTGAATTTTTAATTAATTTTTTCACGTACATGTAGATTGTTGCACTAACTATTCCTAATTAGCAATTTTTAATTTTTTTTTTTTTTTTTTTTTTTCATGTTTAAAAGTTTTATATCCTTGCCCAAGGCTTCAGATTTTTTCCACTTGGCATTTGAGATGGATTTTTATCTTTTTTCTAATGTCGTAATGTGTTGGAATAGGTTCATATGATTCACCATGGAGTGGTTGAACCTATAGAACAACTTCATTGTATGGGGGTGTGCCCCAAGGAGTTATAGATAACTAGTGGGTTGTTGAACCACAACTTATTATGTCACTTCGGTGGGGGTGTGTTATCCCCGTTTTGAGTTCACGACAAAATGATCGGATAACCCCTACAAAATTTTTGAAGTGATTTTGCATTATGGCCTCTTTTAAAGAGAATCGGGTTTTCGGGTGTTACTAACAGTTTGACATAAGTTTTAACATGCTTTATGTCTTGTATCTTCCGAAACCCGAAACCTACCTCATATTGTGAAAATCGGGTTTTCAGACATCGATCGCATCAGAACATACCTAAGTTAAAACATGTTTTGTGTTGTCTGACTTCCGAAACTCGAAACCCGCCTTGTATTGAGAAAATCCTTTGTATTCGGGTTTTCGGAACCACAAAGCATCGGAACATCCATGATCCAAAACATGTTTTATGCTCCATGCTTTCCGATTCCCAAAGTCCGCTCAATCCTTTGTATTTGGGTTTTTGGGTCTATGTAGCATCTAAGCACCTCATGCTTTATGCATCATGTTTTCCGAAACCCGAAACCCGAATTGCACTAAATCTCCTCGTGTCGGGTTTTCGGACCCCTCCAACATGTTGACATGGCATTCATGCCGAGTGGTCGCTGAGTTGGCATGTGCCGAGCTGAAGTGTATTTATTACCAATTTTCTTATAAATACGTGGATTTCCACGTCATTCTTACCATTCATATTTTTAATTCGTGGATTATTCGCGCGTGCTCTTCCATTTTCAAAACCTGAAAACTCATCTTGCTCGATTGGATCATCTGTTTTTGATCTTACATTTCTCGAATTGAAGGTATTTTTCTTTCCCTTCTTTATTCTGGGTTTTTATCGATCGATTGCGCGTATTTTCCTCCCATTTTCTTGCCGGGTGTTGAAGGTTTTCTTTCCTTCTTCTTTCTGAGTTTCTTTGGAAAGGGTTTTAGGTTTTTAGGGTTTTTCTCTTCTGAACTATCACTTGGTTCTATTCTCTTGAAATTCTAATTATATGCATGATGCATGGGTAACAAAAAAGAAAAAGGAAGTTGTATGTTTGGAATTCAAAGAAAGACTCTGTTTTTGCTTCTCGAATTTTGAAGATTGTTTTGCAGATTCAAAGGTCCGAAGTATATTGGAAGCAAGTGTCGGGGTTCCTCAAAGTTCCGACGTCAAAAGTGGGTGCCGGGTTTCCTCCCGTTTCCGTCATTGACAGTGAGTGCCGGGCTTTGCCAAAGTTCCGACATATCAAACTTGTCGGGTTCTCAGGGTTTTCTGATATCCTCCTAAGCATGTCGGACTTTCCTATTCTTCCGGTGTATTTAGTCAATCGGGATTTTCAGTGTGGATAACATCTCTTGAGTTTCAAGCCTTTATCCCTCCAACATTCTTCATGTCGAACCCTGGTCCATCTCACGAGAAGGCCGAGAAGTCTAGCAGGATGAAGTACAAATTCAAGAAGCCAGAATCCCCATCATGTATTGATTGCAATTATGATATCAGGGACACTGAACTTGGCAATATAGACATGGATGACTTCTGGAATAGGGTGAAGAGTTCTTCTCAGACCCCGTGGATGACAGCTTTAGCTGACAGTGGCTTGCCCCTTGCAGCAGGCTTTCCCATATCTGCCCAATGTCCAGAATTGGTTTTGGTTTGTGCATCTAGTTACGACTCGGCTTCTCGTTCCGTGAGGAATCAGGCTGGTGAGGTAGTCATCAAACTAGAAGGAGCTTATTTTGATGATCTCCTGAAACTACCTAATTTCGAAGAGTATGGGGACCTAAACATCAAGTCGGCTCAGAAGGCCTGGGACAGTAACCAGGAAAATTGCATCAAGGATGTCAACAAGAAGTTCCTGGTCAAGGCTAAACCAGTAGTATCTAGATTTGCAAGGACTATCCCTAGATGTTATTTCATACAAGAAATCAATGATATTATAACCCTGCTGAGCCGGGTTTTTGGCTTGCCGGAATCAAATTTATTTCATGGATGGATGTATCAGTTTATGGTCACCATCAAGAAGAATCAGCAAGGGATTGACTGGGGAACCCTTATCAGCAATGAAATTGATTCTCAGATGACGATGGTCTTATCGACTAGAAGGTTTTATATGTTTTCATATGTGGCTTATGCAGCAGCCGGGATGAGGAACTATCCCGGGCTGGATACTAAGGGAAGCAGAACGACAAACCCAGTTTATAAATATTTCCCTCAATTGACGAAGAAGGAGTCCAAAGAACATTTTAGAAGGGTAAATGATGCCTTCTTCTACGAGAATATCTGCCGGCTGAACCCGGGACTAATAAAGACAAGAGTCTCAGACGAGGCTTGGACTGAAGTATCCAAATGGGGGTGTATCTTCTTGCAATTCAAGAAGTTTACATATCTTCGAACAGTCATGTACTCAGGAGAGCCTTTCCGTCTGCCTCGCTATCCAGGGGATAGATTGATATTGATAGAATTGGTCAGACAGCTGTTGGATTTTCACAAATTCCAACAAAGCAAGCATAAGGCAGCAGTATCCTTCCCAATTTCTATTGCGAGATATACTTGCTCGACAGTGGCAAAGGCCAAAAATGTTGAATGTGAACTTCAGGAGAAATTAAAGAATCATATGAAGTCTCGGGATGGTTTTGACATCCGAGGAGTGCTTAGAGCCTATGGAGCCCAACATCTGCACAGGCCTGACATTGAGGATATATGGGTTGATCTACGTAACGAAGTTGCGGTTCGCAGAAAAGATAATAGTAGGTTGACTATTAATGAGATTCAGACGCTAGAGATTTCTGATTTTCCAGATGGCACGACTGACAATGAAAGTGTGTCGGATATGTCCTATGATGGGCTTAATGAGGATCGATACGTTTTCCCACCTATTGATTGGTTGGCCAGCGAAAAAGCCTCTATCACAGATAGGTCGGCTCTCATTCTTGCTCGCACCAAAAAATGGCTCTCCTCTTGGGGCATGAATTTTAAAGATGAAAAGTTTCCCAAGTTGGCTGCTTCGGAGGTGGGGCCCTCCCAAAAGAAAAAGGAAAAAGAATCTCCTGGGGGGCCTATAAAAATCAGGATTCCCAAGAAGAGGAAAGAAAGAAAAATCTCTTCAATTGTTTCTCTAGCAGAAACGGTGGTTGTGCCAGAATCACCAACACCACCAGAAATAGGAGAAATTAATTTAGAAGAAGGA
The DNA here is from genome assembly GCA_019776745.2 of Taxus chinensis. Taxonomy (NCBI): domain Eukaryota; kingdom Viridiplantae; phylum Streptophyta; class Pinopsida; order Cupressales; family Taxaceae; genus Taxus; species Taxus chinensis. Next base: position 565,581,137 of record CM034152.1, on the reverse strand, counting down.
GGAAGCCAGCTCTTGACTTCATCATTTGTTGATTATCAAATTGAAGAAACTTTGTCTCTTGCATCCCAGGCTTTGGAAACTGAATCTGTGCCTCCCCCTCAACAACCACTCCAACCTCATCATTCCCCATCCACTTCTTCAAGCATGGCTGGTATTTTCTCTGGACTCTCACCCCTCTCTGCTGGAACCCAAGTGATCACCAGCATGCCCCAACCTGTACCTCTCTTTGTTGCATCTACTACCACATTGGCTGCTGTTCCCCCTTCAATAGTAGAATCTTCTCCCCTTGAGAGTAGAATAGCATTTAATAGAACATTGGAAATTTCCTCTGATACGCCACAATGGCTACTCGAGAAAACTCCGAGGAAGAGGAAAGTAATTGTACCCCTACCAGCCTTTGATTTCAGCTCACTCAAGGCTCCTACTGCAAAGTCGGCCAAGAAGCCCAAAATAGTTTCAAGGGTTTTGGTAGATGCTTCAAGAGATAAGTTCGCAGAGATTGCCACTCCCTCAGCTGACAAAACTAGAGAGGATATAACAGCTTCTGATTATCAGATAACCAAGGTGGCTCTAGGGAAAGTGACAGCAGAAGGAGAGCAACAAGATGCATGGGCTTCCATAGACGTGCTGTGCCAAAAGTTGAAAGAAACAAAGGACAGTAGAAATGAGCTTAAGGAAAAAGTGGAGCAGTTGACAGAGGTTTTGATTAAACTCTCAACACCCCTGGAATCCATACCATCTTCTTTTGTATCTGCCGGATTCGATTTCTCATCGGTGCCTACGATTGAGAAGATTGCTAAAAAAGGAAGGGTGGTTGATGAATGGATCCAAAAGTTGCTCCAACAGGGGAAGGAAGTAATTCAAGATGTGGTGAAGGTTCATGAGTCTTTGGGAGAGATTCAGAAGGAAGGAGAGAAGATGGATGAGGAATTCACTGAAGAAATTGGACAACTTGATTTGACTTGTGAAGCTCTCCAAGTGCTAAAGAAAATACCAGCACATCTCTTGGTAGAAGAAGGCGTTCTTCCACATACAGATATACACTTCCAGCTGACCAAGGCCATCAGGTTCAGAGTAAAGATTCTCAATGAAGCCTGCAGCAAGTTGAGAGAATCAAGGGATAAATTGATCGATGGTAAAAGTGATCTGGAATAAGAATTGCTAAAGATTTGACCAAAGGTGTCAGTTGGGAACTTAGGTATCCTATCAGCAGATGATCTCTTCAAACAAGTCCAAGAATCTGTTCAGCATGAACCTGTACACGGATTTGACCTTGAAGTCATTGGTCAGTTTGTAAGGATAGAGCATACTTTGGAGGCCTTAAGAAAGCTCAACAAAGGATTAAAGAAACTTCCCGGCACTGCCAGCGATGTTCATGAAACCTGCGAAATGTGGAATGATCATTCCACTGCACCTGATGAGAATGAAATGCAAGGCATTATTCGGAATTTCCAGGAGTTTTGGAAGAAACAGTCTCAGCTGGAGGAAGAGAAAGAAGAAGAAGCAAAAGATGATGATTCGGATTAAGTCCCAACGTCCCATGTCACTTCTATTTTTAGATTGACATGTCTTTTTTATTTCCGTTTTGTCATATTTTTTAATCATGCTTTGACTTGATCTCCTACGTGAGAATCATGCAAAACTGAACTCCAGTTAAAGTGCTACTTTTTAGGATCTGTCCTATTTTATCTCTAGTTCCTTTTGTTATAAATAAGGGATGCCTGTGCATTCAAAAAGGTCGAGAATTTTTGAGCATTAAGGGGCTATTGGAAAGGAGAAAAACTTTGTGTTTTCTTTCAATCATTTTGAAGAATAGAAGTTGATATTGTTTTAAAGAGTTTGTGTTGTGAAATATATCTTATTTAAGACAGTGTTCTTATGTTCGTGATCTTAAAGCTATTCTTTGCATAGAATCTCAGTGTTTCTAATTATCTCAGACATTATATCTGTGATCTAAAACTTGTATGATTATTTCGTGCTCTGTGTTTACTCGAAAGAAAATACGTTTCTCCCATTTCTTTTCTACCGTGATTCTTTCACTGTAACAGTTTCTAACCTATTTCATTTACGAAATTAATATCATTGAATCGTGTGAATGTGGATCTCGGGATTTCATCCCAACCCCCAATGGTTAGATTAGTGTGAATATTGTATATATTATGTACCGTGTTTTAGATTATCAATAAACAGGCAGCCTCACCTGTCTTTGAGGAGGGATTTAATCCCATGTACTGTGGTTGAACCTCATATTTTTGTTGATAAAATATCCAACCAACAGTTTTTGGCGACTCCGCTGGGGACTACGGATCAATAGTATAAAGCTTATCCTCTCGGTGTCTGGCGACTCCATATCTGCCTTATTTTTAATAAGATCTCCTTTGAGTTCAAGCTGGCCAGGAAGATCCTCACTCGGTCTCGCCGAGCTCAAGGTGAAATTGATCCACTCTTCGAGTTACTGCAATAGCAAAATTTTAGCCTTTCTCCCAACAGCGTTGTCTCTAACCGAACCAGAAGTTCTTCACCTGTTTGGAGAAACCGGATCCCTGAAGAACGGGAAGCATCTGGAACTTGTCGTGCACTACTCTTGTCTGATACTCAGATCCCTGTACGCACTCTTTTCAGAAGGATGGCGGTTCAACCTGTGCCTTGGGGTGTAGTTATTGGTCCTCTTTCCTTGACTCCTCCATTGAATGAGTTACCACGTGGATCTCGTAAAAATATTCCCAAGTTCAATGGAGATGGGAAGCAGCATCCTGATGAGCACATTGCATCTTTCTTTGTTGCATGCGGTGTCCTTAGAGTGGCCCACGAAGATGTCTCCATTCGACTCTTCGTTGAAACGTTGCAGGGAGCAGCAGCTGAATGGTTCTATCACCTTCCAAATGCATGCATCCCAAACTGGGCTACCATGCGGACTAAGTTCAAAGCACATTTCAAACCAGCTGAAGATTCTCATGCTTTGTTAGCTCAGCTCACACATATGAAGAAGGAATCACATGAACCTATGCGGGAATTCGTGTCTAAGTTCAACAAGCTGATCCGAAAGATTCTAGAAATAGCTGTACCGACTCTGGAAAACCAAAAATGCTTTTTCATCAATGCTCAACCTCCTGATATAAGTTTTTTATTACGAAGGTCGGTTATCTCAGATTTGGCTATTGCTCAGTCAACGGCTACTGAAATAGAGGATGATCTCATCTTGGCTGGAAGGATCAAGAAAGACGTACCCAAACTCAAAAATCAAGGTTCTTCTCAAGGTAATACTGATCCTATGTTTGAAAAAATGGCTAATGATTTGATTGCTTTAAAGAAGCAAATGTCTCAGCAGGTGAGCAATGTTCCGTACCGGGATATCCCTAGACGGAATTTTAATAACAATGGTGCACCTGCAAGAGATAGGCCATGGTTAGCTCCTACTCAAACGAGATTACCAATTGAAGCTCCACCCGTTAATGCAGTAGTAGAAATAATTGAAGAAGATGATGAACCAGAAGAACAAGATTCCCGTGAGGATTTCGAAGCTTCAGGATATGCTGATGAGTCTTATGACGAGTCAGCTGGCGACTCTAGCATTGGGTATTTGGAATATGATGAAGATGAATGTGCGCGAGATGGTCAGTCATTTGCTGTCTTCACTCGGTCCCAATCTCAGAACCCCAGAAAACCTCTTGAAAATACTAAGGAGAAGAATAAGGAACCTCCTGTATCCATAGTTAAAAAGGGGTACCCCTATTTCGGTGCAAACTGAAAGAGAGGTTACCAAAAAAGTAGCTACTCCTTTTTCTCCTTCTCCTAAGATCAGTGCCCCAACACAAGCTCATGTAATTAGAACTGAACCTACCATCATTCCTTCTTATACTACTTTTGATATTGTTAATCATGCAAAGAGAACCAAAATTCAAATGTCAGAAGCAGAATACCTTCAGTCAAATCCTGAACAGTTTGAAAAGATGGCTAAGTTTATCAGAAGTAAAGTGGCTATTCCATCACCTTCAAAAGGTCTCCTTCCAAATCCTACTCAACCCACACCTCAGAATAATATGACCTCTGCTTCTTCCTCAGGAAAGATTGAACCATTTTATTTGTCTCAACTTATAAATGGGTTTAAACTCAGCAATTGCATCATTGACTCAGGGGCCTCTGATAATGTTATGCCCGCAAAAGTGGCCCATGCCCTTGGGCTTACTTTGAATAAGTCATATGGATGGTGCTATTCCATGGAAACTAAAAAAGTCCCTCTGATTGGTCAAATCAAGGACGCACAGTTTGCATTTGTTGCTTTTCCTGAGAAGAGAGTGAAAATGACTATTCTGGTTGCCGATATCCCTGCGGCTTATGGTATCCTCTTGGGTAGAGGATTTTGTAAAGACATCGGAGGAGAAATTAATATGGATTAGACCAAAGCCAAGATCCCAGTCAATGGGGTTCATCGGGTTCTTCATCCTGAACCACAGGCGAAGTATTTGGTGACCAAATCAGATGATCCGAAAGCTCAGATCCTTTTCGAAGATGCTAGCTTTGGGAATTATTTCATGGCTTCAGAGATACCCATTGTAGATGTTGAAGAGGAAGATCCCAATGCTATTTGGACACTCGAATTTGATGGTAGCTGCTCAACCTCTGGATCAGGCGCTGGTGTTGTTCTCATATCTCCTAGCTCCGAGATTTTCCCATCAGCTTATAAGTTGCAATTTGATAATACTAACAACACGGCCGAATATGAAGCCATGTTATTAGGAATAGAATTGGCCAGACAAAAGGGAATCAGGAATCTCAAGGTTTAAGGGGATGCGGAGCTGATTGTTAATCAGGTCAGGGGTATATATCAGGTAAAAAATGATTGCTTGAGGCATTACAAGAACAATGTTTGGGATAGTATAGAATGCTTTGATGCATTTTCTATTAAGGTATTTTTAAGAGATTATAATGACAAGGCTGATTCTTTGGCCTTGTCTGCATCTCTTCTTCTCCCTCATCCTCATTTCAAGAAAGATACGTACTCTATCGAGATTGTGTACCGCCCTAGCGTCCCAGATAATGCAACTCACTGGCAGGTGTTCAATGATGATCAACAAGTGTTGGCTTTTCTAGAAAAGGCTGACAATTTCAGTGAGCTATATTTTGAAGGTTCAGAATCAGCCTTTCGTGAAACTATTTCAGATCCATATCAAGAGGTTGATGGTGAATTTATCCAGCTAAAAGGCAACAAGATACCAAAAGGCCTAGTCTCCCTGGAAGGTTTGTTCGACAAGCATGATTGCTTTATCCAAAACAAAAGGCAAGTTGAAGGAGCTTCTTCCTCGGAAGTAGATCAAATCAATCTAGGTTCATCTGATCAACCTCGGATGGTGAATATCGGTAAATGTTGTTCTCCTGAAGAGAAGGTAAGATTCACTTTGCTTTTGAAGAAATACATCGATGTGTTGGCCTGGTCTTGTGCAGATTTGAAATCCTTCAAGCCCAAAGATGTACAACACAGTATCCCTTTGAAGCCTGATGTGAAGCCGTATAGACAGAAGCAAAGACATTACAATCCGAAGAGTTCAGGGACTATCCTGGCAGAAATTCATAAGATGTTAGAAGCTAGAATTATTTTCCCCATCCATCACTCCACTTGGATTGCTAACATTGTTCCTGTCAGGAAGAAGAATGGCGAGATCCGGATTTGTGTTGACTTCCGGAACTTGAATCAGTCATCACTGAAGGATAACTATCCCTTGCCTATTATGGATCAGGTATTACAAACTGTTACTGGATCAGAAATGTTATCCATGCTCGACGGGTTTTCGGGATATAATCAAGTCGAGGTAACCACAGAAGATCAACACAAGACAACTTTCATGACCCCATAAGGTACCTTTGCTTACAGGAGGATGCCATTCAGCTTGATCAACGCCGGAGCTACTTTTCAGAGAGCTATAGACCTGGCATTCAGGGATCTGATGGGCAAGGTCATAGTCGTGTATTTGGATGACTTGACCGTCTTTTCTAAAAAACGGAGTGATCATTATGATCATTTAGAACAAGTACTTCTGAGATGCAGACGTCACGGGATTTCGTTGAATCCTAAGAAGTCCATGTTTGGGGTTACATAAGGGAAGCTGCTGGGTCATATTGTGACTAGAGAAGGAACTAAAATTGACCCAGAGAGGGTAAAGGCTATTCAGAGCCTTACCTTGCCCACAAGTAAAACAGGATTTCATTCTTTCTTCGGAAAGGTTAATTTCTTGAGAAGATTTGTACCTGATTTTTCTGACAAGACCAAGGATATCCTTGGAATGATGAAAGGCAAAGTTCCATTTCGATGGAGTACAGAAGGGAAGCTGGCATTCGAAGAAATAAAAAAGGTAGTTGCTTGCGCTCCTGTCTTAGTATGTCCAGACTTCAAGGAAGATTTCATCATGTATAGCTATGCCTCTTCCCACACAGTGTCAGCTATCCTGATGCAAGAAAATTAAGAAGGCATCGAAGCTCCTATCGCATTCATGAGTTTCCCGTTGAAGGAACATGAGTTGAAGATGTCACAGATTGAAAAACATGCTTACGCAGTGGTACGAGTAGTAAAACATTTCAGGTACTATGTGCTGAATTCCCATACTCTCGTTCTCGTTCCTGATACTGTTGTTAAATCCATTCTAACTCAACAAGAGTTGGGAAGCCAACGAGGTACTTGGATAGCTAAGGTTCAGGAGTACGACTTGGACATCAAACCTACCAAGTTGGTACAAGGAAGAGGCCTGTGTCAATTGATTGCAAAAAATCATGCTGAAACAGAGTGTGAAAGGACTCAAGATACTTCTTCAGAGCTGCCTTGTGAGTACGACTGATGAATGGTACACGGACATTGCTTTCTTCCTAACTTATGGTGAATGCCCTCTGCATTTAAATCAAAAAGAGAAGAGGACCGTCAAGTTGAGATCTGTAAAATACCTTTTGTGGAATAATGCAATATACAAGAAAGGTATTGATGGTGTCTTCTTGCGTTGTGTTGATAAATCACAACAGGAAAAGTTATTAGAATCCTTTCATAGCCTAGCATGCGGAGGACATTTTTCGTCCTCTGTAACAACGTATAAGATCTTACGGGCTAGGTATTATTAGCCTACTCTTTTCCAGGATTCAGCAGAATGGGTATCTAAATGTGAAGCTTGTCAACATTTCGTTGGTCGTCCCAAGCTAGCAGCTCTTCCTCTGAAGCCTGTGGTGATTGAAGAACCTTTTCGCCAATGGGGGATTGATTTTATCGGAACATTGAATCCTGCTTCCAGTGCTGGACACAAATATGTGCTGACTGCTACAGATTATTTTACCAAGTGGGTAGAAGGCGCACCAATCAAGCAAGCAACTTCTGAAGCTGTTTGCAAGTTCTTGAAAGAAAATATAATCGTCAGATTCGGTGTTCCTCATAAGATTGTTGCAGATAATGCCTCTAACTTCTCGTAACTTGAATTAACAGAATTCTGCTATGGATTCAGCATTACTCTGGCTCAGTCATCTGACTATTATCCCCAGGGCAATGGGCAAGCTGAGTCCAGCAATAAGAATCTGGTCACTATAATCAGGAAACTAGTAGATGAAAATCAGAGGACATGGCACAAAGCATTGTATGATGTGTTGTGGGCTGATCGGATCACTCCAAAGCGAGCCATAGGGATGTCCCCTTTTCAATTGCTATACGGGATTGATGCTGAAATTCCTATCTCAGTAGAATTGCCGGCCTTGCAGTTGGCGAAAGCGGTTGAAGATGTAGCTTTTCAGAATTCTATCGAAAAGAGGGTTATGTACCTAACCAGGCTAGAAGAAGAGCGAATCAAGGTGGTTGATCGTATATCAGATCATCAGAGTAGGGTGAAGAATATTTTCGATAAAAAATCAAAGCAGTGCGACTTCCAGATTGGAGACCTGGTGTTGCTTTGGGATAAAAGGAGAGAACAGAAAGGAATGCATGGAAAGTTTGATTCTTTATGGAAAGGACCTTTCAAGATCCACGAGTTGAATGGTGAAAATAGTTTCCTTCTATCATATCTGGATGGAGGGTTACTCCCTTTGCCTTTCAGTGGACAACATCTAAAGCTGTTCCACCATTAATGCAGGATGCTCTTGCATTGTACATATTTTGCTTTTTGTTGTGTGTTTGCTTTTGTTTTCTATCTTTCTTTCTTCATTTTGTGTTGTTTTGGTTTTCTTCTTGACCTCGTAGCCTAATGAATAAGACCAGATATTCTGATTTCTCTTCCTTTGGTATTACAAAGAAAGTCCCCAACTGGAGCCAGCTGTTATCCCCGTTTTGAGTTCACGACAAAACGATCGGATAACCCCTACGAAATTTTTGAAGTGATTTTGCATTATGGCCTCTTTTAAAGAGAATCAGGTTTTCGGGTGTTACCAAAAGTTTGACATAAGTTTTAACATACTTTATGTCTTGTATCTTCCGAAACCTGAAACCTACCTCATATTGTGAAAATCGGGTTTTCGGACATCCAATGCATGGGAACATACCTAAGTTAAAACATGTTTTGTGTCGTCTGACTTCTGAAACTCGAAACCCGCCTTGTATTGAGAAAATCCTTTGTATTCGGGTTTTCGGAACCACAAATCATCGGAACATCCATGATCCAAAACATGTTTTATGCTCCATGCTTTCCGATTCCCGAAGTCCACTCAATCCTTTGTATTCGGGTTTTTGGGGCTATGTAGCATCTAAGCACCTCATGCTTTATGCATCATGTTTTCCGAAACCCGAAACCCGAATTGCACTAAATCTCCTCGTGTCGGGTTTTCAGACCCCTCCAACATGCTGGCATGGCATTCATGCCGAGTGGTTGGTGAGTTGGCACGTGCCGAGCTGAAGTGTATTTATTACCATTTTTATTATAAATACGCGGATTTCCACGTCATTCTTACCATTCATATTTTTAATTTGTGGATTATTCGTGCGTGCTCTTCCATTTTCAAAACCTGAAAACTCATCTTGCTTGATTGGATCGTCTGTTTTTGATCTTACATTTCTCGAATTGAAGGTATTGTTCTTTCCCTTCTTTATTCTGGGTTTTTATCGATCGATTGCGCGTATTTTCCTCCCATTTTTTTGCCGGGTATTGAAGGTTTTCTTTCCTTCTTCTTTCTGAGTTGCTTTGGAAAGGGTTTTAGGTTTTTAGGGTTTTTCTCTTCTGAACTATCACTTGGTTCTATTCTCTTGAAATTCTAATTATATGCATGATGCATGGGTAACAAAAAAGAAAAAGGAAGTTGTATGTTTGGAATTCAAAGAAAGACTCTGTTTTTGCTTCTCGAATTTTGAAGATTGTTTTGCAGAGTCAAAGGTACGAAGTATATTGGAAGCAAGTGTCGGGGTTCCTCAAAGTTCCAACGTCAAAAGTGGGTGCCGGGTTTCCTCCCGTTTCCGTCATTGACAGTGAGTGCCGGGCTTTGCCAAAGTTCCGACATATCAAACTTGTCGGGTTCTCAGGGGTTTCCGATATCCTCCTAAGCGTGTCAGACTTTCCTATTCTTTCGGCGTATTCAGTCAATCAGGATTTTCAATGTGGATAACATCTCCTGAGTTTCAAGCCTTTCTCCCTCCAACATTCTTCATGTCGGACCCTTGTCCATCTCACGAGAAGGCCGAGAAGTCTAGCAGGATGAAGTAAAAATTCAAGAAGCCAAAATCCCCATCATATAGTGATTGCAATTATGATATCAGGGACACTGAACTTGGCAATATAGACATGGATGACTTCTGGAATAGGGTGAAGAGTTCTTCTCAGACCCCATGGATGACAGCTTTAGCTAACAGTAACTTGCCCCTTGCAGCAGGCTTTCCCATATCCGCCCAATGTCCAGAATTGGTTTTGGCTTGTGCATCTAGTTACGAATCGACTTCTCGTTCCATGAGGAATCAGGCTGGTGAGGTATTCATCAAACTAGATGGAGCTTATTTTGATGATCTCCTGAAACTACCTAATTTCGAAGAGTATGGGGACCTAAACATCAAGTTGGCTCAGAAGGCCTGGGACAGTAACCAGGAAAATTGCATTAAGGATGTCAACAAGAAGTTCCTGGTCAAGGCTAAACAAGTAGTATCTAGATTTCCAAGGACTATCCCTAGATGTGATTTCATACAAGAAATCAATGATATTATAACCCTGCTGAGCCAGGTTTTTGGCTTGCCGGAATCAAATTTATTTCATGGATGGATGTATCAGTTTATGGTCACCATCAAGAAGAATCAGCAAGGGATTGACTGGGGAACCCTTATCAGCAATGAAATTGATTCTCAGATGACGACGGTCTTATCGACTGGAAGGTTTTATATGTTTTCATATGTGGCTTATGCAGCAGCCGGGATGAGGAACTATCCCGGGCTGGATACTAAGGGAAGTAGAACGACAAACCCAGTTTAGAAATATTTCCCTCAATTGACGAAGAAGGGGTCCAAAGAACATTTTAGAAGGGTAAATGATGCCTTCTTCTACGAGAATATCTGCCGACTGAACCTGGGACTAATAAAGACAAGAGTATCAGACGAGGCTTGGACTGAAGTATCCAAATGGGGGTGTATCTTCTTGCAATTCAAGAAGTTTACATATCTTCGAACAGTCATGTACTCGGGAGAGGCTTTCCGTCTGCCTCACTATCCAGGGGATAGATTGATATTGATAGAACTGGTCAGACAGTAGTTGGATTTTCACAAATTCCAACAAAGCAAGCATAAGGCAGCAGTATCCTTCCCAATTTCTATTGGGAGATATACTTGCTCGACAGTGGCAAAGGCCAAAAATGTTGAATGTGAACTTCAGGAGAAATTAAAGAAACATATGAAGTCTCGGGATGGTTTTGACATCCGAGGAGTGCTTAGAGCCTATGGAGCCCAACATCTGCACAGGCCTGACATTGAGGATATATGGGTTGATCTACGTAACGAAGTTGCGATTCGCAGAAAAGATAATAGTAGGTTGACTATTAATGAGATTCAGACGCTGGAGCTTTCTGATTTTCCAGATGGCACGACTGACCATGAAAGTGTGTTGGATATGTCCTATGATGGGCTTAATGAGGATCGATACGTTTTCCCACCTATTGAGTGGTCGGCCAGCGAAAAATCCTCTATCACAGATAGGTCGGCTCTCATTCTTGCTCGCACCAAAAAATGGCTCTCCTCTTGGGGCATGAATTTTAAAGATGACAAGTTTCCTAAGTTGGCTGCTTCAGAGGTGGGGCCCTCCCAAAAGAAAAAGGACAAAGAATCTCCTGGGGGGCCTATAAAAATCAGGATTCCCAAGAAGAGGAAAGAAAGACAAATCTCTTCAATTGTTTCTCCAGCTGAAACGGTGGTTGTGCCAGAATCACCAACACCACCAGAAATAGGAGAAATTAATTTAGAAGGAGGAAGCTAGCTCTTGACTTCATCGTTTGTTGATTATCAAACTGAAGAAACTTTGTCTCTTGCATCCCAAGCTTTGGAAACTTAATCTGTGCCTCCCCCTCAACAACCACTCCAACCTCCTCATTCCCCATCCACTTCTTCAAGCATGGCCGGTATTTTCTCTGGACTCTCACCCCTCTCTGCTGGAACCCAAGTGATCACCAGCACGCCCCAACCTGTACCTCTCTTTGTTGCATCTACTACCACGTTGGCTATTGTTCCCCCTCCAATAGTAGAATCTTCTCCCCTTGAGAGTAGAATACCAGTTACTACAACATTGGCAATTTCCTCTAATACGCCACAATGGCTACTCTAGCAAACTCCGAGGAAGAGGAAAGTAATTGTACCCCTACCAGCCTTTGATTTCAGCTCACTCAAGGCTCCTACTGCAAAGTCAGCCAAGAAGCCCAAAACAGTTTCAAGGGTTTTGGTAGATGCTTCAGGAGATAAGTTCACAGAGATTGCCACTCCCTCGGCTGACAAAACTAGAGAGGATATAACAGCTTCTGATTATCAGATAACCAAGGTGGCTCTAGGGAAAGTGACAGCAGAAGGAGCACAACAAGATGCATGGGCTTCCATAGACGTGTTGTGCCAAAAGTTGAAAGAAACAAAGGACAGCAGAAATGAGCTTAAGGAAAAAGTGGAGCAGTTGACAGAGGTTTTGATTAAACTCTCAACACCCCTGGAATCCATACCATCTTCTTCTGTATCTGCCGGATTTGATTTCTCATCGGTGCTTACGATTGAGAAGATTGCTAAAAAAGGAAGGGTGGTTGATGAATGGATCCAAAAGTTGCTCTAACAGGGGAAGGAAGTAATTCAAGACGTGGTGAAGGTTCATGAGTCTTTAGGGGAGATTCAGAAGGAAGAAGAGAAGATGGATGAGGAATTCACTGAAGAAATTGGACAACTTGATTTGACTTGTGAATCTCTCCAAGTGCTAAAGAAAATACCAGCACATCTCTTGGTAGAAGAAGGCATCCTTCCACATACAGATAAACACTTCCAGCTGACCAAGGCCATCAGGTTCAGAGTAAAGATTCTCAACGAATCCTGTAGCAAGTTGACAGAATTAAGGGATAAATTGATTGATGGGAAAAGTGATCTGGAAGAAGAATTGCTAAAGATTTGTCCAAAGGTGTCAGTTGGGAACTCAGGTATCCTATCAGCAGATGATCTCTTCAAACAAGTCCAAGAATCTGTTCAGCATGAACCCGTACACGGATTTGACCTTGAAGTCATTGGTCAGTTTGTAAGGATAGAGCATACTTTGGAGGACTTAACAAAGGTCAGCAAAGGATTGAAGAAACTTCCCGGCACTGCCAGCGATGTTCATGAAACCTGCGAAATGTGGAATGATCATTCCACTGCGCCTGATGAGAATGAAATGCAAGGCATTATTCGGAAGTTCCAGGAGTTTCGGAACAAACAGTCTCAGCTGGAGGAAGAGAAAGAAGAAGAAGAAAAAGATGATGATTCGGATTAAGTCCCAACGTCCCATGTCACTTCTATTTTTAGATTGACATGTCTTTTTTATTTCCGTTTTGTCATATTTTTTAATCATGCTTTGACTTGATCTCCTGTGTGAGAATCATGCAAAAATGAACTCCAGTTAAAGTGCTACTTTTTAGGATCTGTCCTGTTTTATCTCTAGTTCCTTTTGTTATAAATAAGGGATGCCTGTGCATTCAAAAAGGTCAAGAATTTTTTGAGCATTAAGGGGCTATTGGAAAGGAGACAAACTTTGTGTTTTCTTTCAATCATTTTCAAGAATAGAAGTTGATATTGTTTTACAGACTTTGTGTTGTGAAATATATCTTATTTAAGACAGTCTTCTTATGTTCATGATCTTAATGCTATTCTTTTCATAGAATCTCAGTGTTTCTAATTATCTCGGACATTATATCTATGATCTAAAACTCGTATGATTATTTCGTGCTCTGTGTTTACTCAAAGGAAAATATGTTTCTCCCATTTCTTTTCTACCGTGCTTCTTTCACTGTAAGAGTTTCTAACCTATTTCATTTACGAAAGTAATATCATTGAATCGTGTGAATGTGGATTTCGGGATTTCATCCCAACCCCCAATGGTTAGATTAGTGTGAATATTGTATATATTATTTACCGTGTTTTAGATTAGCAATAAACAGGCAGCCTCACCTGTCTTTGAGGAGGGATTTAATCCCATGTACTGTGGTTGAACCTCATATTTTGGTTTGACAAAATATCCAACCAACAGGGTGATAGGGATCTATGTGCCCAAGGCCATAGGGTGAGCCAACCTAATTAAATGGAGAAATAAGATGGGGCTCTATGGTTGAGTGACCTGATGTTCTTGATGGAACTCTAAGATTGAATGACCCAATATTCTTGATGGAAATTTAGGGTTGAGTGACCTAATATTCTTGATGTGACTCTATGGTTGAGTGTCCCGAATTAGTTTTGGAACTATGATTATTTCTCTTGGGAGGTATATGGAGTTGTTCGGTGATGTTTTGGGAGTTATATAGAGTTGTTTTTTGTTTCTTTTGGAGATATCTGGAGATTGTTTCCAGATGTTTTGTGATGTGTGGAGTTGGTGTTGTGAGTTATGTGTACTCTTGTGAGTCTTTTTACACATTGTTATGATTAAGTCATGACGATCCCCTTGGTTGATATGGAATATTGGATATTGACTTGGGACTATGTTGGTATAGTCATGGGTCTTTTGGGCCATTTGATACAGGTTGCCTTTGTATCAACATTATGATTCACTTTCTATGAGTCTCTTGTGTGTTTTGGATCTATTCTTGTGACATAATTATTTTAAATTGTTTGTTATGTGGACCACATGTTGTAATTCCATGGTGGAATTAAAGGTCTTATGATGTGATATAGTCATGTAATTATGTAGCAATATGTTTTGTTTGTCATTTTTGTTGTGTTATGTGTGACATCTTGAGGCCAAAAACTTTTGAGCGCCCACGGGCATAAGACAATTGAAATTCTAAACCATGAATATTAAGATCTTTAGATTAATAAACACTATAGAGAAAAATAATGAGTGATAAAGTAAAAGAGAACTACCAATCATTAAAGAACATTTAAATTAATATATTGCTGAAATTAGTTTGCTTCCTTGTGGTCACATTGTACCAACAAGTTTTTTTTATAAACAACATGTGTCATTTTTAACTTTCCTACCTATATATCCTTTGATCTTCATTTTTTGTATCGAGGATGATTATATTATAAGGGGAAGGAGATGTAGAGCCCATAGAATACAAAATAGTAATAATGAAAAAAATTGAAATAAAATAAGTTTGAATGCTAGTCTATGTCAGGTGAGGCACATGCTTTTAAGTCCTTTACTACGATAGAGAGTGATACAAGCTAAAAAACTGTTAAGGCCTATATTTTCATAGCATGATAATCCAAGAACATTTTTGAGATAGTGAGATTATAACCATGATGAACCCCATGTTAACATTGTAAACTTAACAGTATTTGGCCACTTGCAACGAGTAGGTCAAATCAACCTACATAGGGAGATAAAGTTGTACACTAATATCTCTTCCTTTTACTTGTTTTACAAATTAAATGATCTAGATATGTATATGTGTCTAAAGTAGGTTGAATATTTATTTGAGAGAATAGTATCTATTGCATGCAATTGCATTGTTTGATGTTTGGAAAATATAAAAAAAAAAAGACCGAAGTTAGGAGGCGCTATTTAGGAAGGGTATAATTTCTACCTGTATTGATTTTTTTACATGCTATTTTGATTTGTGTAGTGTTCACTGTAAATTGGGTAGTGCCATTCTACAAGCAGATTTTAGATACAAATTTTTAACCGATACTTTATATTTTATTTTGGGTTGTTGTTATACTTATTTGCACATTGAAATTGCCCTTTTTCTACTATCCCACTTATATCTCTACAAGGTTTGTTTCTTTCAATCTTCCTTTGCATGAAAAACTCTATCTTTTTCATTTCTTCCAATGTGTGACAAGGGGAAACCTTTTTGTATTTTTGCTATAATCTACACACTTATGAATATAATCCATGGTTTTTTCCATTACTTTCACGTTCTTGTGATATGAAGAAATGTGTTGGAACAAATTAAGGACAGCAAAAAAAGTTTATTTTTTCTTGATTGAAACACATGCCATACTAACAAAGATTTCAGGTTATGCTCATAATGTTTGGTTGTTTTTTTGGTTAATGTTGAAGGGTTGTGTAATCCAATGGTTTTAGTATTTAACAAAATGGGTTTGTTAAAAAATTGTGTTTCATAGCCTCTTTAAACATCTTAGCCTCTCTAACATTTCTTATTTTATTTATTTATTCCCATCCGTAATATATTGAGCCCTTTTGGGTACTCCATGAGTGCAGTTTTCAGTTTTCCAATGGAATTAACACCATTTCTACCAGTCCTCTTAGATATTATTGAAAGGAGAAATTAAGGGAAACAATGTGGGTTGTTTTTCTTGGTGCTTGTTAATCTAATATGGTAATGAAAAAAAAAGGAATGATTATTCATGTGGGTGTAAATTAGGCTTTGTGATAAGGCCTCGACAAAATGGGTTCATGGAATGCCATGCATGCTGGATATCCACAAAATCAATTTGTGGAAAAGGAATTAGAATATTCCAACAAAATTCTCTTCATCGGTCAAGAGCCATGGTTAAAATCCCCTAGCTAACACCTCTAGCAAGCATCAGGAAAAGGTATGGATTTCCCTTCCTCTTGCATTAAAATTTCACATTTCATTGTTTCTTGTTTGGTTTCTAATTACTTTAGAACAATAGAGGATGAAACTAGAATTAAAAATAAATCTTTTTCTAGCTCAAAATATTCTAAAAAGACATTCTTCATCCTGTACACTTCTCACATGGTGCACCAAAGAAAATTATTTTACCAACCTAGACCTTTAATATTATTCCAAACGGTATAGGATACCAAAAAGGCCATAAATATAACTGATAAAACTCAATTTTATGCATTGAAGAGATGATTTCAATTCTGATTTTATACCTCATTCATTTGGAGTGATGCTCCCATTTTTAAGAATATGTAGTTTCTTTTGTCTTGTGGTTTTTGTATCAATTTGGCTAAATTGAATACTAACCCTATGTACTTGTAAAATATCGTTTTGTAGAATTGAAATAAAATCTCATTTTTATAAAAAAAAAAACAATTTTGTAAGTTAGAGTTTCAAGTGGGTTTTGGGAGCCCACTAGTCATTTTACAACTATGGCTTTTGACATGTTTACGACAATTTGTCTTCGAGTCGCCTTTCTATTTTGAGACATGTTTGTCATAATTGAATTTCATCAAATCCAATGAGTTATTTGTATAGAATGGAGTAAATAGGAATCTTGAAATTACATCTGAACTTAAAAATGTGTATTTTCCAGTCCAATATTGTAGGTACTTTAGCTATATTAGGGTAATTTTCATAAACTCGTAGCTTGACCAAGAGATTCCTCATGAGGCTCCCATTTGGCTTGTTTATACTTATGAACCCTTTTCATATAGTTTCATGGTTTTGTAAAGTATTCTCTAATGAAAAAACTGTGTATGAATATATTTAGTAATTTATAATGTTTTCTCTCTCCTCCTCTCTTCTCTCTCTAGAAATAATATGGTATGTTGGTTGATCTTGAACACGTAAATTATTTGAATAAGTAGATGGGTTAAAAGTGTATATGAATTTGAAATGAAATTAAAATGGATATGTTATTCATGTAGTTATGATATGGTAAAATAGAAAATAAAATGAGTTCTAGACTTCCTCTCTCTTCTTTACTATGTCTAGAATCGAAAAAGAAAAATTACAAAGGTGAGTGTGTGAGGAAATGAAATCTCTCCCTCTCTTCCTATTTCAAGATCTTCCTTGCCTTGTGTTGAATTATTTGAAATTATTAATGTGTAATTTTGTGCTTGAGTGTAAGGGGTTTCCATACATAGTCCTAGGACTGATGCAACTTTTGTTGCAGGTATTCCATACAAACAGATTTTTTGGATGTGATATGTTGTAATTAATGAGTTGTCATTGTGAATTTATATTCATCTTGCAATACATGTATTACCATAGAATAATTATATGTATTGTTGTTCATAGAATTGTTATTTGTATATTTTGAAAAGGAAATACCAATGTGGCTATATTTATAGTGTCGAATTGGATAGGAAGTTATTCTCAATGTAGTATCTATGTTATAAAGATACTAAACTAATATTTTGTTATGTTTATTATTGGTGTATTTCATTGACACCAACAATGCTAGGTAGATTCTTATAGTGCCCACTTCCCTTTGACACCTTTTGATATTGATTATGACACTGTTGACTATATTTATGGACATTATTGTAGCGTTTGAGTTGGTATGGTGTTAAAGGTTAGAGATCATGTATTTTTGTTGATTTTGATTAATATATGATGCATGGGGATAATTGGAGACATTTTTATACTGATGTTGTTATGATGTTGACATGGTGATGTATAGATATGTGTTTGTGTGTTTATGGATATGTGTTATTTCATCATATTGAGTAGACCTAGAAAATTGAATTAATCTTGTGATCTTATGGTTATGGATGAAATTGTAAATGATGTTGTTACTTGCTTGATGATCTTTTGATTTATTTATATATATGACTTTGGAGCTATATTGTATATTTATTTTGGATGATTTGACCGGCAACAAGGCCGAAGGATGTATTTGTGTTTTCTAGGTAAAACATGTCACATCAAACATTGGGGGATTGGAGACAAACCACATTTAAAATTCTAGATGAATTCAACAGGGGTCACCATGACAACGTTTTTTTTTTTTGGTTTGTTTTCAGGGGTTCCCATGTGGGGGAATCACCTTTAAATGTGACCAAGGGGTTTTGTGTATTCTTTTATTTAGTTCCTTTTGTTTAAAGTTAAGTATGTGTTTTATTAGTGATGTATTTCCCCTTTGTTAGTTTGTTAATTGTGTCTAGATTTGTGAGTAATCATGTTGTAAATAAATAAAAATGGGTCAAAAGAATGAATTTATTAGAGTTGATGGCTCTTGGGCTATGTTTTGTAAGTAATGTGTAAGTAACTTTGAGTGTGAAGCACTCCACCCTCCCTTTGAAATTCGGATCAATCCTTAGGGGCTGATTTTGGAGGCTTGTAGGACAAGTTAAACTTGTCCCACACCTCTTAAATTTTTACACCAACTCTACCTATGGGTTGGGGAGTCAAAATTAAGACTTATTATGTATTTTAGGAAGACAAGTTGTAAGCTTTTACTGTAACTCTTTTATTGTAACTTCTCGCATGAAATTAATTTTTCTCTTTGGGGTTTGGACTTGGATTGTGTATGTAAGTAAAAGGGTCATTTATTCACCAACATTTTTTTTAATTATGCCTTGGATTTTGAAGTTGACCTATGAGTTGGAGTTGATGATGTGTGATTTGGTATCCTATATGGATCCACCTCATCCTCCTCTCTCCCTTTTCTATTTATTCGAATTCTTTTGTTGTTTTGGGGATTACTTGAGGGGGTTACTTCAAGTAGTTACTTCATGTTGGTCTGGTGCTTTTGAAATTGGAGAGAGTTAATGGATTGTGAATGCTTGTGGATTTTTGGATTGTCTGGATTGGAAAAGCTTTTTGTTGAACTTTTGGATCAAGCTCTATCATGAAAAGGTAGGATCTAGACTATTGTAAAAAGGTTTTCCTGCTATATTGTGCTTTTGTGAATGTTTTTGAATGTTTGGTATGTTTGTTGATTGGCTAGGTAGATTGCCTAGGTGCAGTGTAGGAGAAAACTATGGGGATCTTTGTGGGGAGGCATAAGAATTATTTGTAGAGGGAGAGTGGGTTTGGGATCCACCTTAGACAAGGAATACCTTGCATTTCTATACTTGTTATGGGGTGCCATAAGAGTGTGGGGAGGCATAAGAGAATGGGAGGTATAAGGGGTACTTTGGGGAGGCATAAGAGTATGTATGGGTTTGAGATGAATATTTTTATAGGTTTTAAGGTCAAAAATCATTCCCCATTGGGAGGTATAAGAAGCTTCCACCTTAGATATTGCTCCTTTGGCTTGTGCACAATCAAGCCTCAATATTTTTTGTTGTTCTTCCTATGGTTACAAACTGTAGTATGTATTTGGATTGTGTTCTATATGTGAAAATTGTTTTGTGTTGTGGAAGCTTGTTTATTTCCATGATTTGAAATACACCTCCTATTTCTTTATGGTTGGGGCTCGGTGGCCAAAGAGAGTACAAATTCTCCTCTTCATTTTAATTCTTTGTTGGGTGGAGAGAATTCCCTCTCCCTTTATTTGTTGTGACCAAATGAAACACAGCGGACCTCTCGTTGCTATTCTTGGAGATGTGTATAAAGACAAATGTCATAGTTCTCCTTGGGTCCCTTATTGTGATATTTTCCACTTCAAGTGGATGGCATTGCAATAATATTTTGGGTGGATAGTTGCACTATTTTGGAAATGGAACCTACATTTGAGTGTGAGAGATGTATATTTTGTAAGTTGTAATTGATGAATGAAAAAGGAAGTTGTAAAATAATTTTTGGAGACCAATAGAAGTCGTTTTAGTTAGCACAAATGATATGATTTTCAGTTGAAATATGTGTTTGAAATATATTGTGAGATCTTTGGATGAAATTTGAACAATAAATACATATGAAGAAATATTGCATTTCTCTATTTCAATCAAAATGCATGATTTGAAAGTCGAACTATGTTACGGGTTTTCACGCATGGATTGAAGTAAAGGTAAACTTTGTAAATTAGATTTTATTAAATTAAAATATTTAGAGCATGATAACGAAAAGTGGACCCATTCAAAGTTTAAGTATGATTTCTATTTGGATTCACTATAAAACTGCAAATATTTATCGAAAATGTTTACAGAGTACTCTACAACTTGAAAGAAAAATTGAAATAATAATGTAAGCTAAGGAAGATCATTACACTTTTCAAATAGTTGAATTGATCAATAAATTTTTTAAGATTTTAATTAATCAGACTTAGACCAAAAATGAGACGTTTGCAGTAAAAGGGAGAAATTTTTTTGAAACTCAATCCAATAATCAAACCCTTGAAAAAAATCGATGCTAACCTTTCCAAATGCAATCCTCCATGTCAACTTGGCATGTTGAGGAAGAAAGAATGACAGATTGAATTATCTCTTTTAATTTAAAAGTCCAGTTCACATTTTAATATCAGGAAAGATGTTTTCTTAAAATTCACAAACTTAATTTTGGTAAAATGAAGTTTGATGGTTCCTATGCAAAGAGGAGTTTGATCGATTTTCAAAAAGTTCTCATTTTCTCAAATCCTAGATTCCAATCGAAAGTTATGGCCTTATGATGTTTGTACTTCACTTAGTTTAGAAAAAATAGGGGGGGTGGTGGGGGAATTTTTGTAAATTGGACCCGCGGGCTTGAAACTTAATTACGGCACTTTTTTTGCAAAAAGAAAAAAGTCACAAATTCCTCCATGGCCCCGTAAACCCACCAATTCACTATTAGAAAAACACCTCCACATGTTTGCAGGCCCGCACCCTCAAACTTTAGCTTTTCAAAAAAGGGGTGAAAATTATTAAGTTTCCCCTTCGGCCCACCTTCCCGCAGTTCACTATTGGACTGACACGTGGCTTGGCTTGGTGTCAGCAAAGGCGCGGGTTGTTTTTAACCCTCATGCCTTTTAACACAAAAGCCAACTTTTGTAATTTTTCCCCGACGGTCTGCTTCCCCACTTAAATTTTTGGGCAAGACACGTGACGTCCCTGGGCATCAGCAGAGGCATGTGGATTTTTGAAACTTTTTTCCCTTCCAAACAAAAAGAGTTAAAATACCAAATTATGTCCAATAACCCACCTTCTCGCATGGGCTTAAAAATGTGCCACGTGTCCCTTGCATGCTTTGGGAAAATTTTCTTCTCCAGGCCCTCAAGCCCACCTTTGGGGAAAATTTTCTTCCTTGGGCCTGCAGGCCCGCCTTTGGGGAAAATTTTCTTCCCCAGGCCCGCAAGCCCACCTTCGAGAAAAATTTCTTCCCCATGCCTATCAGCTTGTAACTTAAGAAATATGTGGAGTTAGGAGGACTTCTTTATATCATTGGAAATAGGAAGAAATTTCCTATCTCATGAAAATCTTTTCAAGAAACCTTAAGCACGTTATATATGTGAAAAATCAGGTTGAAGTGCAAATATGAGTTTGAGAGTGGGTAACTGGGAAATTACCCCTTTTTAACTTAAATGTTTAACTCTAGAGCATGGGATGACCTTTTAAGTGGTCACGATAGGGGATAAGAGAATGTCTTTCTAACCCATATAAATAAGGACGTTGGTATTTGTTTAGACCTCCTAAAATAAAATACATTGTGCATTTAATTGTTTTGGCCCCCTTTGACATTCTAAAATTAGTTAACGAACATTTAAATAAAGTGTCAAAGTAATATTTTATTAAACTAACACCTAAGAGAAATTTAAATATATTAGGGTTAACTATACTCTTTAATTTTTGTAATGTGGATGTAATGTTTGTTACAATGGAAAAATTTCATTTATTAGATTACAACTGACTTTGACCCTTGCCGTGAAAACTATTACTTAAAGCTTGGTAGGGAACACACTTTTCAATTAAACTTATTCCATAATTTTTCTATCTAAACATAGGTTGTTCTTAGGTCTCGAGTGGTCATTTTAGCAGGGCGTCACAATTCTTATGTCATCCAAAAAAACAAAGAATAAGATATAATGCCTATTATACTTCCTCTTCCCAATTAATTATTTTTCTAGGGTATAAAACATTAATCATGTTTATAAAATACTCTGATCTCATTAATCATCTCCTTGTTTTGTACCTAAGACATCTTATTAAGGACCTTTCTACCTAAATACTTAATGAGGTGTTGATTTTACATTCTGAAACCTATCATTTTGGGATGATTGAGGTGATCATGTCTTGTTGTAGGTATGACCATATCATGAATAAGTTTAATGCCCATACTGCGTAATTTTACCTTCGTACCCTAGTGGGTGGACAAATCCTTGCAAGATAGTTGGTGGTTGTACCTATGATTGCTCCCTTATGAGATCTAAATTATGTGAGTGGAGACTACGTTTTGAATTACTTGTGTATTTACCCAACAATTGAAATATGTCCTTAGGAAAATTTTGTTCTGCTTAAGATTATTTAAGATATCTCTCATGCAATATACACTTAATATTTGTGAGTCTAAGAGAAATAAAATAACTTTCCTTATGCAAGGTCGTACTCCTTGCAATCCTAAATCCCTATGTGTTATGTTAGTGTTACAGGAATACATTTGTTCAAAAATGATGTTATACATGACCAAAGTAAATGCATAAATGTAGTTAGTAAAAAGGGTAACTAATATTACTTTATGGAAATCCCGTGATGAAAAATGGTACACCTTCTAGAAATATCAAAACCAACTAAACTAAGAAATGTGATCGTAGAGTGAATGTAATAAATTAGATGTCCGCAAATAATACAACCTAATAAATCTAAAAACTAAATATGATGAATGATCACATGCTTTGTTTACACAAATGTGGATTAAACAAATATTAGAATGAAATAACAAAGTGTAACTTTGAGAATGGGATACATTAAACTATAGCCAAGGTCTTGTGAGTTAAGGAAATTGCACTTAAGTTGGACTTGTAAAAGCTAGTGGAACCTTTGGCATAGATAAGAATATGTCGAACCTAGGATGACTTAGGAAGTAGAATTTATGGTTGAAACATGTAATTCACTCGTTTCCATTGAGATTAAATCCTTACGATGATGAAACAAAAGGAGTTTGAAATGTGAAATTAGATCAAACAAAAGGAGTTCATCCATTTCGAGGTTAATTATGAAATTAGATCAAGATAACCCTGTAAAGATAGAGTTATGAGACCATAATGAAGGACCACCAATCTAGACCACTAAAGTTACACCTCCCTAATTTTTTACCCATCTCACTAGATGGATAATTCAACTATGATAATCTAATATTTTTTCCTCTCTAAAAAAATAATGTAGAAGATGCCCATTGTTTCACCCTTTCAATAAAATACTAGATTTACCATTCTCTTGAATCACATAGTAGACTAATAAACTCAATAAGGATTCACCAATAAGTTGGCACTTTTTCAACAACACATATTATATTTAATATATTTCATAAAAATAGAGAGAGATCAGATACTATACAATCTTACATCTCACAATAATGCACAAAGTATAATAGCCATTCAACACCATAGCTACAACAACAATGACTCTAGATTGAATAAGAAGACTCTCCATGGAAAAAAAAATTCTAAGTCCTAGGACCCTCTATTTTAAGATTTAATATCACATCCCTTCCTCTCTATGATTTATATGAAAATTCCATAATAAAAACTTGAGAACAACCTTCATAAGCCAATCATGATTTTTGATAAATCCATCTGATTCCACAAAATAGAATTCAAGATAGTACAAAAATTACTATCCAAAGAACAAAACAACATACATTGAAGGACCCATTACATATTTAATTCAACATTCTTGGGATTTACCGACCTCACTTGATCTTTCCTCCAGAGGCCATTGTAACTTTGAAACAACTCTATATTATTTTAACAGTATAAATTGTAATGGGCAGATTTTCTAAGGATTACACACATAGATTGCACAAAAAACAAAAACATTGCACAATAATGAGATTACATAATGGACTGGTGAGCCACACAAATAATAATAAAATTTAATATTAGAACTCCACTCTCCACCAATAACATACTCTATCACTATTAAGACAACCAGTAAAAAAAATGTAAGCAGGATGCAAAGAAAACTAACTCTAAGGTTATTCAACTATTGTTTTATTCAGGACCTCATATCAACCAATATTCTTGTATCATTCAAACAATCGTTGTTGATTCATTACTTTTTACTATTTTAATCTATTGATTAATATTTATAAAATATGATGTCTCTTTTCCTTTTCAGTTATTTTATCAAGATAATATAAAATTTATAATCTTTGAATTTTTATATTACATAACAAAGAACTCTTAATATTTCATCATAAGAATTTTTATATTTAATGTATCTTATCTTTTCTTATTAATGGTAAAAGAGGATTAAGGTGAACCTACCCCTTACAATAAGTGGAGAGAAAGATATTGCAATGAGGATCAAATGAATTAGCCTCTACCAACGACACAAAGAAACAAAAAAACAACAAGTCCAAACCAACAACCCATCCGAAATAACAACACAAAAGACCAAACATAAACCCTTATACCCCTTCCCTTGGGATTGTAAGTGCATGTTAAGGGGGGTATTATTCATGCTCTTTTTTATATTCACAACCCTTCAATCGTTTTCCTTATTTGGATTTTAATTTTAATGATTATAGATTTGAATCAACACTTCTAAATTCTCCTTATAATTTTGAGTACCTGAAGAAGCCAAAAGAAGGGGACATGTTCCCTTTTTCTCATCCATCAAATCCGTAAAACTCTGAAGAACTTGTTTTGGATTTGTTTGAGTAGGAGTAAGAACTTCCACATCCTTAGAATCTAAATCAGCATCTCTCTTAGACTCACAATATGAATCAATATCTAATGGATCATTTACAACCAGGTGGCTACAATTTGGATTCTTCCACCAAGAGCTTTTACTTTTAACATGTTTTCTCCCCAATTGATAGTCATAAGCTAAATGACCAATATAAATGAAGGTTAGAAACCTGAAGGGAAACCCTTCATAATCCAAATTTTGTTTCCAAATTCTATCTTAAACTTTGAGTTCAATAGTGGCTGGAAAGTCTACAGAAGTATCCATATCAACCAAAATTATGGAATATGTAGTGTGATCATAATATTCATTCTTTTGATCTATAGCCAAGAATTTTCCTAAGGAATTACCTATAGAGGTTAAGCAACTCGCTATCCAAAATTCAAGTGGCAGATAGGGTAGGTGAATCCAAACAGTTTCACTTGGAAGGTATCGGTCAATAGGTTAAACAAAGGGGACCATGGTTTTACAAAAACAAAATGGGATTGGAGATCCCAAACTCTCCTAAATATCAAATATTTATCAGTTTCACCAAAAAATATTATAAAAAATCCATGTGGAGTAGAGTAAATATCCATATTTTCAAATCATATTGAAAACACATTTTTTGAGACATTTGTTTTGAAAATTAAAGTTATATGTAATAGGTTTAGAAAATAAATCACTCAAAGTTCCTTCAGCCTTCAGCTTGCCTCTAGAATATTTTTGATTGGTGATGCTCCACCATTTCACAATACTATATTCTATTTTGGTGTGTACCTTATAAAATATTATATTACTACATGTTCATTTTTTAAAATTAAAATTTTATCCTTTGTTAGTTCCTAGGAATTTTATGTAGTGTCCAATGTTGTTTTCTACCAAGGATTTAATTTTTTTTTTTAAATATAAATTATAATTTTTATGCTTTGATAAAAAAACCTGTGTTTTTCTATTGAAATTCATTGAATTTATAAAAAGTATAGTTTTAGAAATATTTTTTACAAGACTAAATATATCAATTCATGTATATCTTATCTCTGCATTGTTTATGAGAAAGTAAAACCTTTATATAATGTTTTCCCAAAATGGGAGGCTCTCTTTCCATTTGTTTTTCATATAAGAAAAATAAAACTCAACTTGGATTGATCAACTGTGACAAATTTGAACGTGGTTGAAAATTCATTGTACATTCTTAAGGGAAACATTTTGCTTAATGTCATTTTGACTAGAGTTTGTCTATTACTACCATTTTTTGAAATAATGCTTATTCTTTTATACAACTGAACCCTATATCCCTTTCTAATATGTTCATTATCACCTTGTTTGGTGTGACCAGAGATACTTCTTCTACCCATGACTGGTACTTCAATCATGCTCCCCATTTTTACTTCATATTTTATAGACTAATTTTTAATATAAACCATTTCTTTATTTCCAATCATATGGTTTTTGAAGCCACTATCTACACACAAGACTTCCTCTTTATTTTATGCTACTAAATTGCAAGTAATAAATCCATATTCATTCCTTTCATTATAGTTTTTATTTTCAGCAATTATATTTACATTCTTAAAAATTGCTCGTATCATACTATTTTTTCAAACTTGCACATTGCCTAAATTATGTACAACAATGGTATTGGATATTGCTGTTTTTCCATACAACTTCATCTTATTCCAACTCAGCATACCTTTTCGCTTCATGAAGGATTCTTTAAATCTACATGTAACTTGAAACACCAACTATTTCACACACAAATACAACACAGAAAAACTTGGATAACTAATTTTTTTGACTTACTAGGAGTTTACACGTCAAGAAAAGTGACCAGAAGGGTTATGACCAACTCTCAATAATCTTGGCAAAACATTGACCACATAAGAAACAAGGAAACATATATCAGCCAACATGAACAATTCAAATTTTTCTTCGACAAGGCACAACATAATAGGCCATCCAAAATACAGACTTACAATTAAGGACATCCCACAGAGTAAAATCCTTGAAGGTTATTTATCAACTAAAGACTTCTTTCTATTATAATATTGCCTAATTATCTTAAGACCAAGTTTTCTAAAAGAGGACCTTCTACAATATGTTGATAACTTACTTAATTTGTTGATTATAAAAGAAAGTTTCCATTCCTCACAAGGCTAATTAATCCTACTCAAGCCGCTAAATTTTTTTCCACACCTCCATAAGATGAGTGACAAGAACAAGCTCCATCTAAGGGAAGGTACCACTTAGTTTTGGAACTTCTATCTCCTTGTAAGGATCAAACGTTTAAACAACAAAATAGGATGAGATTAGAGAGCTCTTTAGAAGAATCTAGAGGAAGGAGATCGAATTAGATTCATATTTAAGGCCTCGTTAGTTATTAGTCTAGATTTTTATTGGCTAAGGATCTATCCATAATGATGAAAGGTTTAATTTAGGCTTCTCCCAAGGAGATTGACATAGGTATATAAATTACATTAACAAGGGTGAGCTAGATTGAATGGTTTCTAAATAGTCTCCTCCTACTTATTATAACCTCATTACCTTCCAAAACTAAACATTGATTTCAACTTAATGATGTTTTAATAACTCACCAGGAAAGAGAATAATGTTCATTAGTTTAACTAGGGTTAGTAAGGTATAAATTATTTCTTTACAAAAGAAAGTTTCTTCTTTGATCACTTTATGGCTCAAATGTTATCAAGTAGGTCACAACCACATTATCCCTTTTTTTTTTTTACTTTTATAAGGATTACTAACCCACCTAAATTATGCCTAGGTTTACACTTATGCCTTGGACTAGAGGGAGTTACTACACAAAATTTTTTAACTCAAAGATATGTTTATCATTACCTTATTTGTGAAACTATACATGGTTACATATTTATCCAACATGACATACAAAACTGAAGGTAGAAAAGGATTATAATGAACTTTGACTTGAAAAAAAAAAAATGTAACAATCTTGGTCATATCTAAACTAAGTTATCTTTCAAATTTTCTATGATATAATTAATTACTCAAAAAAAGTTGTGATATGGCTATATTATTGACATGTTCCATTTTTAGACACTTACGACAACATTACACATAGTACAAACTAGGTCCTTCAAACTTTCCAAAAAAACAAAATTTTAGAGTCTCTCAACTAATTTAAGCACATAAAAACAAATGATCTTCAAAGAAACACCGATGCAACTCTCCCTTTCCTACCCATGAAGGCCATCTACACATTTATATCCTAAGTCTGTTTAATAGAATTGAGCATGATAAAGACTACTTATAGGAGTAGTATGCTACCATTAACAATATCATAACTTGAACCTTCTATTTAATGAAATACTGCTAATCTCTAAACCTATACAAATTATTTAATCATGCTAGAAGATTTAGTATTTTCACACAACAATGAAGACACGAAAAACTCTTATGAACAGTGTTCCTAAAACAACTAAAAGTCTATCCATCATTCTAGTAGGGGTCAATGACCAAATGAGTTCGAAACATAGTGGTGAGTGTATTGGGATGTCAATCATGTAATCATATGAATTACATGATTAAAACCCTAATACTCAAACATCAATCAAATTTTCCTTAAATAAGCCATATGATCTAATAGACTTAAAATTAGAACTTCAACATCACATAATACCCACTAGTTTCCCCTTCCAAAGAAAATTTACCCCACAACATGCCTATACCTAATTTATTGAAAGGAACATACAAAGTATGTTCTAAAGGAAAAAGTCAACATAAGATCATCTTACCATGCTCTATACAAGAGTCAAAAGAATGATAAAATGAATATCTGATATTTAGTAAATCCAATAATTAAAATAAATATAATGCCACTATCTTATCAAGAATTAAATTACAGACCAATCAATTTAATTACCCTTAAACCTATATCAATTAAATTTAAGCAAACCATCCCAAAGGAACCAGTGTGGTGATGTTACATGAATTTCACTTAGTTATATCTCCCCCATCAGATAACCAAAAATCCTAAGCTTCCTTAATTTATTCAAACACCCTCATTTGAGACAAGTACCTATCATCCAATTTCCCCCTAGGAAAAATTGGTTAAACATGACCTTGTCCACAAGAAAATCAAAAGGGGTGGTTTAAACCTTTGAGCTCACAATTGATTCCAAATCAGAGGGGTAGGGGAGCTCAACAATGAAGGATGCCAACGACGTCAAAAGAGTCCAGATGCTCAAAAGGAAGAAATTAAGGAAAGGCTCAAAGCTTTTCATTTTGCCACATATGAGTTGACTTAGCGCCAAACGACATACTCGTATGACGCACCACGCATAATCTTTTCCCAATTCCAAAAGGTACAGTGAAATAGAGAATCTAAATTAGTGTGAGCCCCCCACGAGGATCAAATGAAATAGAACAGGATACGGATGGTGCCAAGTGTCTAACCATCAGCAGAGGCCCCAGGTGTCTCTTCGGCGCATCTCCAAAAGTAAAATCTTGAGGTTGTCTCTAAATGAGCATGGATACTCTATGTTCCCGAGGTCTAAAAAGGTTACACCGGCTATTGAAAATTCTTAATAGGGAAATAGCTTGCGGAAGTCTCCATATGCCTCATTGGCGTAACACCAAAGTTGGGTCCAAATATCAGTCCTCAAACGAATGCCAGCTCGCGAGGTAGTCGTGGTCAAATTCGAATATAGATCCAGGCATTGAAAATTCCAAGGCTGGTGAGAGGAGCCACACGTCCTAACAGAACAACTTCAAAGGTGTGACCCAAAGGGTAGGACCAAAACAAGAACGAGCCCCCCATGTATCCTAAGTCAAACATATGGCCCAGCTAAACAAAAGGGAGTAAGCCAAACACAAGGAAATAGAAGGGTGGCCTGCAAATGATACCACGTGTGCCACTATCACAATAAAGGGGATGGATACAAGGGTCCCGCTCGTAAAGGTAGTATTCATCTTAGACCTGAATTGGCTAAGAAACCCAAATTAGCAAAGAAAAGAAGGGACGACGAAAATCTCCACGTGTCATCTTGACACATATTCAAAGGTAAAATATTGAGCCAATCTCAAAACTAGTGCCATCCCTCCACATGTCCAAGGCCCACAAAATGACATGTGGCCATGTTTCAAGTTAAAATCAGGTCAACGAGCCCGCAAAGCATCTTTGCGCCAAATCAAGAAAAAATTCCTATGGCCCACAAAGGGACACGTGACCATGTCTCAGGTCAAAGCAGGAAGGCGGGTGGTCAGTGAAACTTTGGGAATTTAGCAACTTTTACAAATGGTGCAATTTCAGATTTGTGCCCATGGAGGCTTTTGGGAAAAAGTGAATTTTGGGCCTCGAGGGCTATGGGAGGATTTGTGATTTTAGCATCTTTTAGAAAAAACCGTAGTTTGTATTTTCAAGCCCACAGATCCATTTTGCAAAGATTACATTTTGGCCAATTTTGAAAAATATCGATATCGAATCTTAAGACGGCCATATCTTTTTGACTGGAAGCTTGGATTTGAGAAAGAGAAGATTTTTTAGAAAGGTCTCGACATCCTCTATGCCATAAATGCATGAAATTTTAATTTTGGCAAGGTTAGGTGTTTAAAACATAGGAACACGTCTTTGAATCCATTAATACAGAATGCGATTGCTTCAACTACCAAGATTTGATTTTATTTTCCATCTTTCCTTCTCCAACACACCAAACAGACATGGGGAACAAGAATTGACAAATTATAGGTGGAGTTGCAAGGCATTAATGGTTGGTAGTTTAGATTTAAGAGTAGAGTCTTAGTTTTCTTCTTTCTCTCTCACCTCGACCTTCTATATATTGTAAACCATTCTCATTTGAAAAGGGGGAGACAATCTGGGTGTGGGGAAACTCTATAAAATTTATTTCCCGACTCCATTTGAGAGGTAAGCCTTCTCCTATGCCTGGAAAGTAGATTTTATGCCTCTAAGCAAAAATGTAATGGTCTGTGCACCTCTAGAGCAATAAACTCATGTTATTGTGGTGTTCTTCAACCCTCTCTTGTGTTTTATTGTTTCTTCCTTCCTGTCCCTTTTAGATCAATTTTTTGTGCATGTATTTCACATTTGCATGTGCAAGATCTTGTGTTTCATGGAGTTTTTATTGTGGATTAGGATCTGGGTCTGTGTCACTTTTGTCTGACGTCCCTTATCTCCCTTTTCCCATGTTTCATCCTTCCTTAATAGAATATTTCACCTCTAACCTTTTCTGGTGTATCACCTCTTTAGTGTAGGCTCTCTTTCAATCTCTTTTTCTCTTTGGTTCCTTGGAATGGTTAGATTAGGATAGATTATCTTTTCCTGCAATAGAGTAGATTGTGGTAGGTAGTTTAGGAACAAGAACCATCTTTCTCTGGAGGGCCATCTCAAGTTTGTAAGTCCCATAGATTGAGAGATGGTCCCATGTTATGTAATCACATCGAATGCCCCACTCACATCTGAGGCCATTCGGGGGTGCTGTGATTTTACACCAATAGTATCTTAAACAACTAAAACACAAATCCATATATTAATCAAATGAAACCCTTCATTTTATTTCTTTTGAAAAGTAGTAGAAATGTAATGGTCTGTGACCCTTCTAGAGCAATAAACTAATGTTTTTGTGGTGTTCTTAAACCCTCTCTAGTGTTTTATTGTTTCTCTGTGCCTCTCCCTTTCAGATCTATTTTTTGTGCATGTATTTCACATTTTTAGGTGCAAGATGTTGTGTTTCATGGAGTTTTGATGGTGGATTAGGATCTGGGTCTGTGTCACTTCTATCTAACCTCCCTCAGCATAGTATCTCACCTCTTTCCTTTTTTGGTCTATCACCACTTTAATGTAGGATCTCTTTCACTCTCTCTCTCTGGCTCCTTGGAATGATTAGATTAGGATATATTAGCTTTTCCTGCACTAGAGTTGATTGTTGCAGGTAGTTTAGGAACAAGAACTAGCTTTCTCTAGAGGGCCATCTCAAGTTCGCAAGTCCCACAACTTGAGATTTGGTCTCTTTTTATGCAATCACACAGAATGACCCACTCACATCTGAGGCAAATCAGAGGCATGGTGATTTTCCACTAACAATATTGGCACACTCGATGGGACACTAAAGTTAGTTTTTTTCATCTTTCTGAGGTGTCTAATAAGCAACAACAAATCTTAAGCCATTGTGTGACCACAATAACAATTTTGGAATGCCTAGTGGGACCCTGGGGTTAGAATTTTTCTCATCTTTCTGAGGTGTTTCATTTCAACAGTAAATCTTAAGCCATTTTGTGACCACACCAACAGTTTTGGCATGCCCAGTGGGACTTCTCTGAAGCACATTACCACTTCATTTCATCAAGTATATGTGTTCTTAGTGAGATTCAACCTTTTGAGGCTCTTTCAAGCACATCTAGTGACTCTATCTGGTCAAGCAACCCATTTTATGAGTTGCAGACCTTCTTTCCATCCATTTCCATCCATTATTCCTTCCATATCTTTCATTTTCCTTCCATTCCATAAAGTTGTGCACTCATGACTTCATTCCCCTAATGGAATTCACACTCGTAGCAACAACAGTGCAGTTCACCTCCAATGGATTTCACTACTCCTCAAGCTCAGCATTATGATCAGATTTAGAACCGTTATGCTTACCTAAATGAGCAAGGTCAAAGCCAATTTTTCTATGGAGCTTATTAAGAACAAGGGGATGCATACAATGACGATGGTTATGTAGAGAATGTTGGTCTACTTGAGACAATAAAGAAATTGGAGGCACCAATGGTGCATTCAAGGGCTACAACATAGATGAAAGCATTCAGGATTGGTTGCAGGGCACCTTGTCCATGGGGAGGCCCTTTTCCAAGACACTATAGCCCACAGGAGAAGCTTGACTTCATGATTGAGATGCTTCCCCAACTTCTGCAGTGGGTTGAGGTGATTGAGGCCTATGAACATGGTGTCAGGGAGCCTTGTCAATGGGTAAGTCCTACACCATCACCTGGTAATTTTCTCTCCATTCCCTAAGCAACACCATCTCAGCCAGAGCTTAAATTTCCAAGCTTTCCATCTACTGCCCCAAGTGTTGATTCCCCTTCTCATCCACTAGTCTTCCATCTCACCTCAATTATTCTACCCTTTTCCCTTCCAAACCCAAGTCCCCTCCACAAGAACCAAAAGAAGTACCTTCCTCTCCAACATAGATAAGGAACCAACTAGTGGAGACCCTACCCACCACTCATTTTAATCTCCCAGGTCCATGTCAGGGAGAGACTCCAAAAACTAGTCAAGTGGAGAAGCAAGAAGAAGAGCTAAACAAAGATAAAATCATCAGAAGCTTGGCAAGTTGGAATTTCAAATTTAGGGTTATAAATATCCCATTGATGGTTAAACCTTCAAAGGAGGTCGGGGTTAGATAGCAAGTGGTGGAAGCTTCAGATATAGCAAAAGCATAGGAAGAGTGAGCTACTCCAAATAAAAAATAAGAGTGCATTTTGGCTATTGATGAGGACCATGCAGTTGCAGAAGCTCTAAGAATGGAGTAGGCCATAGAATAACCTTTAGTTATTCCTCCCACTTCCTCCCCTTCAAGTTCTAATGTTGAAGAAGAGTTTGAGCTTTCAAACTTCATGTTTTAGGAAGATGAGAACCATGGTGAGAAAATTACAGATCCGAAGGACACCATGGAGGAGGTAAAGCATACACAATAGGAAAACAAGGAAGAATATTATCTGTCAGATTTGGAGGATTTCTTCAATGGTGAGGATCCTTAGGAGATCATGTCATTTTATCCTCCATAATCTACCTTCTAAGCACATGAGTCTTCTGCCATAGAGGGGAACGTTCAAAGACATTAACTTACATCTCACAAGGGTCTTCTAGAATGAAGATTGGAGGATCATAATCTTCCATGTATTCCTTAGGAGGAGAAAGGAAAGGGGCTTGAACATCCCATCTACTTCACACCATCCACCCAAGAAGGTCAGCAAGAAGACTCCACTCTTGGATTTGAAATTCAGAGAAATAAGCACATCCATCGGATCAGATCGTGCCAAATCAAGTACTTGGATTCATTGGAGCCAAGGGAGAAGCCAACACAAGTCATGCTTACTCGTGAGAATGAAGATGAGTATAAAAGTATAAAGGATCAGCTATAATTCCACTTTGATCCAAATATATAGCAACTAAAAGACATATTTGTCTGTTTTCTAGTTGACACCTTGATGATTTGGGTGGAGGAACAACTTATAGTTGTTTTCTCACTCATTGTAATAGCCATGTGTAGTGCCAAATCATATACATGGCCAAATTTTTTATGAAAGGGAAGTTATTTATTCTTGCCTATGGCAGGTCTTGTTTAGTTTTTCTTTGTTAAAGTTAGTGTAGGAGTAGGATTTGTTTTTATTTTAGCAACACAAGTGACTTGCACACTCTGCATATCTCACTTGAGATATGAATGATTTTTTAGTTTTGTACATAGCATGTTGTTGTGTTTTGTTGTTCCAAGGTTGTTTCACAATGCAGTTAAGTATGCCTACATTCCATTTATAGAGTAGGTGAAATCCCTAGATCATTATAATTCTCTACTCTCATAAACCTCATCTTGAAAAGTTTCTTATGAAAATTGAGAGTGCAGACAGCAGGGTAGGTTCAGGGTCACCAATGTAAGTAGTCGGGCTCGAGGTTTTTGGGATAGGGTTAGTACCAAGTTATCATTCATGACTCCATTCACAATGGTTGCAATAAGGCCACTGATATTTTCATCTAGCAGGACAATTTCCCTGTGAGTTGTTAAATTCTTATATAATTTTCCCCTGGGAAAAATTGGTCAAACATGACCTTGCGCATAAGAAAATTGAAAGAGGCGGTTCAAAGCTGCGAGATCACAATCGGTTCTAAATCTGAGGGGTAGGTGAGCTTGACAATGAAGGAGGCTAACGATGTCAAAAGAGTCCAGAGGCTCCAAAGGAAGAAATTGGGGAAAGGCTCAAATTTTAAGACTTCGCCACATACAAGTTGACTTGGGGCCAACCGGTAGGCTCGCGAGACATGCAATGCATCATCTTGGTGTAATTACAAAAGGCACAGTGAAATAGAGACCCAAAATTAGCACGATGGATAGTGAAATGGAGACCCCAAAGGCACATTGAAATGGATATCCCAAAGGATCAAAGGAAATAGAATAGGCTGTGGATGGTGCTAAGTGTCCAACCATCAGCGGAGGCCCCACGTGTCTCTTCAGTGCATCTCCAAAAGAAAAATTAAGAGGGAGTCCCTAATGGAGCAGGAAGCCTCCACATGCCTCAAGTCTGAAAAGGATACACTAGCTGTTGATAAGTCTTAACAGGGATAAAGCTTGTGGAAGCCTCTAGGTGCCTCATCGATGCAACACCAAAGTTGGGTCCAAAGAGTGGTCCTCAAACGAGTGCCAACTCGCCACGTAGTTGGGGTCAAATTCAGAGATAGAACCAGCAGTTGAAAAGTCAAAGGCTAATGGGAGGAGCCACGCATCCTAATGGTGCAATTTAGAAGGTGAAATCCAAAGTGCAAGACCCAAAAAAGCGCGAGCCCCCCACGTGTCCCAAGTCAAACATATGGCCCCGTAAAACAAAACAAACTAAGCCAAACACAAGGAAATGGAGGGGGACTGGCCCATAGATGATACCATGTGTCCCACTATCACAATAAAGAGGCTGGCTACAAGGTTCCCACCGAAATGGTAGTATTCATATGAGACCTGAAACAAGTAAGTAAAGAAGGGCTGGTAGAAGCCTCCACACATCATCTCGGTGCATATTCAAAATTAAAATATGAAGGTAGTCTCCAAACTAGTGCCATCCCTCCACGTGTCCAAGGACCACAAAGGAACACGTTGCCATGTTTCAAGTCAAAGTGGGTCGGAGAGCCCATGGAGGATATTTGTGCCAAATGAAGACAAAATTCCTAAGGCTTGCAAAGGGACACGTGGCCATGTCTCAAGTCAAAGGGGGAAGGTGGGTCATTAGGGAAACTTAGGAAATTTTGGAACTTTTGCAAATGGCACAATTTCAATTTTGGGCCCACAGAGCCTTTCAGGAAAAAGTGAATTTTGGGCCTACGGGGCTACGAGAGGTTTTTTCATTTTTCTATATTTTTACCAAAATAACGCTTTGTATTTTTGAGCCAGCGGATCTGCTTTGCAAAGATTACATTTTTTCACAGTTTCGATGTAGAATCTTCAAACCACCATATCTTTTGGCTGGAAGCTCAGATTTGAGAAAGAGAAGACTTTTTGGAAATTTATCGACATCCCCTATGCCATGGAGGCATGCAGTTTTAATTTTGGCAACCTTAGGTGGGTAAAAATAGGAAAATGTCTTTCAATACATTAATATAGAATCTGATTGCTTCAACTACCCAGATCTGATCTAATTTTCCATCTTTCCTTCTCTAACATGTGAAACAGACATGGGGAACTAGAATTGACATATTGTAGGTGGATTTTTAGGGCATTAATGGTTTTTAGTTGTGCTTTCAGAGTAGAGTCTAAGTTTTCTTCTTTCTCTCTCACCTTGACCTTTTATATGTTGTAAACACTTCTCGTTTGAGAAGGGGGAGACATTCAGAGTGTGGGGAAACTCTGTAAAATTTGTTTTCCAAACTCCTTTGAGTTGTAAGCCTTCTATTATGCCTAACAAGTAGATTTTATGCCTTTGAGAAAAAATATAATGGTTTATGCACCTTCTAGAGCAATAAACTATTATTTTTGTGGTGTTCTTCAACTCTCTCTCATGTTTTATTGTTTCTCCGTGCCTCTCCCTTTTAGATCTATTTTTTGTGCATGTGTTTCACATTTACAGGTGCAGGATGTTGTGTTTCATGGGATTTTGATGGTGGATTAGGATCTAGATCTGTGTCACTTCTGTCTGACCTCCCCTCATCTCCCTTTTCCCATGTTTCATCCTCCCTCAGTAGATTATCTAACCTTTATCCTTTTGTGGTGTATCACCTCTTTAGTGTAGGCTCTCTTTAACTTTCTCTTTCTCTCTAGTTCCTTGGAATTTTTAGATTAGGATAGATTAGCTTTTCCTACACTAGAGTAGATTGTGGCAAGTAGATTAGGAACAAGCACCATCTTTCTTTGGAGGGCCATCTCAAGTTTGCAAGTCCCATCGGTTGAGAGATGGTCCCATGTTATGCAATCACACTAAATTCCCCACTCACATATGTGGCCATTTGAGGGTGCTGTGATTTTGCACCAACAATACCTTAAACAACTGAAACATAAATCTATATATTAATCAAATGAAACCCTTCATCTTCTTTCTTTTGAAAAGTAGCATATTCTTTTATCTCGCCACTCTTAGGTACCTCCATCTCCCAATAAGGAATATATCAAATAACCAAAGTCTTAAACAAGGTTAAACTTTCCTTAGTCATGTTTAAACACACAAAGTCATAACCTTCAAAAAATGATATGAGGTTTATACTATCGTATACTTGTTATTTTTCTAGTTGAGTCAAACACTAAACTAAATTCAAATAAATTTTTTTTTCAAATGGAATCATTAATGTCAAACGATTGTAAAAACCCGTTTTACAGGGCCAATATTAACATATGAGTTTCCCAAAACCTATTTAGACTATATAAAAGTGAAAATCCATTAGAAATCCAAACAATTGGTGCAAAAGGCGTCACCCACTAGCTAGGAAAACCAACCTATTATGCAGATCAACGGATACCAACAACAATTAGGTCTTATACCTCCAATAGTAACATGAACCAAACAAAACTAACATTTGAAACATGCATCCTAAACGGGTTATTACAAAACCCAAGAAAGCCAAGTCTCAAGAACAACTATTCCTAATGTATATTCCTTCCTAAAGGGTCTAGTAAAATCTTCTAGTATCCAAAAAACTTTAATGAGTTTTCCAAACAAGGATTTAGCTCAACACAATGGTCCTCCGTAAGATTTTGAAAACCAACATTTATAGAAGTAAAATCCAAGTCTATTCTACTCAAGCCCATAAAAATAAAATACGCATGTTGAAAACTAAATACATGCAAGTCATTATCTGAATCCCATGGATTGATCAGTCTTCATGAGACATTCACCATTTTAACCACATAATATTTCATAAAACAAAGAAAAGATCCAGACTATATATATACTCACAAAATAATTTAATGGTTTGGAGAAGTCAGTTTTCACGTTTCTCAGATAAAATACCAAAAGAATATAAAACCCTTATTCCAATCATTTATTTAATAGTGTAATAGTATGAGCGGGGGTTAGGAATTCAAGCAACCATTGGCATACAGGGAGCATCAAGAGTAAGTAAAATATTAAGTGCCAAGACCATTAGCAGAACTAAATCTAGCAAGGAATCATCCTAAGAAGCACCTAACACAGGAAAGAAACTAAAATATAGCATAAAAAGTGAGAATCAATAGAATAAACCACAAATAAATCCAAGAAATAATCAATTCAGTAAATAAAATAAAATTCCTTTCATGCCATGGTTAATGTTAGCATAGTAGACAAATAAGAAGAAACTATCATGCTTGAAAATCTTCTGAAAAGGAAGAAACATCCACCATTCCCTCATTGTCAAAAAATATGGAGTCTTGCTCTAATCTACTTGTTGGCATCAAAGCACATACCACGACTCACATTTTTGGCACAGGAAGGGGCTCTAGCCCACGAGTTGCCTTTGCCAAAAGGAAATGTCACCTCAAAGACTGCAAGATTCAAGTGTAAATACAAAAACGAGTTTAAAGAAGGGTTCAAAAAAAAATGTGAGAGGCAGGGGGAAAAACCAGACCCCAAAAGCTTACAACCATCCTCCCAACCTGCGTCAAAAAGGGGATGCTAGAGCAGGAACAAGGACATCCATCAAAGCACAAAGGGATAGATTTTTTGGAACAGAAGTCATAGGAGCAAAATGGGGATGTGAATGAAAATGTGGAGGTATACACAAGGCATGGAAACTGCTGAAAAGTGCCTCAAAGAGATGTCGTCTCCAGGAAATGTCATGATTTCAAGATGAGCACAAATATGGATCAAAAAAATGGCCTGCTCAAATCACCCATGTCAGGAAAACACGCAACTAAAGACAATAGAAATTTGGAAAAGGAAAGGGCATTCACTTGAGCATCAAGGAGATAATAATCAGACCCAACGTCTCATCTTCTACCAGACAAGGCTTCACCAAATTTCTAGTTGCAGGTGCCCAGGGAGGAATGATAGAAAAATAGGGAGAATCGACAAGGAAAGAGAATAAATAAATAAATAAATAGAACAATTAATAAATAGTAAGTTGTCAGGTCTAAGTTGTCATTTACAGATCCACCATAATCGTAAGAGCAAAATTTGGTGAACAATAAATAAGGGAAGGGTAGTGACAAGGTTTCAAAACAAAACACATTTCCATGAAATGGTGGGAGGCCAACAAAAGTTGGCAACATGGGTGAAAGCATCCAAATTTTATCATTAAATTTGTTAGTAAGGAAGGTACGAGAGGATACTTGGTCAGCCAAGGTGGTAGTAATATCAATTCACCTTTAATTAGACAAATAGAACAAGTACACAAGTAGGTCTAGTCGAGCAAGGGGAAAAACTAGTGGTAGAAGTTTTGAAAACAAACACAGTACCATGACCAACCAGAATGACACAATAGGGGATCCTCTTATTCACACGAACCAAGGGTCGGACACGAGAGAGATCAAGATTAAAATAATTAAAAAAAATATTAAAGGTAATTAATAATAATGTTCATGAAAATCGATGCTAAAAATAAAATAATCGTTAATCGACAATTAACTAATAATATGATTATTATCATTATTATTATTGTTTTTACAACTTAAAATAATTATTAATCATATTAATAATGACCAATAGGAAATCTTGACAAAAAGATAACATGATTTTCCTTTAATAGGATAAAGTATGCTACGGAGGCCCGCAACTAGAAGGATCGAAAATGACACAAGAAGGAAATATGAAGAGGGAGGATACTAATCCTTATATGTAATAAGGTCGAAGCCAGCTAATGACCAGCAGAAACTCACACAAATGCTCAACACCTAGAAACAAGGTCTCTAAAATGAGAACTAAGGTAACGTCAAACGGGGCATTAAATAACTGAAATTTTAGATTAAGAAGCTTTTTTAGGAGAAGATTTAGTTCTATTGTTTAGTAGTTGTTCATAGATTCAGTAATAATTAATGATGTCTTTGTTCATAGGTTCATTAATAGTTATTCATCGTGTGTTTGGACTATTTTATTGCTAGCAAAATATAATAAAATCTAACATAAAGATATTTTAATACTTTTAAAATTATTCTTTGCTTCATTAGAATTAATTTTATTAAATAAACTCATTAATAGACTATGATTCCTTTGTTTTTAAATTTTCTTCGAATCTTCTTAATAATTTTAACTTTAAGTAATTTTACTTTAATTCTTCCTTACTATGGATTCGTTTAGTGTTTTTATGCTTGCTTGTATTTTGTAGCTACTAAAATTCATAGGAAATTATAATCTTCCATTTCCTTCTTTCTATTATCCTTCAACAATTTATCTTAGTTTATGTCAATGGAATAAAAAATTACCACTTTCAAGAGACTACAACACCACTTAAAAGTACTAAACAATTTTATTCTTAATATTATAGACATCATTTTTTATTAGATAAGGTAAAAAAGTAGATTTTGAAGTGATCGGTAATCCTGTACAAACCAAAAGATAAGATTCAAGGCCCAAAGATGAAACAACAAGGAACAAGGCCCAACTTGGCTAGAGAAGAAACAATAAAGACAAACCAGAACCCACCCCAAAGAAATACCCGCCATAAAAGAACGGGCCCCAAATAGGACAACCTAACTACCATGACATTTTCCACTTTGAGACCTAAGACTCATCTTTGTAGGAGAAGTACTAACATAACCTTTCTTTGTATTGTTAACCACCTATCAATCATCTTCCATGTTAGGGTACACATTCTTAACATGGTGGATAGGTAGCTGAATAACTAGAGAATCCTTGATTTTTGAATTTTGCTTCTGCTTGGGACTAGGAAGACGTGGTTAGGAAATCCCACCCTTGTAGGGGGAAGCCCCACAAAAATCCTCCCTATGATTATCCTTTTCATAATCAATGTCCTTTCGTGAATCATTTTCGTTAAGACCATAGACAACAAGATTTTTCGGTTTAAAATCCTTCCACAAAGTGACCCTCCCTTTAATATTTTTTTTTACCATG
The DNA here is from genome assembly GCA_019776745.2 of Taxus chinensis. Classification (NCBI taxonomy): domain Eukaryota; kingdom Viridiplantae; phylum Streptophyta; class Pinopsida; order Cupressales; family Taxaceae; genus Taxus; species Taxus chinensis. The sequence continues at coordinate 565,539,936 of CM034152.1, read as the reverse complement.
TGACAATCAGAATCTCAATGACCCAGAGAAAAGCAAGATCTGCATCTAAAGGGGAACCCTTCATAATCTAAATTTTGAGTGAACTATTATAGACATCATAATTTTCACCATAAAATAGTGATATTTATGGCCAAGTGATCACCAAAAACACCTAAACATGGAAGCAATTTGAGGGGGAGGAAAGTCTAATTTTCATTGGAAATGATATTTGAGAAATGCCTTGATATTAATACCAAAACTGAATTGTACACTCACACTACCTATGCCCGTATTCTAACAGATATTGATACCATGGTGGATCTCCCAACCTCTATGGCACTTAAGGTCTTGGATAGAATATAGACTCAACTGTTGGACTATGAAGGCTTGTAGGTTAGATCTAGGAAATGCTTTGCTTTGGTTAACTTAGTCTCACACTATACTAGTGTGAAACACAAAGCGAATGATAAATTATATTGGTGGAAATATTCCCGACCCAATATAGTGGTGGTGGGGAGTGTTCCAAATGATTCTTTGTAGGACTCGGAGTCAGAACAAGGCTAGTTTAAACATATGGAGGAAACCCTCATTTCTCCTCTTGGGTTGTGGGTTGAGGGTTCAAATTCTCTATAACATACTTATGCTTTGTCACATCCTTTAGGGTTTACATCTTCTTACACTAAAAATAACAACTTGAATAAGTAACCTCTTGGAAATATGGAGAATTTTTAAATATTGCTACCAATTGACAATGATGAAAATGTGGATCCTAATCGGGGGGATGGTTGGAAGATTGTGAAAGGAAAAAATAAAATAAAAACTTTAATTGACCCACTTAAGATGAACTCAATATCCCATGGAATGATGTATCATGGGTAAACTTCCCTTTCTTTCTAGCTAGTTTTTACAAAAAAATATTTCTTGAAGTTGGTCAAGTATGTTTGACTATCCCCCTTAGGAAAGTTCTCTACCACCTTAGCTTGTTTTTTAGATTAGTGATTTGCTTTGGTTCTTTTATGGTCCTTGACCTATCTTCTCTTGGTTTCTTTTTTGTGCTCTAATGCTTATATTTCATTTGTTGATGGTTCTTAATCCCTTTAAAATCACTCATTTACCTAATCTAATAAATATATATATAAAATTTCATCACAGTAAAATAGATTTAGTAGCGTCAAAATTCTCAATTAGCCAATCCAACTTCAATGTACATAATTTAATCAAGAAATATGAGGTTAGTATTTGAAACATCACCATAAATGTTGTGAAATATCAATGAGGGTATTGAACCTAAAACAAAATTCACACTCTCCATTTAGTAGTTCTTAAGAATATACATTTCCAGAACCCTAAACCCTAAACATAAGTCACCCTCGCCATTAAGTTATCATAAATCATACATGCAAGAACTACAAATAATATTGAGTAATTGATAAGAATATACATTTCTAGGATTGTACTGGATTCTGTGTAGAATCAAAGAACATGAACTTTAAAAATAGGACGAAAGATGAATCTCACCTCTGCTCACGACAAAGTTCAAAATGTTATGATCTCAACTTAGATATTCCTACAAAATATAACATGAAACTGAAAGAAATTACATATAAGAGTCAAAGGAGTCATTATTATTTGAATCTACTCTGGTGAAGGGAATTTGGGTATATGGCAGCATTTTTTTGGCTGTCAAAGTGGGCATGGGAATTTAAGGATTGTTAATAAAATCTATTACATTGTTTATTCTATGTGGTTATGTCTAGGTGACATAACTTGAAGGTCTGTCATCTCCTCATATAATAAAATCCTCATTGTATATATACATGTTGTTTGTGAAAGTTAATTCAAGACATTAAATCAATTTCTCTTTAAAACCAAGGTATCACCAAAACCAAGAAGATAGAATGATCCCATGCCACCTCAAAGGTGAGCAGTGTCAAACCCATATATTTAACACGTGAATATGACAATAGAAAAAAATACTGGAATATTTTTTTTTTACTTACATTATTTGATACACGACAACATATGGGATCGTTTATGAAAATTCATAACACATGAGACACTTGTACAAACATTATTACACATAGGTAACATGTAAGCAAATCATCAATAGAAACTTTTTTCATGCATACACAATTCTAAAATCACAATCGCCTATGTCTTCAGTCAAGTAGCAATCCAAAAGAGCGGATACTCAGTGAATACTTTGAAAACATTATGAGGAATCTTGATATTGAATTGAAGACTTTGTTGGTGTATCGGTTTAACTTTATGTCCTTTTAAATACTTATATTATTTCTTGGTTTTATTATTCTTTGTAAAATATTTATTTTGATGATATCTCCCTCAATATCGATCCAATAAACACAAGAAAGGACTCATTGGATTCATATTTCAAAAACTTTCTTTCTGTAAAATTTTTAGAAGTTTTCATTTGTTAAATTTCTAGATATAATCAATTTACTATATGTCCCCTAGTTTTCTCCTTGCCAAGGATAAGTGAAAAATAGTAAGCATAAATTATTTTGTATGAAGTCTCTAGGTATGAAATTTACAAATTATCTTTGAAATTACCCTACCATGTGATGTGCCAAAATTAACAAGAACTTGACAAGGTCATAACTTGAGCTCCAGGTGTCTGTTTGAGTCCATTTGTTTTTGAAACCACATGTTTCGATGAGATGAACGCACTGACGACTAGCCCTACTGATTGCAGAAATTTTTGACACATTTTTAGGCCTTAAATCCACCATCTTGAGGCTAAAAATTAGGATTTAAGTTGTAGTTCAATTTTTTTCCTATTTTTTGGCATTAGTTAATTCTAGTCTATTAGTTGCATTATGAGTTAGAAATTTGGCAATTCCTCTAATTTAGGAATGTAGAAGATGTGTGGAAATTTTCATGCCTGTAGGAATAAGCATGCAAACTTACTAAGAATAACAGGTTCTAGTAAACTGCTAAAAATAGTAAATTCGGCCACCTAGAGTAGATTTAGTCAAGTTAGTTAGAGTTTTCTTTACAACTTGAGTTGGGAGTTGTCTTCCTATTTAGGAAACATTGTAATTCATTATTTAATAACAAAGAATGAGATCTATTTTCTTTTAGAGTTCATATTATTTGTAGTATATAGAGTTTGTTCAAAATTTGGATACATTATCTGGTATCAGAGTTGGTTCGAGTCTTTTTTTTTTAAAAATGGTAGGAAGAGGAAGAGGAAGAGGAGGTGGTATTTCTGAGATGAATAGAAATATGTAATATCTGCAGAAGAAATTTGTTGCACTTGCTACAATGATAACCCAAAGAGGAAATCAAGGTGGAGATGACACTGATGAAGAATTTTGTTAAGAGGAGGAAACACAAGCACCACCATTAGCTTTTGAACAAAGGAATCTTTGAGCTTTAGAAGGAAATAATGATGGGATAAGAGTTGATGTTTCAGAGTATGGTGGTAGTCTAAAACCAGAGGAGTTGATAGACTGGTTGACTAACATGGGGAAATTTTTTTAGTGGAAGGCTATGTCAGAAGAAAAGAAGGTAAAATTTGCATGAAAGAAATTGAAAGGTCATGCTATGTTATTATGGGATCACCTATAGAAATACCAGTCAAGAAATGGGAAAGAAAGAATTAGGACATGGAGTAAGATGGAGAAGAAGCTGAAAGATAAATTTCTCCCTGTGGATTATGCACAAACCCTTAATAGGAGGTATCGCAATCTCAAACAAAACTTAAAAATTGTGTAAGAATACACAGATGAGTTCCACAAGTTGTCCATTCATGTAGACCATGAAGAAACCGAGGAACAATAGGCTGCAAGGTATGTAAATGGAGTAAAATTTTCTATTTAAGATGAGATAAGTATGCATAGGATTAAGAGAATGGAGGATGCCTATCAATTAGCCTTAAAAACCGAGGAAAAAAAAAATCATAAAATTTTTAGGAGATCACCTGGAATGAATCGGGGGGGCCTATGCATCTTCCCTTTAGGGATGAGTGGGTTTCAGCCAAGGTAGGGGAGAATCATCTCGTGAATTGGAAAAGCAAGATGATAAGAGAAAAAAATTCCAGAATCAACAAAGAGGTAGAAGATTTTCTAAAGACAGAGGATATGCTGGTGATAGAGTATGGGAGGCTGCATGAAGAAAAATAGTTTTTTATATATGTGGTTAAGAAGGGCATCGGTATTTTTAATTCCCGCATTCTTATACACTTGATAAGAGGCAAGGAGATGCTCGAAGAGTAACTCTTATTGACGATGAACAAGTAGAAGATGAACAAGATCTAGAAATTCCACCATATGTTGCAGAAAATATTATGATCAAGAGGATGATGATTGCTCTAAGAAAGGATATCAAGGGGGATACATGAATATGTACAAATATTTTCATAACAATATGTACTTCAGAAGGAAATGTATGTAGTGTTATTATTGATAGTAGACAAAGAACAATGTATTCAATGTGTAAAACAAATGAGAAAAGCCTCAAATATAAAGCCTGCGAGAGGAAGGAGGACAGTTATAACTATCCATCAAATACATAACAAACAACAATGTATTAAAACTAAACTAATGCTAACATTCCCCCCCTTAATACATTGTTTCTGCATATGTACCCCCTAAATAAATCAAACTTCACCTTACCAAGAGGTTTGGTGAGAATATCTACAACCTGAAAATTAGTAGGGTAGTACTGGAGTTGAATTTGGTTGTTCAAGACCTATTCATGAATGTAGTGACATTCGACCTCAATATGCTTTGTTTGTTCATGAAAAACATGATTATTCACAATCTTTAACACACCTTGATTTTCATAGTGAATGATGGGAGGTTTCTCTTCAAGAATCCCTATATCTGCAAGAATGTGACGTAACCAAATTGCTTCACACATAGCTCTTCACGTGTCATGGTATTCAACCTCAGTGGATGAGAGAGAAACAACAATTTTCTTCTTCCTAATCAATGAGATAGGTCTAGATCCAAGATGAAAAAACATATCCTGAAGTGGATTTCCTGTCATCAACGGATCCTGCATAGTCCAAATCTATATATCCCTGTAAGAAGAACTGAGTGTTCTTTTGATACTCCAGACCAAAGTCAATTGTACCTTGGATGTATCTCAACACATGATTTGCTGCTATCTAATGACATTTCTTCAGCTTCTGCATAAATCTGACAAGATAGCTCACTGCGAAGAAAAGATCTAACCTGGTATAAGTTTAGTAAATGAGACTCCCCACAAGCTTCCTATAGTGAGTGCCATCTACCTATGGTGGATCCTAGAATCTAGATAATTGTAAACCTTTTTCCATAGGTGTGGACATTGGTTTACAATCTGACATTCCATACTTCTCTAGGAGTTTCTTGGCATATTTCATCTAGGAGACGAAGATATGACTCTTCTTCTGCCATATCACTAAGGCAAAACAATAGTGAAGTAGCCCCAAATCAGTTATGTCGAAGGATTTCTTCAGATCATTCTTTACATCATCCACAAGATTGTCAGAACTTCCTGTGATCACAAGATCATCTACGTACAAAAATAGAATAAAAATCTCCGTTCCTACCTTCTTGATATAAAAATTTTTATATGAGGGGCTACAAGTGAATCCATGCTACACTAGGTGATCATAAATTTTTATATATCATGTCCTAGGTGCTTGTTTGAGTCCATAAAGTGACTTTATCAGATGACATACCTTGTGTGGTTGATGTTCATCTACAAACCCTTTAGTTTGGGCCATGCATACTTTTTCTTTGAGATCACCATTCAAAAAAGAACTCTTGACATCCATCTACTAAAGTCACACATTTTGTGTTGCTAGTGTAAAGAAAACTCTGATGGTTTTGATCTTCAAATTGGGTGCAAAGGTCTCATCATAGTCAATTCCTTCTTGCTGAGCATAACCCTTTGTAACAATCCGTGCTTTGTGTTTGTCAATTGAACCATCTGCCTTATATTTTGTTTTGAAAATCCATTTGCATATAATGGATTTCTTACCTGGAGACAGATCGACAAGTTCCCATGTCTGATTCTGAAGTAGGGAATCATATTCAACATTCATAGCTTGTTTCCACTGTGGTTGGTCTATTGCCTCACAAATAGTGTCAGGTTCAATGCTATCAACAACTGAACTCATGAGTGCAAAATTTACCTCATGTCTAGCTTGAATTCATGTTCTGACTCCCATAGAAGTTCTGGAAGTGAGTTCAAGTGTGCATCCCCATAGTATTCTTAACCCATTTCAGATGTTGTTGTTGTTGGTGCTGATGTGAAGATGTGTTTTCTAGTGTGCCTAGATCAATGAATAAGTCTCCACACAGCTCTTCTTTTCTCTGAGAAGAATCATCTTGCCCATCATCTGGAAATGTGAGCAATCTATGTGATGAGGTCAGTACTGGATCTCCATTGTGTGGCAGGGAGTCAAAGGATGACTCATCACACACCACATCTCGACTCTCATAGATTTTCTTCATCTCAGGATCCATGAGACGATATTATTTTGAGGTAGTACTATACCCTAAGAAAAGACATAGTAGTGTCTTTGGATCGATCTTCTTCCTTTTCTTATCTAGAGCATGCATATATGCAGTACAACCAAAAATTCTTAAATGATAGATAGAAGGTTTACGAAAAGTCCATACCCCTTTAGGTTTCCTATTCTATAAGATCTTCATTGGTGCATGGTTGAGTAGATACACTGTTTTCTGGACTGATTCTTCCCAAAATTGATCCTCCAACTTGGCGGTGGAGAGCATACAATGAGCCATCTCCATGACAGTCCTGTTGTGTCGCTCAGATATCCCATTCTGTTAGGGCATGTAGGGTGCCATCAGATGTTGTTGAATGCCATGCTGATTCAGGTATGATAAGAACTTCTTCGATACAAATTCCCCCCCTTAATCTAAGTGGAGGAGAAGGAGAGGTTTCCCAGACTACTTGGTGGCTTGTTGGTAAAAGGTTTGGAAATTGGAGAATGCCTCACTCTTCTTTCGGAGAATATATACCCACATTTTCCATGAGTAATCATCAATGATGAGATGGAAGTATTCAAAACCTTGGAAGCTAGCTGGAAGGGGTCCACATAGATCGGTGTGTACAACCTGAAGGATGCTCCATAGAATGATAAGAGCTCTGTTTGAATGGACCTCTGTGTTGTTCGACTGCAAGACATCCCGAGTAAACAGGTAAGGAGTGGGAGAGTGGAGGAAGCCCTCTTACCATTTCCTTGGCACTGAGCTAATGCAAAGCCCCGACAGAAAGATGACCATATCGAAAGTGCCATAGTGCAGTGGACTCTTCCATTAAAGTAGAGAGAGCAATGTTAGATGAAGTGGTTGCATCTAGTGTAAATAGACAGCCCTTCAGAAATGCTTGAGCAATTACTAAGTCTCCCTGGTAAATGATGTAGGACTTGACCCCATTCTCAACAAATAATTCAACCTGCATTCAATGGTTAAGAAGTTGACTTACAGACAAGAGATTTGAGGTCAAACTTGGAACATATAGCACCTTCGTGAGTGTACATCTTCATGTCCCAAGAGGAATGATGACATCAAAAATCCTCACCGCAATATACTCTTGATTATCTATGATGTTGATTCGATCTCCAATGGGCTGATCACTCAGGGTATGGAACAACTTCTTATTGCCAGTCATGTGTTTATTGGTGCCCGAATCAATCAACCAAACACTTTCTAATGGCTGCAAAGTCTGCGAGACTAGGAAAATGTATGGATGAGTTGTGTCTGAAACCTCTTCATCAGAGGTGGCATCCTGCTAAGCAGCAATATGACCCTTCTGCCTCTGATTATGAGCATGCCATAAGGATTTCTTGAATATTTTTGGCCAGAAGTGCTCTCTTTGCTAGAGTTTCCATACTTGCGACCATTGTAATAACAGTTTGCAAATTCATGTGCGTATCCGTGGAGCAAATGTAGCACCATCGATCTGCCTTGTTGTTCTGTTGCTTCTGGGGTGGCCGCTATGGTGGCCGTTGAGAAGGTTGTTGCTGTGGATTCTGGGGGGCTGACTACCCTTTCTAAGGCTTATGCTTTTTCCTCATGATGATAGCCTTGTCTTCGAAGGCTTCTTGAACATTCTGAATGGCTTCTTCTTATTGGAGATAATTCACTAGTGTGGCAAAAATCACCTCCTATTGAGTGATGGTCAATGTGGTGATCAGTGTTGGAAATCGGGAAGAAGAGCTCACAAGGTGAGCGGGACTAGCAACTTGTTGTCCATCGGTTCACCGAGAGAAGAGAGTTCTGCACGTAACTTGGCCACATGCTGCAAGAAGGCTTCTACTGATTCGCCATCATGCATACTCATCGTGTGAAGCTTAGTCTAAAGATGTAACTTCATCATTAGATTATTGGCTTCATAGATGGTACACAACATGGTCCATGCCTGAGAGGAAGTGGCTGCTTCCAGAATGTAATGTTGAACCTCATTAGAAAGGTTGAGACTGATAAGCATTAATGCTTTTGCATCTACCTTTTCATACTTATCCAACAGATCAGCATATGTGGGAGGGGTGTCTTTACCAAAAATGATTCCCCAAAGATCTTCAAACTGAAGAATCATCTGCATCTTGGTTTTCCATGTGGTGAAATTTGGCCCTTGAGCAACTGGGCATCCAACAATAGAGTGCGAGGTGCAAACATTTTCAAAAACTCAAAATTGTATTTTATTTATTTATTTTTTAAAAATGGCTACAATGCTTATTGAAGGAACCTATCCCGAAGATGGGATCTATAGGATTGTACAGTGAGACACAGACACTCTTGTGGGTGTTCTACTTCTTGTTCATCATCTACATCATAGCCACGTTCAATTTTTGCATGAATCTGCCATGCTTAACATCGAACGTCGAACTAAAAATACTCCAATAGTCCTTGGCGCACAATCTCATCAAAGAGAATATTACCAGTGTTGTGGAGCTTGTTGACGAAGGAAATAGAATAGTCTAGTGGTGTCTTCATTGTCACTTAATGCCCAAATATTTGGTGTATTGCTCATGGTGCTTTCTGCATCTGAAATTTGTGACATACGCACACGCACGATTCTACAATTTCCAGGCTTTTGCTAGTGTTGGCTTGAATAGTGGCCACATCTAGACAAAAAATAGTGGCTCCAATGAAAAGTTTGGAAAAATATGTCTCATCAAATGGTTGCACAAATATGCCACGAGGGCATAACCGACCTCTTTCCTGATTTTATTGTGGCTTGGACTAGTCTTCTCTTTCTACGGTCCTTCTTCACGTAGACTTAAAGCAAACTGCTAAAACAAGGAAAGTTTGTTATAGGCCACTTCCTTTGTTTGTAATTTTCCTTAAATGACAGACTAGAGTCAAAGTTGCCACGTCTAAGATCCACATGTAGGCTGGTGCACCAAAATTTCTTCAAACTTCAACACATGTTGAAATATGCCACTCAGATCTCAATTAACATGGTTTCAAATGCCAATGGTTTACAAATCTGGTCACTCCACTTGTGCAGGTGTCAATCAACCACTCTCATCGTCACTTGCCAATGGAATTACAGTCTCCACAGGAAGCTTCCTCCAAATTTGCACACAGGTCTCCTCCTAATGGAGGCTTTCTTCCAAATGGGAACAGCACAAGGATGAGATTTGATGTGCACAAGAAATTCCTATGGAAAGCAGGTCGATATGGATCTCCACGTAGGCTCTGATACCAATTTGATAGGGAAAGATTGATGATGTCTTATTCAATTCCTATTTTACTGGAACAATAGTGCAAGCCAATATATAGGCTGTGGGAGGAGATCTATAAGAAGAGGACAATTAGATAACTGTGCTTTCAAACTAACAATGTATTGAACAAGCAAAATTAATGCGCTAACACTTTTGGATTATGCAAATAGTTTGCAAATAAGGATGAACCTAGAAGTGCTACAAATACCAGTAGAAAGGTTCAAGTCTTAATATAAGAATTTTCAGATGTTATTCCTGATGAGGATACCAGACAGATTACCACCCAAATAGAGATATTCAACATCAGATTGATTTGATTCCAATGTCCTCACTCCAAAATCAAGGTGGCTTATAGGATGAAGTAGACATTGCATGCAGAGTTGAATACACAAGTGCCACCATTAGCTCATGAAGAAAGGGTGTCATAAGGGAGAGCATGAGTCCATGTTGCAACCCCAGCTGGTATTAACACCAAGAGAAGGATGGAACATGGGGATAATTTTTGAGTGGATAGCAGAGTAAAGAATAAAATTACAATCAGGTATAGGTTCCTAATGCCTCACCTTGATGATATGAAAGATGTTCTTGCTGGATCTATGGTATTTCACCAAGAAAGATCTTCAAGAATGGTTAAAGAAAGAGATTAGGATCAGAGAAGTAGATAGAGTGGAAAACAACCATGAAGACAGGAAATGGATTATATGAGTGGTTGGTGATGCCAAACTCAGGTTATCCAATGCACCTAGTAATTTATGAGATAATGAAAACCGTGCAGGAGTATAATGGTAAGTTTGTTGTGGTTCTATTTTGATGACATCTTTATCTTTAGTAAAGCATAAAGAAGAACATTTGAGGCATCAAAGGGTGGTATTTGAAGTGTTAAGGAAAGGATTAAAATTTTCTATGCAAATATGAAGAAGTGCACATTTATGAGCAAGAGAGTTTGGTATTCTTGGGGAAAAACTTATTTCAGTCAATGGGGTAAAGATGGACTTAGAAAAGATAGGGGGCATTATCTTCCTACTCAGGGATGAGCTAGTAACAGCCAAGGTAGGGGAGAAGGTATCTCATGGATTAGCAAATTTTAGCAAGAAGATATGAGATAATATTTCCATAGTCATTGAAGAGGCATAAGATTTTCTAGGGGCAAAAGGATATGCTGAGTGATAGAGGATGGGAGAATCCATCAAGACCATTAATTTGTTAAGATGAAGGTGAAGAGGGGCATCGGGATTTTGAATGCCCGTATTCTAATAAGGTGTTTGAGGGAAAGTGATATTCTCACATGGATGTGAATCTGGTTGAAGCTAAACTAAGTCAAGATGGAACACGACCAGTAGAAATTCCAGTGAGAAACTTGGGTAAGAATAGAACTGATCAAGAGGATGATGAATTTTATGCTAAGACAATGGAATCAAGGGGGATGCATGGCTTAGTGCCTAATGAGTATTGTTATTTACAAGATACACATCAGGAGGAAAGGTATGTGAATGCTAAAATTGATGGTGGTAGTTGTGAGAACATGGTTTCAAATGAAATGGTTAAGAAATTGGGTCTTTATTGTGAGAAAATCCTAACCCTTCAAGATATTGCATGGTTTAAGAAGGGTAATGAAGTTACTGTTGATATGATATGTTTAATGAGAGTTTTTCTATTGGGAGTTAAAGGTATGTTTATTTGGTGTGATGTTATTCCTCTGATGCATGTCATGATGCTGCTAGGAAGACCATGGCAATTTGAGAAGAGATCTAAATCTATTCATGATGGGGGAAAGAATACTTATACTTTCTATGAAGGATATGAAAAAAGTTTTTCTACCTCTTAAGGAAGAGGGGAAGGCTGAAAGTGTATGCTATTCTCCAGTAGGAATTTGAGGAGGCAAGGGCAATAGTGAAAGAAATTATGAACTAGTCACAAATAAGGACGAACCTACAAGTATTTCATGGTACCAGTAGAAAGATGATAGAATTAATAGAATAATTTTTTGATGTTATTCCTGATTGAGCTACCTAGAAAATATGATTACCCCCCAAAAGAGATATTTCATGGAGGCAACACCATATTGATTTGATTTAGGGTCTTCACTCCCAAATCAAGTGGCTTATAGGATGAGCCCGACATTGCATACAGAGTTGAATAGGCAAGTGATTCCTGTGAGCTCGTGGGAATTGGGGTCATAAGGGAGAGCATGATTTGATTTGTGCAACCCTAGCTTTATTAACACAAAATAAGGATGGAACATGGAGAACGTGCATGGATAGTAGAGTTGAATCAGGCAAATTTACAATCAAGTATAGGTTCCCAATACCTCACCTAGATGTTATGATGGATGTGCTTAAAGTTGGATCTAGTTATTTCACCAAGATTGATCTTCTAAGTGGTTACCATAAGATTTGGATCACATAAGGATACGAGTGGAAAAATTTACATTCAAGATAGGAAATAGATTATATGAGTGGTTGGTGATCTAGCCATTCGGGTTATCCAATGCACATAATACTTGGATATGAGACTGATGAACACCATGCTGTGGGAGTATAATGGAAAGTTTTTGGTGGTTTATTTTGATGATATCTTGATCTTTAGTAAAACTACAAGAAGAACATTTGTGAGAATCTAAGGGTGATATTTGAAGTGTTAAGGAAAGAGAAACTCTATGCAAATATGAAGAAGTGCACATTTATGCAAGAGAGTTTGGTATTCTTGGGCTTTATTATTTCAGCAAATGGGGTACAGATCGACTCAGAAAAGATAAAGGAAATTATTGAATGGCCTACTCCACGGAGTATAATAGAGGTATGAAGCTTTCATGGTCTAGCAACATATTACAGAAAGTTTATTAAAAAAATTAGCAGTATTGTAGCACCCATAACAAATTGCACAAAAGGAAGGGATTTTTTGTGGACAAAGGCAATTGAGGATAGTTTTTAGTTCTTTAAGAAGAAGGTGATAGAGGCACCCATTTTGGCACTACCAAATTTTGATAAAGTGTTTGATGTTGATTGTGACACCTCACATTTGGGTATTGGTGTTGTTCTAAGTCAAGGTGGAAAGCAAGTAGCTTTCTTTAGTGAGAAGCTTAATAAGGTAAGAAATAACTATTCTACTTATGATGTGGAATTTTATGTAATTGTACAAGCATTAAGGCATTGGAGGAATTACTTAGTGTCTAAGGATTTTGTGTTATTCACAGACCACATAGCCTTGAAGTATGTGAATACCCAAAAGAAGTTGAATAGTAGGCATGCAAAGTGGGTATCCTTTTTGCAGGGTTATACTTTTTCTCTAAAACATAAATTAGGAAAATAGAATCAAGTTGCAGATGCATTGACTAGGTGTGTGAATTTGTTTACCACTATGGAAAATGAGGTGGTGGGTTTTGAAGGAATAAAGGGATTGTATTCTTATGATTCTGATTTTAAAGATATTGTTGAAAGGTTAATTCTTCCATTGTCAGACAATGTAGGAGATGTCCAAGATGAGTACATTTTATAGGATGTCTACCTATTCAAGGGACGCCAACTATGTATTGTAGTTGGGTCTATGAGAGAGAATATAGTGAAAGAGTTGCATAGTGGAGGATTGGCTGGGCATTTTAGTAAAATTAAGAAGATTGCCTTGGTAGAAGAGAAATGCTATTGGCCAAAGCTAAAAAGAGATGTGGTAAGATATGTGGACAGGTTTTGAGTTTTCCAAGTCTCAAAAGGCCATGCACAAAATACGGGGTTGTACATTTCGTTGCCTGTTCCTAAAGGGTCGGGGACAAATCTGAGTATGGATTTTGTTTTGGGATTACCAAAAACACAATGAGATAATGACTCAATTTTTGTGGTTATTGATAGGTTTTCTAAGATGGTTATTGCTTGCAAATGTTATGGCAAATCTATTTTTCAGAGAAGTTATTTGTTTGTATGGTGTTTAAAAAACCATTACTTCAGATAGGGATACAAGGTTCTTAAGTCACTTCTGGAGGATTTTATGGAAGAAATTGGGAACTCAAATACAGTTCAGTAGTTCCTATCATCCTCAAACTGATGGGTAAATAGAGGTGGTCAATTGAAGTTTGGGAAACCTATTAAGATGCCTCGTTGGGGAAAAGCTGAAATAATGGGACTTAGCATTACCACAAGCTAAGTTTGCATATAATAGTTCCCAATAGATCCACACGAAAGTTTACATTTTCAATTGTGTATGGGAGTAATCCAAATGGGGTGTTATATTTGGCACAGCTACCAGTTGATGGTAGAGTTAGTGATGATGCAGAAGCATTTTTCCATACATATCAACCAATTGCAAGAAGAAGTGAGGAAGAAGATGTAGAATAGTAATGATAAGTATGCGGGAATAACAGATGTGCATTCTCAAAGAAAGGTATTTTCAGTTGGTGAGTTGGCTATGGTATATCTGTGGAAGGAAAGGTTTCCAAAAGGAACCTATAACAAGTTGAGGTACAAGAAGATTGGTCCCTGTAAAATTGTGAAAATAATAAATGATAATTCTTATGAGGTAGAATTGCCAGGGAATTTTGATATTTCTCTAGTGTTTAATGTTTCAGATTTGTATTCTTTTCATGGGGATGGTGAAGAAAGGGATGTTATTGATGAAGTAGTAGATTGGAGGTAGAAGGTTCCGGTGAAGATAAAATAAGAAGTGGATCCGATTCTAGATAAGAAAACAATGGACATGCGACATGGGAAATACAAAAAATATTTGGTACATTGGAAAGGAATTGAACAAGAGGAAAATACTTGGGTCATAGAGTGGGAGATTAAGAAGTTGGATGCAGATAAATGGAAGCAGTTTGAAGAATACAACTTGCAGGAGTTGCATTTTTTTCAAGTAGGGTAGAATGATACACCAAAATTGACAGGAACTTGATAAGGTCATAACTTGAGCTCCAGGTGTCTGTTTGATTCCATTTGTTTTTGAAACCACATGTTTCGATGAGGGGAATGCACCAGAAACTATCCCTACCAGTTGGGGAAAGTTTTGGCACATTTTTGGGCTATAAATCTGCCATCTTGAGGATGAAAAATTAGGATTTAAGTTGTAGTTCAATTTTTTCCTATTTTTTGTCATTAGTTAATTTTAGTCTATTAGTTGCATTATGAGTTAGAAAGTTGGAAATTTCTCTAATTTAGGAATGTAGAAGATATGTGGAAATTTTTGTGCCCATACAAATAAACATGTGAACTTACTAAGAATAGCAGGTTCTAGTAAACTACTAACAATAGTAAATTTCGCCACTTAGAGTAGATTTAGTCAAAGTTGGTTAGGGTTTTCTTGCAAACTCGAGTTGGGAGTTGTTTTCCTATTTAGGAAACAATGTAATTAATTACTCAAGAACAAAGAATGAGATCTATTTTCTTTTGGATTTCATATTGTTTATAGTATATCAAGTTTGTTCAGCATTTGGCTACATTACCATGATAACTTCCAAATTCACATTTTAACAGTCTTCCTAATATCGAGTTATGAATGAAAGTTTAGAGGGGGAAACATGACATTTTATGGGTTTTACAATAAGTGATTGTATAGATTTTCCTTCCACACATGCAAAGTACGAGTCATGTTTAGATCTTAAACGAGCCATACCCACCTGCAGATCATTTTACGATTTTTTTTTCAGACTACTTTCATGTGTGCCACTAACCCCCTTGATATTAATAACAATAATTAAAAGGAAAAGCACCCAAATTCTCAACATAAAGGTAACACATGACTTGGGGCGCTTATAACTCCTCCTCCTTTTTACAAATAACTCTCAAGTAAATTCATTGTTGTATCCAAACATCAAGAGAATTCTATATAGCTCTATTATAAACTGAGAATCAACAAATATCAAGGTTAATGAGCACCCTAAATCGAAGTGAACCAGATTTATACAACATACGTGTATTCTATAACATAAGGATTCCCAAGGAAAGAGTTAATATCAGACAACTACCCACACTCATATTTTAAGGCATGGTTTTTAAGGAACACTCGCATACCACAATCATGATATTTATATTTAATATTCTTTATCTCCCATTGTGCTTTAGTGTGACCAGTTTAAAACACACACAAGAAGACAATTTACAGCAATTGGTAACAACAATTCACCACCGAATAATTCAATAATTTGACAATACACCCAGGAGAGTGATTTTCAGTAATGGGTAACACAAAATTGCCAAATAATCATTTAATAATTTGAAACACATGCACATGGGAATAATTTTCAACAATGGGTAACAACAAATCACCATAGAATCATTCCATAAATGTCCATCTATGTAAAAATGAAAATACCATAGTTAGGGAAGTAAACCATGTATTCGAATGTCTAAAATGTCCAAACCAAAATACTAAGCCTTATAATACCACTTGCTACAGATGAATGCAAAAAGAGAAAAGGGTGGAGATCTATGCCTGGGAATTCGTTGGTGCTTCCTTGTGCTACTTTCTATTTGAATCCTTTCGTAATACGCCTTCAAAGTTAACCAGAATCGACACAATAAGAATAACAGGGATAAAAATGGAAAAACTTCACATAAACATGCAGATTAGTGGAATCATTATGTGAATTCCAAGGGCCATTAATGTATTTAATGTTGCACTTATTCTTCCACCGCCCATTCTTCCTCTAAGTTTGGTTGGTGTCGTGTGTGCGTAAAGCCATGATTAATTTCATGACTGATTTCTACCCATGCATGGTCAATCGTCCCATCACCGACTCTCACGTTTCCATCAAATAAATCCACCTCTTTTAAATTTCACTACACCACTCCACCGGATTCATTAAATGTTCCCTTTTAATTAATTAATTATTTTGTTTTATTTTATTTTCCTTTTTATTATTTTATTTATTGATCACCGTTAATTTACATCTATTTAGTTTAATCCATTTATCTTTAAAAGATCTTATTATATTCAGTCATTATTATTATTATTATTATTATTATGTTATTTTCAAACAATATCTTACTCTATACAATTTATGTATTATATACAAGTATAAGAATGTTAGTATGATAACTATCTAACCAAAATGATTAAGGGAGATATATTTCCCTAAGTCAAGGATGACATTCAATACCTAGAGAGGTATCATTTTCCCTGTGTAGGTTGCACTAATAACTGAGAACTAACTTGTGCCCTAAAAGGATCTTGAATCATCTCATATGACTTACATAAAATACAGATGGGATCTGATACCTCAAAAAAAATTCAATGGTGAACTACGCTCCTGAATATACTGACGACTAGGTGCAGAGGTGGTACCCACACCTCAATGATTGGGAGCAACAGAGCGGGGCACTACATTCCCCTTCCCTTATAAAAGCATAATCCTTGATGTGACATGATTCCAAGGTTATAAGAGGTACTCATGAGTAAGGAGGAATAATCGACGACTCATGTCACCAATGAAGAAGATATTTATTGCCAAATCATGACCACATGAAGGAGGCAAGGTTTGATAATTCCTTAATGTTTTAGAAAGGTTGGAATTCCCATTTTACATTGTTACTTAGTTATTATTTTCCTTATAAGGTATATCTCAAATTAAAGCTCCAATATTCATTGTTTAGAATCTCAGTTGACTTATGTTCTTTGGTGCCTAACAAAACCTAGTATCACGATGCCTCACAAGGCCCAAACACATCACTGATAGTCCACGAGACATACAAATACCTATCTACGCAATTTCACCATACCACTGAAACTCAACTAGACCACGGAAAGGAATATACATGGTCTACATAACATAGTAGTTACCACACACATGTGCCCAGCACAATAGTACTCATGACATGAACATACTATAACAACATGGAATTCTCAACAATTCGCATACAAAGGTTTCATGTAACTCAAAACCATAACTGTATCTATATAGGGTCAAAATGGAATCAACATCTTACCATCAATGAGGAGCATTTATCCTCAACATCACAAAATATAAAAAGACTCACATGAGTACACATCAATCATAATATCAACTCCACGCACCTCCCAAAAACATCACAAAAATACTCCATATACCTCTCAATACATCGTAAAATACTCCATATACCTCCCAAGGAATCACAAAAAAATATCCATATACCTCCCAAAGCATCATAAAATAACTCCATATACCTCCCAAGGCATCACAAAATACTTCATATACCTCCCAAGCATCACAAAACAATCTCCATATACCTCCCAAAGCATCATAAAACAACTCCATATACCTCTCAAGGCATCAAAAAATACTTCATATATCTCCCCAGCATCACAATACAATCTTCATATACCTCTCAAAGAATTATAAAACAAATCCATATACCTCCCAAAGCATCACAAAACAACTCCATATACCTCCCAAAGTAATAGAATAAAGACAAATTTTCCTTTTAGCCCCACCAAAGAGGTTGGTCACCTTGTGGCCCTGAGCACATAAGGTCCAAACACCTCTAACCCAAGTGACATAATAACTTTTGGTTCAACAACTCATTAGTTCTATGTAACTCCTTGGGGTGTACCCCCATACAATGAAGCAAACCACCAATCCTTGGTGAACCCGTGTCCCTATCACAACACATTACGACATTAGAACCAGCATAAGAATCTATTTCAAATGCCAAGTGACAAAAATCCCAAGCCTTGGGCTAGGCGATAAAACTTTTAAACTTGAAAATAAAATTTAAATTTAAGCAAAACAAATGGCTAAATAGCCATAGTTAATTCAAAAATCCGCATGTTAGTGTAAACAAGCAAATAAAATGCCCAAAATTGCAACAACTCTACCAAAATTAAATAGAACAATATGTTGGTTCCCGAGAAAAAGAAAAGTTAAATTTACAAATAAAATATGTTGGTTCCCGAGAAAAAGAAAAGTTAAATTTACAAATAAAATATGTATAGAGAAATAGCACATCACAATCACTATGTGGCCTTATATGGTCACCCAAGGGGTAGTCATCGAGTTGCTAGTACTTGGACCTCGAGCCTTAGCTCGTAAAATAACATATCAAATAATACAACTGTCATAATCACTATATGAATCGTCCCTCCACACTCCCACAAGGCTCAACATAGGTTCAACATAGTCTAAGATGGGGGGTGCATATACATGGTATAACACAATCATTACTTTCACGAGTTACAATACATCACGTTTCCACACAATAGCATCCAAGGTGCAAGTACTACACAGTAGGGGTCATACGATTGTCATATGCCCCTAATTCACGACATGAACCGTCACATATTATACGAGTTATACGTATGATGAACACAATGAATAACATTATAACATATATTCAATTACAATACAACACAGTGACACACATGAGTCATCACAACATAGTGGCAACATCATGATACAATCCAATTCACTATACACCAATTTGTCATACAACACATCAACACACCTACGTATCATCAGAATGGCAAGGATGGTCTCTAACACTCCACAATCCACAATAACATTATTTTCACACACAATAAGGTGGCACATCACACGTGAAATCCTTATTGAATCCAAGAAAAAGTAGAGTGAATACTCTCATCACAAGAACAAAACAACATGATAACACATACACAATAAAGTGACATGCACAACATGTGGGTTCATAATATCACAATTACAACGTTGTTCACATCACAACATATAACACATTACTCTTCTCATTTCCACCACCACCATGCAAAATCACCACAACTCCAATCTATTCAATGAGGTTTGAGAGTGTGAACCTCAGCTTTGATATTGTATGTCAAGCCCACAAATTTGATATGCGAATACGACAATTTTAATAAATAAAAAATACCAGAATAATTTTTTTTGACTTACATTGCTTGATACATGACAACACAAGGGATCTTTTATGACAATGCATAACACATGAGATGCTTATACAAACAAATATCACACATAAGTAACATGAAAAGTATATGATGCACATCAAGGCCACCTTTCCCAAAAGACAAGACACAACATAACGATTCAACTATAGTATAGACTTACGTATAGGCACCATCCATAATGTAACACTTTTGTGGTTCACATATTTATGACCTTCATATTTTTTAGTAACCTTAATTACTTGAAAACACTTATCCATGCATTCCTTAATTCTTCATTAAACTAGACTACGTTATCTTTATCTTGTTTAACATTCTTCTTGTAATGGTTCCATATGACTTTTCTCTTTTCTCTTATCGTAATAGAAAGATGTAGCCTGATCATTATGGTAGGAACATATGTACACACATGAGCCTATTAATGTTTGCTCTATGGATTTATTTTCTATGTTACATGTTTGCTCTACAGATTTGAAATATATCTAAGTTGTACACAAAGGAGGCTCACATGTAAAACAAAGGGAGTTTATTAGTCCAAGAGTATATAGATAACACATTATTTTCATGTTATAATTTAATTACTAAGGTTGTTCTATTTGGTTTTAAGTTATTTCAAATAACCATATATTTTAACTACTTCACTTAGATGGTTAGTCATCAAGATCTGAAGGAGTATGATTACACACTCAACCAAGTTTTGGATTCCTATGGGTAGTTAAGTCTTGAATGCAAATTACAAGGGGACACATTCAATTATAAATTTTACACACCTTACTAAGGTCACCACCAGCAGTGATTGAACACCCTTATCTCCCCCAATCATTGTGAACTCTAGGTGAAATCGATACTTCTTGTCAAGTTGACTCTCTTATTTGAGAGGGGTTCAAGGGGATTCACACTCAATATTCTCAAGTACGTGTAGACTAAAACATAGGATCCACTTGAATCATTTACATTAATTTTAAAAATATTTCACTTAATTCAGTTTAAATAACATTTTTGAAATTAGTTGTGTAACCCATTCGTTAATAATGGACATTTGCATGCTCGTGAGATTACTAGTTCTCATCCTATGGAAGTTGCCTTAAGTGACATGATTACCTAGTTCAACAACATACATTCATTACATACTAAGAAAGGTGGTGGGGGAATCAAGAGGGAATAATCCTTCATGTTTAAAATATTAAGGTTCACCTTAATGACTACACGTCAAGGATTTAGTTTCATTGACCGAGGAAACTAAATTTCACTTTTCTTCTAGCACATTCCTTCATAACTTATTTTACACGAATATTCATAAATTAGAATATTGTTAAGTATACCAGCTATGATGATAACTCAAAATTGGGCTCTTTTTTCCTTAAGCTAGAAGGCGTGAACGAGTGTAATTATTTATGCCTCATCCTAAGGTTTTAGTTTTCCTATGCTAAAAGGATCACACGGGAAGAGTAGTCATGCACAAGCTGTTATACTAGGGTTGATGTGTTTGTTTTAGATTTCTTTGCTACACTAATAAAACTCATAAGTAATATTTGATTTTGTAACGAGTGCTCTTTGTTAAAGGCTTAAGGTGAGTACAACTTGTATGACTCTAAATAGCAAGATCATTACTTGTACATAACTCTATTAATATTTAAGTCCTATGAATACTTTGATATATAATGAGTGTTATTTTTCATTAACTACGTCCATTATGGTACTTGTGATCATCTTGCAACTATAATTCTTTTATCATCCAATCAATCTCATAATAGTTACATCACTTGATTTAAAATAGAATAGTATATATGAATATACATACATTTATACTTTAGTTCCAACCTTAGTATATACTACACAACAATCATTATATCACATAATTTATATTTCATCACTAGGTACAGTTGTTGATTTAACAATAGAAGCGTCTCAAGCATACCCACAATATAAAAAAATATCATCTCCTTAATTTTATTTTCAAATATGAACTGAACAAGTCATACATTTTCAATAGAAATTTGCAAGTATCAGAAGGTGGTTGTTATGTAAAACATGATTTTCACAATTTACATTAATATTTCTTAAGTAAAAAAGTACAGATACAAGTACAGAATAAATTACAACTATTCAAATCAATCAAACCATCTCTTTTCTTACCAGCTCCATGATCCTTCCACCTACATGATAATAACATCGTAAGTTTTATGCAAAATCGTATGAATATCCATCTCTTATTCATATTGCATTGACCAAGAGTAAGATATATTATACGATTTACTTTTCTTCTTTTGGAAAAATTTATATTCACAGTACAACCGTAATCAAGTGCATAACTTTCACCATCCTACAACAGTCAAATAAATAGAATTCATAATAGATAACATAATTCAAATTAATTTCTAAAACATAAAAAGACTTATTTATTATTTGGTACAAATAAATTCAATTTCATAACACTCATAGTTCTAAAATAGTCAATGAAGAGTAATAATAAAAATAATTCAATAGGTAACACAACTCAAATTACCTTCTAAATCAGAAAATATGTCTTTATTCTTTATTACAATTGCATTAAAGTTTAGTAATAGAAACCCAAATAATTTCACATACTTTACATGTTTATCCACTCTACTGATGACAAGTAAAATTCAGTCATATAATCACCAGGCTATCGATAATAACAAGACATTAATTTTCCCATCTAATATTCCATCTTCTCGAAAAAACAATCTGCAGAAACGTTTGACATGCATGCACATTTCTAAAAACATAGTCTCATATATATATATAGGTCTCCAAAGGGGTGGAAACTTGGTGAATCATGGGAA
The DNA here is from genome assembly GCA_019776745.2 of Taxus chinensis. Classification (NCBI taxonomy): domain Eukaryota; kingdom Viridiplantae; phylum Streptophyta; class Pinopsida; order Cupressales; family Taxaceae; genus Taxus; species Taxus chinensis. Next base: position 565,517,604 of record CM034152.1, on the reverse strand, counting down.
AACATTATAAGGAATCTCCCTATAAAATTTCAGACCTTCTTGGTGGATCGGTTTATAGTTATGTCCTTTTAAATACTTATATATTTTCTTGGTTTTCTTATTGTTTGTACCATCTTCGTTTTGTTGCTATCTCCCTCAATACCAATCCAAAAAACTCGAGAATAGACTCATTAGATTCATTTCTCCATAACGCTTTTTCTGTACAAATTTAATAGTTTTTCACTATTTAATTTTTGAGATATGATCTATTTACTATATGTGTCCTAATTCTTTCATTGTCTTGGTTGAGTGAAAACTGGTAAGCATAAATTATTTTGTATGAGGTATCAATTTCTTAAAATTTCAAATTATATATAAAATTACCCTATCATGATATCATCAAAATTTTATGTTTCTAACAGTATTCCAATCTCAAGTTATGAATGATAGTCTAGAAGGAAAAAGAGGACATTTTCTAGGTTTTACAATATGTGATTGTATATGACGTACTATTGGCGAGGAAAAAAATTTAGATTGAAAAACTTGTGGGTTTCTTGTCAACTCTCAGGGAATATAAGTACCCTCTACTTAAATTGTTCAGCTTCATTATATGCATGTGCAAGTAAGATGAGTTTTTATTCAGGTTGGCCTTGCGACTAGGGATCCAAAAGGAATATTGCATTGACCCTACGACAAAGCTAGGAATTGCTTGCTAGAGAAGAATTTTTCCAGAGAGATGGAAAGGGAGTGTGAATTTAAGATAAGAGAACTAATGCTGCAAGTAGAATATTAGAGTATTGCATACACTAGTTAAAAGATTCATCACATGCATTGAAATTAAAAAGAAAATAACCCTGCCAATGGCAACTAGACAAGTTAAGATTGAGAAATTTAAAGTTTCTAAAATATCCTCATAAAATAAAAGGCATAAAACTACTTATTCTTGTCTTGATAATCAAAAAATTGTTGTACATAGTAAGGAAATGGAAGAAAATTGCTATCTCATTTGTTCTTTGTAGGTACAATGCACTCTTGAGTTTACAACATCGATCGCCAACCCTTTGAAATGGGAATTGATTTAAAATTTATAGGAAGAGAAAAGACTCTTCATATCACCCCTAATGATGCTTCGCATGTCTCAAGATGAATAAAGACTCTCATCCTTCTTAGTAAAACATTAAGTCAATTTTTATAACATTAATTTGACTTATTATATTAGGAACATTATTACATAAGGAAAAGTGCAACCTCAACAAAGAATTAAACGGTGGAAGAGATAGAAATTAGGGGGGAGAAGAGAGAGAAGGAAATGAAAGGGTGTTTCTCCTAATGAAATATGCTGATTTTTCCAAGGAGGTGAAACTCTGAATTTATAAATCCTTTACCTCCTGATAAACTCCTTAATTTTTGCACTCGACACCGAATTGTTGTATTTCCCTTGTATTCCTTCTTGTGAATGATTTATTCATGTTGTGGAAAAATTTACTCTTGAAGAGAAACTACCTTTTGATGACATACAAACATCGTGAACTAAGTGTTTAGAAACACTATTGAGTTATCCATTGCAAAGAAGAAGAGGATGGAAAATAGCTCTGGCAATGAACCTTTGCAACACGGTCATATTATGACAACATAGATCTTATAGAATGATACATTTATCCATACAGGCGCTAGATACTGATGAATAGAATGGTAAAACAATGAATGGTTCATCAACAATTTCTATTATTGAATGGAACAACATACTATTTTTAGTAAGTGAGAAAATTATTCTCCGGACTCCAAATGCAACTGCTAATTTTAATGTTCAACCCCTCAAAATACTCCTTTTTTTGAAATTCACCCTTTTGAATGACTTGAAAATTTTAGTAAGTGTTAATAAGAAGATGTTATCTCTCGAAAGTGCACCCTGTAGAGAGATTATTGCAGGGGTTCTATGCTTACTCTGGATCTATCTCTTTCATAGATATAATGGAAACACCTAATGTCTGTGGGTATACCTATTATGTAGGCGAGTCTTCGGTAACAAGGCTGGTTCTTTCTCGATGTATCCTAAACTAATTTTTTAGGGTTTTGAGTGTAAAAAAAATGAATATAAATGAATTGAAAATTGGGGGTGATACACCAAACTTGTTGAGGGATTTGACTGAGTATATGCAAAAATATTTGAGAATGGATTCCTGATGTACAAATGAATAATTTTCAGCAGAATATTAAGGCAAAACACTTGATGTACTGAGGGAAATGATTAAAACAATATTTTCAAGATAAGACATGCACACTATTATTAAGCAAAAATTACTAAATTTGCAGCCAAATAGGATGATCAATCATGGAATTTGACATTCACAAGAAATAATAAGGTATTAACAACATTGAATATAGTTGGAAAGATAGAAATCAACTCTCATTCAAAGAGAAAAACTCACAAAATTTGCTTCAGCACTCTTGTGTCAAAAAGCTCCTCCTTTGTGCCTTGCAATTGCACAAAAATATATAGCAAGTTTATTCATCCCTCCCTTTCTAAAAATAGACTAAAAAGTGTACTCGCCCATGCATCCTATTTTTATCCTTTCTCATGAATAAATAAATGAATAAAAATAAACATGCTAATACAATGAGGTGTTAATAGCCTTGGTTAGAAAAACAAAACTTATTCAAATTGCAGTTGATTGTTCTATTTTTAATAAATTTGGATGGATGATTTGCTTAATGATAAGCTTTGCTTGATGAGAAAGTCTTCTCCAATGCATGTAATCTCTATCTTCTAGCTAATGATGTGACACTTCCAATTGATTAAACTTTCCCCCTTGGATGCACATGCAAAAATAAATCCCTATGTGTGAGTAAAATCATTTATTTATTTGCAATACATTGGAAAAATAATTCACCCCATGCATCCATTGTAATGGGTACCACCTTTTGGTTTTGATGTTGACATCCCTTATGTCTTCTTGTGGTCACATGAAAAGATAATCTTGTGCAAACAAATAATGCTTTTGTTTTCAAAACTTAGCAAAGTAAAAATTGACCCAAAGTGGGGACCCGCATGTGATAATAAGGTATCTTTTGAAAAGGTTAAAGTGATCATGAGCTGCATTTAAATTGACCCCCCCATTGGCCCATTTTTGATGGCATATGATATGGTCTTCATTTTACTTGGACAAGGGCATAATAATCATTATTTATAATTTAAAATAATAATAATGTTGATTATTCACCTCGGCACACATTGAATAATCACTTCACTTTTTAAATTGAAGTCTCAGGACCGTTTTGCAATAGTTGATGGTGTATACTATAGTCTTAGTTTGGATAATGATTAAACACATGATTTTAATTCAGCCCCTTTCTTCACGTTGCATTGACCCTTAACTTTTTCGGCGATGATATGTAACATATAATTCCCGTACCTTTTCCAAGGTCAAAGTAATGATTACAAATTATTTAGACATAGTCTCCCTCCAACGATGATTTACCCAATGGAATGTAGGTGATTGGGGATGCGGTCCGGATTACCTCCTTTGCTGATGTATGACTATTGATCTATTCTACTTGACTCTTGGTATTTGATTTTTATATACCTCGGTTAGGGTTTAAAACTTGCAATTAATGTGGTTGGTGACTGTTGTTCTAGTTTACATTTAATTCAAACTTGGTGAATATTTTATGGCCATTGATATCATCTACTTGTTGATCTTGTATCATTGATCTTTAAGCATCTGAATTTACATTTATTATGTTCTTGGTTGATACTACAACTTCTTCGTGGCCGTTGACCTCATGTATTGTGATCATCTAGATCATTGATGATTTGAACCCTAGTTAGCATGATGGGTTGCAATCTGATCCATTCAATCTATACTTGGAAAGTTTTGAGCCGTTGAAATTTTTACTCACCTCTATGTTTGTAGGAGTTTGGTTTTTAAAAATAGCTCACCAAGGTTGTCATTTGGTCATTTATTTTGTTCATTGTGAGTGGTGAATCCATGCCAAAATTTAATCAGACCACCATTTTTGTCTTTTGAAGTTTGAATCCAAGAATTATTCTAGCCTGTGAGGCTTTGTGATTTCAAATACTTATCATTTTGACATTTTTAACCTTCTGGGTTTTGGGCAAGATTTTATCATCATGGCCAGTATTTTTGAAGGTGAGCTGATTTGTTTCAACACTGTAACTCAATGATTTCACTTTTTTCTCTTAAGTTCTATCATAATCGATTCTTGATTTCAAAACTTCCTAGGTTTCACTACAATATGAATTTTATGCACTGATACTTGTCTCTTTTCACATTTCAACTCGAGTTTGAAACTCATTCTCAGATCATATCATTTCTCGACCACTGAAGATTCTTTGTGGTTTCAAAATCTTGATTAAAAAGGGTGATTTCTTCATCTTTTTGTCAAACCCTAGTGAAATATGATAAAAACCACAATAAACGACATTATCACAAATCATTTTGATTAAAACTAAATTATATCAGCTTGTTTTTGTTGTATCTTCTTTAGATTCATGATTTACTAGGTTGGCATGAGCACTGATCTAGTTATTCTTTTCATTTTGAATACCTTGAATTTTTTATATTAACTATATCTTCTGGTTTGTATTGAGATTAAGTCTCAAATTTGAAAGCCTGGGGTTCTGAAATTGTATAAGTGTTTGCATCTTCTTGAACCTTACCCAAATCTGGGTCTGCTACATTTGATAATTTTTTTAATTCGAATTCTTCTTCCTTGCATTTATGAAACCTTAATATTTTGTTACTTCATAATCAGTTGTATCATGTATTAAGGAACTTTAACTTAAACTAGGCTTTCTCCTTGTATACAAGAAGTAATTTATTTTCCTTTGTTGTACCTTTTGACCAAGGGTTTGTATTCTTTTTCATTTTTTTTGAATTGTCTTAATTTTTATGGTTTGAGCTCCATTAAAGGGAAATGAAATCATTGGTATTTGTAGTTGTTCCTCCTATAGTAGACTTTGTAAGGTTTAGACCTTACGAAATATTGAAATCAATGTAAAACATGTTTACAATTTTTGATTTGCTTCTAGTACTTTGAATATTTATTCACATCCAGTGTGATATCTGAGATCATTCTGGTCATGTCTGGTAACCTTATGCCTTTTTCTACTCTGGCCCATCTATAGAAATATGTATATTAACATACTTTAGCATGTACACTGGTCCTCTATAAGTAATTGTTCCTTTGATTTCTTGACCAAGTACTTCATGCACTGAGACTTATGTCTGAACTAACTATACTTTTGAGAACATTTCCATTTGTAGTTCTAGAATACAATTTGTAATATTTTTCATTCATATTGTTGTTTCATTATAAAAACTTCCTTTGGTGGATTTTCCTTTTACATGAATGCTTTTAGGACTTTTGAGCCATTTGTTGCTCTAGAATTCAATGTCTTTTTGATCTTAACGACAAGTAATTTATTGAACCTTTCATGACCATCCTTACTTTAATATGAGCTGTGACAATGACAATACTTAATCATGTATGGAATGCCCTGCATTAATAGAGACTCATGTTCATAAAGTACTATGCAATGATAATAGTCAATATATTATTTTCTGTCTTCCTATATTTCATTGGTGATTGTGTGTGAATATATTACTCTTTCAATTATGAAGATAATAATATCATTTCGTGTACTTAACTCTAATGACAAGGTTATGAGATATTCTTTCTTATTCAACTTCATCTTTTAACGTAGGTTATTTCTACTTCATCTTGTAATTCTTAGATCCTAATGAGTGTCTATTCTGCAATGGTAAATAGATCATCTATACTTTGATCATTTCTTTTACCTATGCAACTTGTTTATGATGTGATATTTTGTATCTGTGGCTTCTTATTGCAATATAGTCCTTATTCAGTGGATTGATATGGGTTGTTGATAGCCATTAGTAGTACTCTGCACATTTGAAATCTAGCAAAAAAGTGTGATCGTTTTGGTCATTCTGATGGAAAAATATGATTTGCATTACCTTTGGTACCTTCTATATTCGATGTTTATTGGCTTTACCATAGTTTTACTTGAATTTCTTGACTAAAATACCATATTTTAAATTGATCATTTGTGATCATCTCATTTGCAATAAGTGATATGAGAGCTTGTGGGCATTCTAAAAAATTTTAACTAAAAAAATCTTGTTTTCTTTAGCTATCTCACAATTGGATGACTGTTATTTGATCTATTTATAGTTTGATGTCACTTGAAAACTAAAATTTCTACTGTTTATAAATTTTCTTTTGTACTTGATCAACTTTACATGAAGAAGGCACTGCCCACCATTATTAATTGGAAAAGCTATAATTTCTCTGTAATACAAAGCATATTTCCTTAATTTGACCTGAAATGAAGAGTAAGCTCATGTAATGAATAGTGAAATCTAAATATTTTGTAACTCTTATGTAGCATTACTTAATAAGTTATGAAAATTAAAAACTATTGTAGCTCTCCTTTCTACTCTTATAAATATTAATATGCTACATTGTTCTTTGTTCAATTTGAGTTGAATTTTTAACAATACTTCTCCTTATTCATATTGCTATTTGATTAGTACAGTAGTGTATAGTTTGTCACAAATTTCAAGCAGGTATTAGTTATGAAATAACATTATGGAAAGATGTAAAGTGTCCATTTTACATGGTGAATCCCTTTCTAAATTTTCTCAAATTTAGTTTTCCATTTGTTTCAGCTACAATTTCATCTCAATTTCTGAGTTAATGCTTTTAATGTGAGAATGTAACTTGTATTCGAAACCAATATCGAAGCCATATACTTCTTTTTTAAATTACTTGATTGGTCTATAATTTTCTACTTCTTTCTTTTGATACTTCTTGCATCTAAAATTGAAACTTGGGTAGGATCACTCTTTTGTTGTTTAACCTTTACACTGAACCCTTTACCTATTTGATAAGGTATGACACCAGTGATGTAATCTCTCTTGAACATGTCTATTTTAGATTTTAGACCTTCAATTAATTCTACATTTGATGAATGACATAGCTTCCTTTCAGTATAAGTTTGTTGTCCTGAAAAGATGTTCCCTTTCAACATGCATTATATGTAAAAACCTTCGATATGTCTTATTCATTTCATTTTTGTACTGAAGTTTTATTTTCTGTCCTTTCTTTACATGATTAATTTCTTCCTTTGTTTCAACCTATACCTACACATCTTAGAAAATATTTAGAAAATATTTAGGTTATTTGGCCTCTCTTGTAGTCCATAGTTTTTCTTTTTTCATCTTTCTTCTCTTTCTTCAGTGATTATGAGGACCACATGTGTTGTTTATAGAATAGTATGTTTTATCTCCTATACATTTATCTTTTATACAATCACACCTCTTGATATCATGATATTCATGTACACGAAGATAAACATTACAAGAACATGATTTAATCCTGAACTCGTGACTAATAGTCTCTTCTCTGTTTGTCTTTTAGGTACAGTGTAGTGTTGAATAGGAATGATGAATATGGAGGAAAAATTGGAGCGAAGATGGAGAAGAGGGAAAAATAAACAAGATAATAATGGTTTCCTTCATATTGTTTTGCTTTTATTTTCATGCACATGCACCTTCTATTTCAATAGTTATGATGATTACCTGAGTCACATCCCATGGCATGCGTGGGAATTTTTTTAAATTCCTTATGAATAAAACATTGAATTCTAAAAATGATTTGTTTACTTTCTTATGCATTTCAGCTTTGCATATGTATTGTACAATGAATTAAAACAACTCAATAATATAATTGAATGTATTTAATAATAATGGACAAAACTTTAGAATACCTGTAACCTTAGTAATGAACTTTTATTGCTGCAATCTACAACCATGGTTGACGTTCCAAAACTTAACACTTCATATAATCTGTATTTTCTTTCTTCATCAAGACAACACATCTATCCTTCGGGGCCTTTGTGTTCTTTATCTGAAGAAAAACATGAAATTACGGACTATGTAATTTGTTATGTTTTGTAACAGCACTCATAGCTGCAAATTACATGTAGTCATAAATTAATCCAATGGAACAAATATTAAAATTAAATAATCTCCCCTAGCCTAGGTTCACTTCACTAATGCCATCCATCATAACGAAGTTTCAAGTTGCCCATTTTTACACGAGCGCAAAAATTGTCAACATTTTTGGTGATCCTTCATGAAAAGGTTCTTGCTAGCTAATAGACTAGTACATTGCTCTTGTCCATTGGGCATGGAGTCAAAATATGCCTTTCTAAAGGTCAAAACCTTTCAAAAAAATGAACTAAAACGAGGAAAGGATCTGGTAAACAAGATCACGTGCATGAATGCACTTTTTTAAAATTAAAAAACATTACAATGTGCCTAAACTATACTTATTGAAATGGAAATCCTACCTGTAACAAAACACTATAGGATTATCAATAACAGTGTTTGAGAAACATACCATTCATTGGAATGGGACTTGCTACTTGAGATGGACCTCCAGAGAAGTCTGGTTCCCCCACCTAATCCTAGCGCTAAATTACTTAAATGGAAGGAAATGTGACTATCTACTCCTAATATTAAAATTTCGAGGGACAAAGGAGAGAGAGAGAGCATGAAAATTAAGAAATCCTACACTACATAGGTTACAACACAAAGAGAAGGGCAAAAAATATCTTGCTGAGGTATAATACAAAAATAAAATGGAGTTGAGAGAGGCCAAACCAATGTGACAGAGACCTAGGTCTTCATTTACCACTAAATATCCATAAAACACAACATCCTACACCTGCAAATGAGACATACATGCACAGAAAAAAAATACAAAAATAGAGGGGCAAGGAGATACACCAAAACAATACAAGGGTTGAAAGAACACCATGAACACAATTTTATTACTCTTAGAATATGCACAGTCCATTACATTGTTTAGATAGTACCGAAAATACGATTTCCCAGGCCCATGAGAGGGTTTTCAGCTCAATGGTGTTGAGAACAAATTTTACAGAGTTTCCCCACATCTCAGTATATCTCCCTAAATGAGAAGTGTTTACAATATATAGAAAATGATTGAGAGAAAGAGAAAGAGTGAAACTCAGATTTCTTCTCTCACCAACCAAAAAATACAATTAAATCGTCTAAAAATGGCATGGGAACCCTTACATACATACTTTAGCTTCTGGAACAAGAAATGGGGTACCATACTTCATTAATTATGGTGGTTGGACCTAAAGCTGTGTATTTCCGTGTGGGAGATGTTTTCCAATTTTTTGCACATATAACCTCAATGAAATTAATAAATCCTATTAAGCTGGTGTTATCCAAAATTCACCCCTCAAGGTAATTTTGATAAGATGCATCAAATTCTTTAGTCCCAAGCAAATAGATTGATTTAAGGCCCGAAATCATGTTTTTGGGGCCCCCTCGGCTTCTTTCTAACTCTCCCATCCAAGAAGAAAACCCAAAAAGTTAGAAAAGGTGAAAAAATTGCAAAAAACCAAGCTTGGGGCCGAAAAAATGAAGAAAATCAGCTAAGTCCTAGTCCAGGCGGTCTGCGGCACAGTTGGGACGTCGGAGCACAAATCGGCTGAAAATCCGCTAGGCGGTCCATGCAGCAGTCGGGACAGTTAGGACGACAGTTAGGATGTTGGGACATGAGGGACTTGAAAAGCCGAAATGGCCGAAAGTGGAAAAAATCATCAAGTTTTTTTTGTTTCGCGCGGTTTTGGGACATCCAGGACAAAAGTACGCGGAGGACGCGAATTGGCCGATTCGGCCGAAACAGGAGACTTTCGTCCAAGACAGTTTAGGACATCTGGGCCAAAAGTATGTGGAGGATGCGAACCGGCCGATTCAGCCAAAACAGGGGACTTTCGTCTGGGACAGTTGGGCCAAAAGTACGCGTGGGACGCGGAAAGCTGAAAGAGCCGCCAACGAATGGAATCTCGCCACGTGTCTTCACCTCAAATAGGGACAAGGAAGCTCGAATCGGCTGAAGCAGGAGATTTTCATTTGGGATATCTGGGCCCAAGATATGCGCAGGACGCGAGGGACACGAAAAGCTGAAACGGCCAACAACAAAAAAGAAAAGTCAACGTTTGACCCGTGAAACTTCAAACGGCCATAACTTTTGACTCCGAGCTCCAATTTTCTTAAAATCAGACTTTCTGGAACAAGCACGACATCAGTTAATGCTCATTTAATTAAGAGGGTAGATATATTTAATTAAGAGAAACATATTTGGCTCCAGTCAGTTAATTCTAATTCCCTTCAAATGACAGAAAACGCCTACCAGACCCAAAATAGCTGCCCGCACTCAGAAGGCCATAACTTTTGCATTTCTTAATGAAATCACACAAAATTGGTACCTTCATAATCATGGCTCCAAGCCCAATGCATAGCAATCAAGAAATTATGGATTTGATAAGAAATTGGTCTAGATTTTTTAGAAAACATGGCTGGGTTCATAACAGTGTTTCATTTGGTGGTTAGGAGTACAATTAAGAGGCGTGGTCATCATTCTTCTCTACTGCAGCACCTGGGACAGTATGGGGAGCCATTTGCAAGTAATATATAATCATTTTACTCCATTTAATGGCTCTTACAAGTGGTTGAAGGACAGATTTCGGTATTTTTATTTTTCCCTTCTCTTTCTCTTCTCATTTTTCTATAAATTAAAGTGTTGGGATCATTGTAAAGGGGGGAGTTTTCAGATAGAAAAGATCTGTCTAAATTTCTTTGTGAAGCGAATGTGCTGTAGGCCCTTGTAGTGGACTCCTTGCATGGTGATCCAGGCCCTTAACTTGTAATAGATTGAACTGTGCATATCATGAAGCAATAAAATACCAGTTTGTGGATGTATCTTCCCCTGCTGTGTTTTCTTGCATTCTTCTTTCCCCTTTAATCATTCTACAAGAATATTGTGTCTATTATTATGTTCTTACAGGGATCCATTATCATTGTGTATACTTGGAATATCATTGTGAATGCATTTTGCTAGATTATGGAGAATTGTCATCACCTCTCCTAGTGTGCACCTTGTTTCTGTATTTCACGCATTTGAAGACTACTCTCACACCCTCCTTTTCTGGTGTATCACTGCTTTAGTTTAGGATCTCATTTTATGCATTCTCTCTCCCTGGTCCCTTGGAAATTTAGATTAGAATAGTTAACTTATCCTGCATTAGAGTAGATTGTGGTAGGTAGTTTAGGAGAAAGAACCAGCTTTCTCTGGAGGTCTATCTCAAAGTAGCAAGTCCCACGACTTGGAGATAGTACCCATGTTATCCAATAACATCGTAAGTTCAAGTATATGCACTTGTATGAATAGAGGGGTGCTGTGATTCGGTGAAAACAGGTGGTGTAGAGGACGTCCTGCTTGTTTTAGAAAGTCAAATTTTGTGAAAATTAGAGCTATGACCTTTTGAATTTCAGGAGTCAGGCACAAGGCACAGAAGGGAAATAGAGAGAAGTTGCATGCACGAGAGGAAGGCATACCTATAGAAGGCATGGAAATAAGGCACGCAAGTATTCAAGTTAAGAAGGGCACGTGACATAACAAGGTGCAAGTAAGCATGCAAGAGGAAGAGCATGGAAAAGGAGGAAGACGTGGAAGGCACAGAAGGGGAAATGGAAGGAGAAGAGTGTAATGGGAGAAGTAAGAAGGTGCACAACGGCACACAAAAGAATTGTAGAAAGTAAACAAGGTGTGAAGAAAGATACAAGCACGCAAAAGGAAAGCAAAAGGAAATGGCATGCGTAAGTGTGCACGTAGTAAGAAAGAAGACATACTCATAGAAGGCTGGTATGGATGTAGGGTACGAGCATCCAACTAAGAAATCATTATTTGAAATGATAGTTGGTAGAACACCAAATCTATAAACTATACCTTTATAAAAGGATAGTATCGAAGTCTCATTAACCTCTTTCAAAGGTATTGCTTTAGTCCAGTGTGTAAAGTAATATTTAGTAGTCAAAATCCACTTGTGTCCTTGTCATGAAGGTGGATTTATCATGCCAATAAATTCAAAAACCCACTACATGAATATTTGATCCACTGAAATAGGTTGTAGGGACAGGGAAGCTAAACGTTCTTTTCCAACAAAGAAAGGACATTTCTTACACTTTCTGATCTATTCCAATAATTCTTTGAATAGGATGGGCCAATAGTAACCAAATTTCATGATTTTTAACGCTGTAGAACGTGCTAAAAATTTACATCCTGCAGGTCCTTCATGGAATTCAGATAATAATTGTCGAAGTCTATCGTAATCAACACAACAATAAAATTCCTATTATATCTCTTTTAAATAAAACACCATTAATAAAAACATAAGGTACAACTTGTAACCTAAATTACCTTCGCTTGTTCTTTTTCATACCTTCTGGATAAGTTCCATGTTGTAGATAGCTAACCAAATCAGTCATTGACCTTTATTCCTGAACATTTTGAATAAGTTCAGGTTGCACCATGCTATCTGACTACCGATACATAACTTCATCATGTTGTTCTGGATCTTCTGATTCTGTAACCTGTTGTTTTTCCATATCTACAATTAGATGCTCACATAAACCTTTACCTCGAACTGTTTTTGTAACATAGATATCAAAATCATATTCTATAGCCTTTTTTATCCAACATTCTCTCTTCTCATTCAATTCTTTTTTTAACAAGAAAGCTTTTACAATTCGATGAGAAAAAGGAAAATGTATCCTATTTTTTGAAAGCATGTACTTCAAATTATTTAGTCCTCTTACTACTAAAAGTACTTGTTTCCCAAGAAAAGTGTACCTTGTTTCATAGTCATTCAAAATTTTACCAAATAATGTAATTGTCTACTCAATATTTTCATCATTAACCTGAGTTAATATGGTTGCATACATTGTTAAATATTATCAAAATTTGGATTTGCAATAGTAGGATCCTATGAAAGGTTGTTTTAATCACTTCAAATAATTTTCTTCCTTCGCTAGTCTAAGATAAAGCTTTAACTTTCTTCGGCATAGCTGTTAATGGTTTAACCAATGCTGCAAAATCTGCAACAAATCTTCTAACAAAGTTTATTTTTCCTAGAAAGATATTTAATGCCCTCTTGTGATGAGGAAATGATAGTTGTGATATTTTTTCTATTATGAAAGGATAAAATGCTAAACCTTATTTAGAAACAATGTGACCAAGCAACTTACCTTGATGTACCGAAGATATAGAATTTTTGGGATTTAATGATATTCGTAACTATCTACATAACTTAAAATCCTACCTTAAATGTATTAGATGTTCATTAGATTTTTTTTAAAATATAGTAACATCATCCAAATAAACCAATATGCGTTTATTTAATAAGCTACAAAAATTCATGTCCATTGCACATTGAAACATGTCACCAACATTTGAAAGGCCAAAAGGCATTCTTTTCTAAGCATAAGTACCCCCACTTGGTGGTAAAAGTTGTTTTGTATCTATTTTCTTCTTGGACTAGAATCTACTTGTATCCACTATAACCATCCAAAAGGGATAGTCCTATCAGATGAGAAACTCTTCTCAAAATATGATCCATGTTAGGTAGTGGATAATGATATTTCAATGAAGCCTTGTTAAGATCTCTAAAATCCACACATAATTTGATTTTTCCATTCTTTTTTCAAACATGAACAAGGTTGGATACCCAACTTGAATGCTTGAATGGAAAAATAATACATAATTTTGCTAACTTAGATAACTCTTCTTTCATTAATGGCTCAATTTTCAGATTTACATGCCTTCGCTTCTACCTAAATGGCTTATAATTTGGCTTTAATTCAAGTATATACTAAGTTAAAACTGGATCAAACCCTCTCAAGTCTTGGTACTTCCAAGAAAAAACATCTCTAAATTCTTTACATAATTTAATAAATGATTTTTTTTCAGCTAAAGAACATACCTTTCCAATAATTAGCTTCTTGTCATCATCCAACAAGATTTTTTCATAGTTATCTATGTGAGTTGAAATATTGCCTTTGTCCTTTCTTAAATGATCATCAAAATTGAAAATGTCTTCTAAAGTGACCAATTCTTGAGGCAACTCGATTGTTTTTAATTGAACAATCTGATCACCATAGAAGTGATACAGGTTTTCCTAATTTACTATAGAAAATTCAGCCTCTTGTTCCAAAATCTATAAATATGTTTATCATCTTTGAAAACCTCCAAATTCTCTCCATTTTCAGGCACTAAAGATCTGATAATTAATTTAATATGTGGTTTTACCGTTTTGTTTTTGATCTGTTATACTACATCAAAGCTAGCACTAACTACTGCAAGTCTTTCTGCATGTTAATTTTGAGCTTTTAGGACAGATTGAATGTTAATAGCATCAAAATTATCCATTAAGTCTAAAAATATATATTTGTAATATTCCAACAATGAATTCTTACATGCATTAAAGTTTTTCAGTTGATTAATAACTAATTCTGAATCTCTAAAAACTTGTAAAGTGTTGATGTCTCTTTCTAGCTCATTGCAAGCCATGAATTAACTCTTCATATTTAGCTACATTGCAAGTAAAAGAAAACTACAAACTTAAAGCTGAAAAGTAATTTGTATTTGAAGGGTATATAAGCATTAAACCTGTACCTTGTCCTTTCTTATTTTTGGCTCCATCGAAGTGAAGCTTTCATAGCCTTTCTACTGCTTCTTTTACTTTGAACAACAAGGGAATTGGTGTATTTTCTTCACGAAATCAGTAAATATAAAAAAAAATTCTTCCACTTCCATAAAAGGGTCATAAACATGTTTTAATTAAGTCTTTTCATCCATGAAGAGATTAGAAACATCATCTAGTGTAGAAACATGCTTTGTAATATCGAAATCAGACTGATCTAGAATTGATGAATTTGTTGCAGTATTTGAAGCATGAGGTTCAATATGAAATCTTGTAAGAGGATCTGAATTTATGGTAACCTTAATTCCATATCATGTCGTAAAGAACAAAAAATGACCAATCTGAAGAAACATAACCTCCCCATATTTGCTGTAAAATCTCCTGATAAACATAAGGCAAAATGAGGCAAATCTACAACAGTCACATTTTGTAGAATTGTAATCTTGGGACAAGAATGTAAAGTTAATTGTAGGTTTGTGATAATACTAACTGTAATAGTTGTTGTCCCATCTAGCTGGAACATGATTTTCTCTATAGGCTCATAATGTAGGCTTAAATTTTCCGCAATTACTTTTGGTATAACTATGCTACTTACACCATTTTCATCCATCCAGTTATGAACTAAATGATCTCCAATAGTAAGAGATAAATTAAATGGTGGTGGATTATTGGTATTATGAGTGTGTAAGACCTTTTGGACCATCATTTTAACTTCTTTAATTCGGTCTATTCCATTATTCCAAGGACCATGTCTGCTTTCTGAACTTCCTTTTCTGTTCGTTTTGAAGAAATTTGTAGCTTAGCAAGTTCATGAGAAAACAACTCATGTTGTCATGGAATACTTAGAGCATCCCACATTGAGATATTAACATTATGTTTTTTCATTACATCAGCAATGTTAAAAGAAGCAACAGTTTTGGAAATAGATTATAATGTTTTAACATAGGATTTGGTGAAAATTGACTGTACTTCAGCTACTCTTGATATCTAAGGTATAAAAAATCTTCTTGGATCATGTTGTAATTGTTTTTGTTGTTCTTTACTAGCTAAAACACCTACTATTTTATGAGGTACAACAAAACTGTTAGCCGATTTTTGGCCTCAAGTTGTTATTTTATCTGTTACTGTTGGAAAAACAAGTCCATTTTGAAAATTTTTACTTTCATAGGCCTTTTCTTGGGCCCTAGTAGTAACTACAATAAAATCATCTTCACTAAAACTAACCAAGTTCTGTTCATCTAGTTTTTGAACATGAGTTTCTTGTTGCCTTCCCTCCATTTGAGGCATGAATAATGTTTCAAGTTGACTTTGTGTAACAAGGCTTATATTCAAGAACTCATTTGGTCAATTTGTAGTTGAATGAGGTTGATTACGATGTTGAAACCATTATTTTGTAGCCATATTAACTAGGACTAAAATTTTAGATGAACTAGGAGCCTTTGGGTCAAACTTCCTTTGCTGATATGGTTGCCTATAATTCTGATTGTGCTAATAAGAATTCCTATTTTGTTGGTTTTTCTTATAAGGAGCTTCTTAAAGTTTGCTACATAATACAAGTCTATTTTTAATCGACATTAGCTTTTTTTCCCATAGTTTGCAAAGATTTAAACACATCATCTAATGGGGATGCAATAACAGGTTCCAAAATGGTTATAAGATGTGGGATAGGTGCCAAATCTACTAAAAAAGGAATTGAAGGCCTTGGTGCCAATTTACCAGCTTGAATAATATTTTTTTAAGCTTGGATAGCAATATCATAAGCTGCTGGGAGAGTCTCTCTTCCCATAGACTGAATCATAGTTGTAATATCATTGTTTATGGATCTAAGGTAATAAAGAAAAGCATGGTTAGCTTGAGGCTTGAACTTGTTGGAATTCTTTCCCAAGTTCTAGCAAAATGGATATTAAAAATGACCATAAATTCATGAAGCGATCTTTTAATTGTAGACAGTTTTTCTATGATGTAGAAATGATCTGAATGATCTAGAAATTATTTCATAAATTTCCCACCTAAGTCATCCCAAATTCTTACACTTCCAATTTCTAAGTTTATATACCATTGCAAGGCTTTCCCTTTAAAGGATGCAACTAAAATTCTGAAGGCCACATCTTCATGTATTAAATTATGGACTACACATAGGGCTGTAAAATCTTTGATGTTCTCTATAGATCTAACCTGATTTTCACCAGTGAATGAAGGAAAAAATTTTCATGGCAGAATTAGGAATATAATGATAAACTAGGATTACTAATGGGCTGCCATTAGTAAAGGTCACGAAATTCCTAGGTGGTTGAATAACATTGGAAAAAATCAGATCTGAACAATAAAATTAATTCATGGTGAAGTAAGATTAGGAGGAGGGTTGTTAAAACCAAGCCTATTATAAGGTAGGGTGTTACTAACTCTTCTTCTTCTTACAAAATTCAAAGGTAAAGAAATAAATTCAGAACGAATTCCTCTTCTCGATGATCTTGTAGTCACTTTAGTCATGAAACATGCTACAACACTGGTCTGAAATCGACTTTATAGAGTCACAAAATAAATATTTTAATCTTTAGAATTAGTTCTTGCAACTTGTTGCTCTAAAAGTAACTGTTCTTTGTTGTGAATTTGGTGACAATTGTTATAATGTACTCACATATCTCATTCGTGGTCCCACCGAGCATGCCAAAAAAATTTATCTGTCGAAAGTGTGCCACGTAGAGAGATGACTACATGGGTTCTAATCTTACTCTGGATCTCTCTTTTTCATAGATACAATGGAGACAACTTAGGTTTGTCGTTATATCTATTGTTGAGGTGAGTCTCCGGTATCAAGGACGGTTCCTTCTTGATGTATCCTAAACTAAATTTTTGTGGTTTTGAGGGTAAAAATATGACTGTAAATGAATTCAAAAACTAGGGTGATACACCAAACTTTTTGATGTCTTTGAATGAGTACATGCAAAAATATTTGAGAATGGATTCTAGATGCACAAACCAATAGTTTTCAGCAGAATATTAAGGAAAAATACTTGATCTATTAAGGGAATGATTCACAAAAATATTGGTAAGATAATACATGCACACTAATATTATAAAGAAATTACTAAATTTTCAGCTAGGTAATATGATCAATCAGGGAATTTTACATTCACAAGAAATAATAAGGTATACACAACACTAAAAATAGTTGGAAAGGCTGGAAAAAACTCTAATTCAAAGGGTAAAACTAGCAATATCTGCTTCAACACTCCTGTGTCCAAAAAGTCCTCCTTTGTGCCTTGCAATTGCACACAATATATAGAAAGTTTATTCATCCCACCCCTCCTAAAAATAGACTAAAAAAAATACTAGCCCATGCCTCCTATTTGTATCCCTTATCATGAATAAATAAAGGAATAAAAATAAACATGCTACTACAATGAGGCATTAATAGCCTTGGCTACAAAAATAAAACTTAGTCAAACTCTAGTTGAGTCTTATATTTTTAATAAAGTTAGACAAATGATTTAGATAATAATAAGCTTTGTTTGATGAGAAAGTTCCATCCAATGCATGCAATATTTGTCTTCTAGTTGATGATGTGACACTCGCAACTGATTCACTTTCCCCCTTGGATGCACATGCAAAAATAAATCCCTGTGTGTGAGTAAAATAATTTCTTTATTTTTAATACTTTGCAAAAATAACTCACCCATGCATCCATCCTAATGGGGACCACATTTTAGTTCTGATGTTAACAACCCCTCTGTATTCTTTTCATAATAAGGTCTCTTTTGAAAAGGTTAAAGTGATCATGAGCTACATTTAAATTGACCCTCCGTTGGCCCCTTGTTGATAGCATATGATATGGTTTTCATTTAACTTGGACATGGGCATAACAATCATAGTTTATAATTTAAAATAATAATCATGTTGATTATTCACTTCAGTGCACATTGAATAATCACTCTGCTTTTGAAAATGAGGTCACAGGACCCTTTTGCATAGTTGATGGTGTATACTATAGTCTTAGTTTGGATAATCATTACACACATGATTTTAATTCGGTCACTTTCCTCACGTTGCATTGACCCTTAGATTTTTTGGTGATGATATGTAGTGGATAATTCCCCTACCTTTTCCAAGGTCAAAGCAATGATTGAAAATTATTTGGACAAAGTCCCCCTCCAACGATTTTTAACCACATCAAATGGTTTTGATTAAGTTACTAACCTTTTTTATGATTAGGGATATATTTGGATTAAATCCTCTGCTAATGTATGACCATTGATCTGATCTTCATGATTCTCGATGTTTGATTTTTCTATACCCTCGATTAGGGTTTTGAAATTGCAATTACTGTGGTCAGTGATTGTTGTTATGGTTTACATTTACTTCAAACTTAATGAATGGTTTATGGCCATTGATATCATGTACTTATTGATCTTGCACCGTTGATGTTTAAGCATTTTAATTTTCATTGATTACATGCTTGGTTGATACTGCGACTACTTCATGGTCGTTGATCTCATGTACTGTGATCATCTAGATCATTGATGATTTGAACCCTAGTTAGCATGATGGTTTATATTCTAATCCGTTCAATATGTACTAGGAAAATTTTGAACCGTTTATTTTTGACTTACCTCTAACTCTGTAGGAGTTAGGTTTTTTAAAAGAGCTCACCAAGTTTGTCATTTGGTAATTTCTTTTGCTCATTGCGAGAAATGAATCCAATCCAAAATTTAATCAGACCACCATTTTGATCTTTTGAATCTTGAATCCAAGCTTTATTATAGCTTGTGAGGATTTGTGATTTCGAATACTTATCATTTTGATATTTTTAACCTTCTGGGTCCTGTGTGATAATTTGTGGTCATGGCTGCTATTTTTGAAGGGGATTTTCTTTGTTTCAACACTCTAACTCAATGATTTCTCTTTTGTCACTTAATTTCTACAATAATGGATTCTCGAGTTCAAAACATGTTGGGTTTCGCTACTGTATGAATTTTATGCACTAATACTTGTCTCTTTTCACATTTCAACCCGATTTTGAAACTCATTATGGGATCTTATCATTTCTCAACTACTGAATATTCTTTGTGGTTTTGAAAGCTTGATTAAAAAATGGTGAGTTGTTCATCTTTTCTTCAAACCCTAGTGACATATGATAGAAACCACAATAGACGACATTATCATAAGGCATTTTGTTGAAAAATATATTGTATCAGCTTGTCTTTATCGTATCTACTTTACATTGATGATTTACTAGATTGGCATGAGCTCTTCTCTAGTTATTCTTTTTGTTTTGAATACCTAGATTTCTGTATATTAATTATATCTTGTTGTTTGTATTGAGAATAAGTCACATATTTGAAAGCCTCGGGTTCTAAAATCACATAAGTGCTTGCATCTTCTTGAACCTTACCAAAATTTGGGTTTGCTACATTTGAGAATTTTTGAGCTTCGAGTTCATCGTTGCATTTATGAAACCTTGATATTTTGTTTCTTCATAATAAGTTGTACTATGTATTAAGGGAATTTAACTTAAACTGGGCTTTCTCATTGAATACTCAAAGTAATTTATTTTCCCTTGTCATACCTTTTGATCTAGGGTTTGTATTCTCTTCATATTTTATGAATTTTTTGTATTTGTATGGTTCGAGCTCCATTGTATGAAATGCAATCATTGATATTTGAAATTATTCCTCCTATAGCAGACTTTGTAAGGTTTAGAACTTAGACAATATTGAAAACAATGTAAAACACATTTGTAATTTGTGATCTTCTTCTGCTACTTTAAATATTTATTTACATCCAGTGTGATATCTGAGATCATTCTAGCCCTTTCTGGTAACCTTATGCCTTTTGTTACTCTGGCCCATCTACATAAATTTGTATATTAACATACCTTAGCATGTACAGTGGTCCTTTAAAAGCAACTGTTTCTTTTATTTTTTGACCAAGTACTTTGTGCATTGAGATTTATGTCTGTGCTAACTATACTTTTGAGAAAATTTCAATCTGTAGTTCTAGTATACAATTTGTAATGTTTATTATTCATATTGTTGTTTCATTACTATTCTTCCTTCTATTTGAGACAAGATAATGAAAATACTTAATGATGTATGGAATGTCTGCATTAATAAAGACTCGCATTTATAAAGTATTATGCAATGATAACAGTCAGAATATTATTTTATGTCTTCCTATATTTCATTGGTGATGTTCTGAGAATTTTTTACTCTTTAACTTATGAAGATAATAATATAATTTCCTGTACTTAATTATAAAGACAAGGTTCTAAGATATTCTTAGTAATTTTGCTTCATCTTTTCATGTACATTATGTCTTCTTCAACTTGTATTTCTTAGCTCCTAAGGAGTAATAATTCTGCAATGGTAAATAGATCATCTCTACTTTGATCATTTATTGTACCTCTACAACCTGTTTATGATGTGATATTTTGTATCTGTGGCTTCCTGTTGCAATACACTCCTTATTCAATAGCTTGATATGGGATTTTGATAGCCATTAGTAGTACTCTGTACATTTAAAATCTAGCAATAAACTATGATCATTTTGGTCATTTTGATGGAAAAAAATTATTTACATTACCTTTTTTATCTTCTATATTTGGTGTTTATTGTATTTATGATAGTTGTAATTACATTGCTTGACTAAAATCCCAGATTTTAGATTTCTCATTTATGATCTTTCATCTGCAATAAGTGATATGAGAGCTTGAGGGTATTCTAAAAAAAATTTAACTAAAAAAATCTTGTTTATCATTTGACATTCTTATAGTTTTATATCACTTGAAAACTAAAATTTCTATTGTTTATGAATTGTCTTTTGTACTTGATCAACTTTACATGAAGAAGGCACTGCCACCATTATTAATTGGAAAAATTGTATTTTCTCTGTAACACAAAGTATATTTTCTTAATTTGACCTAAAATGAAGAGTATGCTCCTGTAATGAATAGTGAAATCTTAATATTCTGAATCTCTTATGTAGCATTACTTAATAAGTTATGCAAATTAAAAACTATTGTAGCTGTTCTTTCTACTCTTATAAATATGAATATGCTACATTATTCTTTGCTAAATCTGAGTTAAATTTTTGCAATACTTCTACTTATTCAGATTACTATTTGATTAATACAGTAGTTTATATTTTGTCACAACTTACAAGCAGGTATTATTTATGAAATAACATGATGAAAAGATGTCAAATGTCCATTTTACATGGTGAAGCCCTGTCAAAATTTACTCATATTTATTTTTCCATTTGTTTCTGCTACAATTTCATCTCAATGTATGAGTTAATCCTTTTAATGTGAGCATGGAACTTGTATTCCAAACCAATACTGAAGCCATATACTTCTTATTAAAATTAATTGATCACTCTATAATTTTCTACTTCTTTATTTTGATACTTCTTGCATTTAAAATTGAAACCTGGGTAGGATCAATCTTTTGTTGTTTGACCTTTACATTGAACCATTTACCTATTTAATAAGGTATGACACCAGTGATGTAATCTCTCCTGAACATGTCTATTTCAGATTTTAGACCTTAAATTAATTCTACATTTTATGAATGACATAGGTTCCTTTTTGTATAAGTCTATTGTCCTGAAAATATGTTCCCTTTCAACATGCATTATATATAAATACCTTCCATATCTCTTATTCATTTCTTTTTTGTACTGAAGTTTATTTTCTATCCTTGCTTTACATGATTAATTTCTTCCTTTGTTTTAACTTGTACCTACACATCTTAGAAAATAGTTAGAAAAGATTTAGGCTATTTGGCCTCTCTTGTATTCCATAGTTTTTATTTTTTCATATTTCATCTCTTTCTTCACTGATTATGAGGACTGCTTGTGTTGTTTATGGAATAATATTCTTTATCTTCTATGCATTTATCTTTTATGTAATCATACCTCAAGATATCATGATATTCATTTACACAAAGAAAAACAGTACTAGAACATGATTTAATCCTGAGCTCGTGACTTATAGTCTCTTCTCTATTTGTCTTTTAGGTACAGTGTAGTGTTGAATAACAAGGATGAATATGGAACAAAAATTCGATGAAGATGGAGAAGTGGGACAAATAAACAAGGTAATAATGGGTTCCTTCATATTGTTTTTCTTCTATTTTCATGCACATGCACCTTCTATTTTAGTAGTTATGATGATTACTTGATTCACATCTCACTGCTTTGTGTGGGAAAATTTGTAAATTCCTTATGAATAAAACATTGAATTCTAAAAATGAGTTTTGCACTTCATTCTACATTTCAGCTTTGTATATGGATTGTACAATGAATTAAACAACTCAATAATATAATTGAATGTATTTAATAATAAAGGAAAGGACTTTAGAATACCTGTAACCTTAGTAATGATCTTTGATTGTTGTAATCTACAACCTTGGTTGCTATTCCAAAAATTAACACTTCATATATTCTGTATTTTCTTTCTTCATCAAGATAACACATCTATCCTTCGGGGACTTTGTGTTCTTTATCTAAAGAAAAACATGAAATTGCAGACTATGTGATTTGTTACATTTTGTAACAACACACATAGCTGTAAATTAGATGTAGTCATTAATTAATTCAATAGAACAAATACTAAACTTAAATAATCTCCCCTATCTTAGGTTCACTTTACCAATGCCATCCATCATAACAAAGTTTTGAGTTGCCCATTTTTGTACGAGTGTAAAAATTGTCAAAATTTCTAGGCATCCTTTGAGGAAAGTTGCCTACTAGCTTATAGACTAATGCCTTTCTCTTGTCCATTGGGCATGGATTCAAAAAATGCCTTTCAAAAGGTCAAACCTTTTAAAAAAGAACTAATACCAAGAAAGGATCTAGCAAACAGGGTCATGTCCACGAATGCACTTTTTTGAAATTTTAAAATATTGCAATGTGCATAAACTATACTTTTTGAAAGAAAAATCCTACTCTAACAAAACACTATAGGATTTTAAATAACAGTGTTTGAGAAACATACCATTCATAGGAATGGGACTTGCTACTTGACATGGACCTGCAGTGGAGGCTGGTTCCTCCACCTAATCCTAGTGCTAAATTACTTTTACAGAAGGAAATGCGACTATCTACTCATAATATAACAAGTTCAAAGGACCAAGGAGAGAGAGAGAGAGAAGATGAAAATTAAGAAATCCTACACTACAAAGGTTAGAGCGCCAAGAAAAGGGGGGAAAATATTCTGTTGAGGGAGAATACAGAAAGAACATGGAATTGAGAGAGGTTGGACCAATGTGATAGAGACCTAGATATTTATTTACCTTTAAATATCCATGAAACACAACATCCCACACTTAAAAATGAGACATACATGCAAGAAAAACAATAACAAAAATATAGGGGCACAAAGATACACCAAAACAATGCAAGGTTTGAAAGAACACCATGAACACAATTTTATTTCTCTTAGAATATGCACAGTCCATTACATTGTTGAAATAGAGTCTTAAATAGAATTTCCAGGCCCATGAGAGGGTTTTCAGCTCAATGGTGTTGAGAATTTTTTTTTACAGAGTTTCCACACATCTCATAATATCTCCCTAAATGAGAAGAGTTTACAATATATAGAAAATGAATGAGAGAGAGAGAAAGATTTAAACTCGAATTTCTTCCCTCACCAACCAAAAAATACAATTAAATCATCTAAAAGTGGAAGGAGAAGAGTGTAAGGGGAGAAGTAAGAAGGCGCGCAAGGGTGCATAGAAGAATTGTAGAAAGGAAATAAGGCACAAAGTAACATACAAGCACGTAAAAGGAAAGCAGAGGAAAATGGCATGTGTAAGTGTGCATGCAGCAAGAAAGAAGGCATACTCATAGAAGGCATGTATGGAAGTAGGGTGTGATTATCCAACTAAGAAATTACACATGAAGGAGGATAGAAAAGAGGGTGCATGACCTGAAGATTAGGGAATTAGCCAATTTTTAAAGCAGGACTGTAAATGGGCATGAAAGAAGCACACGTAACCTGAAATGTGAAACATCAGAGCTAGAATGAAAGTATAAGTTATCCAAATAACTAGAAGAGTTATTGGATAACATTGTTCTCAATTCCATAGCGAGATGTGCAAGACTACAAAAATATTCTTTGGTGGATCTTGCACCATCACATCTTTCTTCATCTTCTTGAATCCTAATTTGATCTTCATTGGAAGGCTCGAGGATAAGATCTTCTTCAGTGACATTCAACAACCTTTTGGGGATGAAAACCCTATGGTAGGAATGATCTTCAGGATCTTCCTCTATACGAAAAATCTCCTCTTATTATTCCTTGCTATGGGTCGCCTCAAGTTTTTTGTACATCTCTTCTAATAATTTGGCATTTTCTCAATCTTTCCACTTTATCTTACGTCTCTTTTAAGCTTTGTATAGTTTGCTACTTTCCTCTTCACCGGGTGGCAAGTTCATTCTACTTTTGTTTGTCTAGATGAAGATTATTTCTTGAATTAGGAGTCTCCTTTAATGTCTTTGAATTTTATATTTTACAATTATTGGTTCGGAACAATGGTTGATCATCGATCTTCTTTTCTCAATCGCTATCTTCTTTTGCTTCTTCGTCACTGTC
This sequence comes from Taxus chinensis, assembly GCA_019776745.2. NCBI lineage: Eukaryota > Viridiplantae > Streptophyta > Pinopsida > Cupressales > Taxaceae > Taxus > Taxus chinensis. Next base: position 565,492,402 of record CM034152.1, on the reverse strand, counting down.
ACTCATTGGTACTATGCTCTTGTCTGGAAATTTCTTCATGGTATGGGAAATGAACATGATAAGGGTTTGTTACTTGATGGATTTTCCTTTTTAAATGATTTTCTGTTGAAATATGATATTATATTTTTTATTTTTGAATATTTTATTTTTTTCAGATTTTTAGACCATGCAGTCATATTTTGGGTGTAAAATCTGCCAAGTTTGCCCCACAATGGGCACAAAAACCTGTAGGCGAGAAATTTTTTTAGGTGGAAAAACTTGTGTGTTTCTTACCAACCCTTTGGGAATCTAATTCCCTCTAGTTAAATGGTGCAACTTTGGTATATACATGCGCAAGTAATGTAAGTTTTATCCGGTTTGGCCTTGTGGCTAGGGATCCAATAGGGGTACTCCACTAACCTTGTATGAAATTTAGAAATTACTTGCTAGAGAGGACTTTGTCAAGAGAGTGGGGAAGGGAGTGGGAATATCAGATAAGAGTTCACTAATGCTACAAGTAGAAGATCACAGTTTTACATACATTAGTTAGATAATTCATCAAATGCATTAAAATTAAGAAGAAGACAACCTTGCAAATGACAAAAAGATGACTTAAGATTGAGAAATTCAAAGTTTTTAAAATATCCTCATAAATAAAAAGGCATGAAACTTCTTCTTCTTTTATTGATGGTCAAATAAAAGTTGTACATAGTATGGAAATGGAAGAAATTTTAGAGTGGGGGAAATGGAAGAAAATGACTGTCATTTGTTCTCTCTAAGTACAATGCACTTTTGAGTTTACAAAATTGATCACCAACCCTTTGAAATGGCAATGGATTTAAAATTTATAGGAAGAGAAAATAATCTTCTTATAACCCCTAATGAATCTTCATATGTCTCGACATGAATTAAGACTTTTCAACTTATTAGGACAACATTAAGTCCATTTTCATAACATAAATTTTTCTTATTACATTACGAACATTAATACATACAAAAAAGTTCAACCTCAAAAAAGAATAAAAATGTGAAGGAGAAGGAAAGTGGGTGGAGAAGAGAGAGGAGGAAAACAAAGGAGGTGAAACTATGAATTTGTAAATCAGTTGCGTCCTAAAAGGATCCTTAATTCTTGCACTTGACGTTGAATTTTTCTCTATTGATTAATTTACTTTTTGCGAATGATTTATTCATTCTGCAAATAAGTTGCTACAAATGAGAAAATACCTTTTGATGACCTATGGACACCATGAACTAAGTGTTTACAAACACTTTTAAGTTATCCCAATAGTGACCGCAGGCTTTACTAATGGAAATTCACTTAAAAAAATCCAAGGATGTTAAATTACCTCCAGCGATGACCATTTTCAACACTATCGTATTCTACCAAGAAAGGTCCTATGGAATTATAAATTTATTTGTATAGGAACTAGGTACTGATGAACATATTCACAAAAGTGTGAATGGTTCTTCAAAACTTTCTATTATTGAATGGAGTAACTTTCTATTTTTAGTAAATGTGAAAATTCTTCTCTGTACTCCAACTGCACCTACTAATTTGAATTTTCAACCCTTTGTGAAAATCAACCTCTACAATGACTTACTATTTCAAGTAAGTGCCAATATTATGACTTACTATTTCTAGTAAGTATGAAAAATCAGCTCCTTTGAACCTCAATTGGATATTACAACTCCAATTCCTTTTCCTTCCTATGTTCTTTTCACCTTCTGCACCTCTTGATGCTCAATTTGGTCTTCCCCCGTTTGTCCTTGAAATTCTTCAGTTTGCGGGCTCTATCATCTTTTCTGTCTCCCCGTCTTGATTCCTGAAAGATTTTTCATTCATTTGGTTGCCATGATTAGTCCCTTCCTTTGTTGATGATCAATTTATATCCATATTTTTTTTTTAGTGCCTCTTTCCATGTGAAAGAATGTTTAACTTGGATGTAAAAATGGGTTTTTTCCCGTCCTTCCATTTTTCCACAATCACATTTTGTTTTTCCCTATCAATTTTTGTCCCGATATCTTTGGAAATATGATTGGATGTGGATTGGAGGATAAATTTTGGGCCATATATCATTTAAAAATTATCTTTCCTTGAAGAAGGATTCTTTTCCGAGTATAGATGGTTATTTTCCCCGTCAAAATTATATCTTGGCATCTTTGCAAACGTGGTCCTTTTTTATTAGATGCAGCTCTATGGAGATTTTTCCTTTAGGTCCTCCCTTATCAGTTTCACCATGGAGACACATGGAGGTTTTCACTGGCCCTGCCCATACTTAAACTTTTCTTCAAGCGGTCGGTGCAGATTTGTTAGACTCAAGACACATGGAAGGCCCACGCATGATTTGGGCCTCCGCTTTTAGGCTCCATATAGAAAGAGGTCCAAGGGGACACATGGGGGGCTCTACTCACTTTATGCATACTTCGAATTTTTATCAGTTATGGATGCAAATCTGTCAGGTTCTGAAAACGTGGGGGGCTATGCTCATTTGAGGATCTACCTCAGGGTCCCACCTTAGTAGTCGCACCAAGGAGACATGTGTAGGGCTCACACTTGTTCAGGGTATCCGCTTTTGAGGACCGTACCAAATGTTTTCCAAGGTGACACGTGGAGGCATTCGTTAGCTCCTTTTATACTGAGACTTTTCAAAGGCCAAAAGGCATGTTTCTTGGGCCCAGGGAACATAGAAGGCTCGTGCTTGTTTGGAAACCTACCTCTATATTTATCCTTTATAGTTGCACCAAGGAGGAACATGGATGTCTCTGATATAAGGTTGAGAAGGGGTAGAATCAATGGTTATTGTGCATTACATCTTTATTTTTCACCATTTTTTCTCCAAGACTCTTGGAGATACAAATACACACTATTTTTTCATCATTTTTGGTGCAATTACTTGTCATTTTTTCCTATAAAGTGTTAGGTTTTGGAGCCTATTTTCATGTATGAAAGTTTTGAAGACTGTACACTAAGATTACTCTACACTTTTCATGTATCCTCGTCAGGGTTCGGGAAACATGATTTTCTCAGATGGGTGGGGTTTCGACCCATAGGTTTATGGGATGATTTTTGCCCATGGTTTTGATACCCACGGTTTTATAAAACTACTTAAGTAGTTGTCTATTTATATGGTTTTATGCATATCATAAATGCATGAAAAATATTGCAGATGTGCTTTGAATTCAGGTGTGAATTCTATAGAGTTTTTTGAGCATAGCTCTAAATAGATCTAGGTATTGTATTGAGAGAGTGGTCGCTTGTAATAAAATATGAGTAAGTGATTCTTGGTGGAAGTATCCCAAATTGGGTGAACCATGTTAAATATTGTCTCTTTTTGTTGTGTTATTTTTTTCTACACTTTTATTTGAGATCTGTAATATTTACTGCATATTAGTTTCTACTGTTACGATCCTATGAGGGATTTTTCTACATATTGTATCTATTATTTCCTAACACAAAGTGCAATTGAATGGATTCAGAGCTTAATTCATGAGTCCAGGGACTGTAGAGATTGATATTTTGAAGTTAAAGTGGCTCGGGCACTTGCAAAAAGGAAAAATTACTATAGACGATGGATGCAGGGAAGAGTTGCAGAGGAAAGAGATGGAAAGGGATGAAATGATGGAAGAGACAGGCACAAAAGATGGAAAAGTTATTTCCTAGAGAGTGAAAAATATTTCCTGTCAGATCTAGCCAAACAAAGCCTTTGAAGAATGATTAAAATGGGGATTTGTCACATGATAGAAATAAGAATGATTAAAAGGAATGTCAAAAAGGTTATGGTGTGGCATCCTAGTCATTAGTTGAGGGGCTAAGAAATGTGATTAGTTAATAATTGGTCCACCTCAAAGCCTGCAGGTGTGAATTTTTTAAACATCGCTTTCTGAGGCAAATTGGTAACAGGTTAGGTCCCTTGAACATTCTTCTTTTTCGAGAGGAAAATTTTGGATGAGTGAGGGAGTGAAATGTATAAATGCAATGAGAATACTCTTACAAATGGTCAGGAGTTAAATTTCATGAGAAATATTTGAGAAAATCCATCTTCTGAGAAACCCATCTGAGATACCTGGTTAATATATTCTGTGTTAGATTGTATATCATGTCAAGTTTGTTACAGATGTATAGCCATTGAGAAGATCTGAGATTTCTCTGGAAGCTCTTCCCTTCTGATGAATCTAATTAATTTGTGTTCAATCTCTGGAAAAATTTTGTTTGCTTATTTCAAAATTTCTGCAAATGGGTTCTCTTGTTCCTATTGCAATCTTACATTGAAATCTTCATGAAATCACTCGTATCTCATCCTTGTGATGGTTTACTAGAATTTTCAATTTCATTTATTAGAATATGTTTCACTTGGTAATGAAATAAACAATTTAAAATCACTTTACCTTTATTTTGTTGACATAGATTGTTTGTAAGTCTTTGGGTGTACCTTAGGCATGATTGATCAGAAATTTTGGTGTTCAAGTGAGTCTTTTAACTGGAGCCTTTGTGTTAGATTCTCAAAGATTGTGTGAAAACATGTAAATATGGTCCTATATTCATGCACAGCTTCTATTTTAAGGAATGTTTTAACTATTCTGAAGCTTTCTTTTGTTGAGTTGTCCATTTTTGTGAAGTTCCTCAAAGATTTGGAAAAATTCAATTTATCTTGCTTAATCTCCCACCCAAAAATCATTTAAACGACTAATCCTACTTTGTACTACCCCTTATTTTCCCTATATATCAAAAAATGAATGAAATCTATTTACTAAAATATGCAGAACAATCAAGATTTCACAATGTCTTTAGTAACCTTAGCCTTGTTTTGAAAGTATCTCCATCTTTTAGAAGTGATAACTCTTGAGAGTTAAATTATGGAGTATTGATCATACATTCCCAAGGTTTTCTTCACAAAATTTGTGTAAAAGAAGTATATCTCTATCTCCTTCAATAAATAGAGTTTACACTAAGGGTCCTCTCACCCTGGTTAAAGAGGCACAACCCAAAGTAGTGAGGATAGATCAAATCCTCTTGAAATTGCTATCCATATCTAAACAATCAGAGTGACAAGGGGCTAGTTAGATCTCATCCAAGCTAAAAATGACATACATTATGATCTATATGTCTCTAAGCTCCATATCAAATCTGTGATGTTTCTCAGCTTAAAAAGGAGAATAAATTTGGATACCAACACTGTTGGTGTTGTTGCCAGGGACTCTTTGAAGTATTTTACAAATACAATAAATACAGACCCTGGTAATACTTCTTACACATGTTGTGTGTTGATACATTGCTGAAACATCATTATTTGTTCATATCTGTAAGAATTGTTAAAAGTTGTAAGGTCTGAGTGTAATATTTTCATCTTATATAGTTATTAAACTAAATTTTATATCATCATTGACAAATTTTTGTAGAAGAAGAGAAGATATTGTAAGCTTTACATGAATCTAGTGTTGACAGACATTTGATAGGTCTTTCATAGTGCATTTTCACAAACTAAGGTGAAAATCCTTACTGGTGATTCTGTGTTGTTTAAATTCTTAATAAATACCATTGGCTTAATATATATCAAGTAATATTTGTCATTAATCTCTACAAATATGGAAGGAGGAAAATCTTTCTTCACCAAGGACCCTAGTATAATGTTGTTTCCATAGTTGGGAAAGTCTAATTTAGAAGGAAGATGAATTTGGAAGGTTATTGGAGATCAAACATCAAGAAAAGAGATTTCCATTGGTGAAACTAATCAGTCTGTGATTGAAGATTGAAATAATTCCTCAAGTGAATCTGAAACAGATAGCCTCTTTATTGAATTGAAATCTCCATGTGGAGAGGGGCTTTCATTTGTATTTAAAAAAAATTCTTCTCAATCCGCCCATGTAGTTCCAAAATCTGATAGAGTTTTCTGAGAAACGGAGCCTTTAGAGAGCAGTCATTCTGATAATTACATCCCTGTACCACACATAATTCACATTCCTCATCGGTATTCCTCTCCTCCAAGGTCACCTCCCTGAAATAATATGGCACAGCCTCTACCCAGACCTCCATTTATTATTAATACTTTTTGTCCCATCAATTTTAGAGGTATGGCTAGGTATGCAAATGTTGTGCCACAAGATGTAAGAAATAGATTTCCTAAGTTTAAAGGAAATAATGCAATCACTAGTGATCAACACTTGAATCTCTTTTTCTATATGATGGAGGAATCTAAAATAGAATTTGAGGATGTGTACATTAAATTTTTTATCCGTTATTTAGAAGAAGATGCAAGGGACTGGTATAAATCTTTTCAAGATAATTCCATATATTCTTGAATAGAAATGAATAATGCTCTTAGACTATAGTATAGTGATAAAACAGACCCAAGGTTTCTTTTATCAGAGTTTGAAAATATTAAGAAGAATCCTAATGAATCAGTGCATGATTTTAATACAATATTTAACAAAACATTGAGAAGACTACCTATTAATCTGAGCCCATGTGATCAATCATGTTTGATAAAGTATTCAGATGCATTTGATAAGAAATATGCTTACTGTTATAGGGATAATAATCCTGGAACTTTGAGGAAATCCTTTATCATGGCTCTACAAATTGAGAAAAACATAAAAGTAGTTGGAAAACCTCTTAAGAGGGAGTGAGGCTATGGATCTTGAAGAAGTTGTAAATACTTTGGCTGGAGATTTCAAAGAAATCTCTTACAAGCTATCGAGGAGAGAGAAAGGAATTGGAAAAGGTTCTCAAGGTCAACATAGGTAACAAGGATAAGATAGATTTGCAAATCATCCTAGAAATGATCAGAGATCTGATGACAGAGGTAAAGGACCCATGGGAGCTAACCAACCCCAAGCTAGGGAAAATAGAGTAATGCCTGATCCTCTAAATGTCAGAGTTATTGTTGATGAGATCAATGGAATTGACTTGTGTGAAAAATGTTTCTTACCTCACCCGCTATGTGACGTAGATCAGCAAGTTTAGGAAGCTGATGATGATGATGCATGCATGGTGGATTTCTATACAAGCTCACAGTAAGGAGTAACTTCAACTGAAGTAATAAGTGCAAGAAGTGGTGCAAGTTTTTGGGATTGCATTAACTGGGTACCTTGTCTTCCTCACTCTCATACTTTAGAAATAGATATGGTGTAAACTTTTAAACTTCCTAATAATGATTTTGAGTACCTAAGAGCTCTAATGATTAATAAGGATGATGGAGGAATCCCATAAGAAGAGGATAGACATCTGTTAATGAATGTTATTATTACCCAAGAAAAATAGTATAATACAAGAAGTAAATCTGTCAAAGGGGCAAAGCCTCAATCCAAACCAAAAACACTATTTATCACCAATATCCCAAATGAAAATCCAAAGAAAGATGCATCTGGTAAATGCCTTGTTGTGTCAAGTAGAATTGGTATCCCTGCCAGTGCTCAGACCATTAAAAATCCTTTGTTGTCTGATGAGTATCTTAGTCTTTCTCCAAGTGTTGCCTTGCCCAAATATGTTCCTTATGACATCACCCAAGTCTGAGTCGTATCAATATTTCTGTTCCAATTGTTGAACTCCTTAGGATTCCTGAGCATAAGAAAATGGCCTTTGTGTATTTAGGATTAAAAGAAGAACAGATTACCCAAGGAAGAAATATAAATAATGTAGACACTCCTCCTCTAACCATTACAAACCTAGAAGAACCACTAGCATTGGAGGATATAGCTGAACCACCTGAAGTTTACTTGGGAACATCTTTGGCTAAGTCTCAATTAAATTTTGATCCATTTTTTATAACGTTGATTATTAAGGAGACTGTTGTAAAATTGTATGTTTAATTCCGGAGCATCATGAAATGTTATACCTCTAGAGGCCATGAATGAATTGAACATTACAGTGATAGTATCTTATGGCACGTGTACTACAATGGATTGTAGAGATGCACGAGTTGTAGGATGGGTAAAAGGTTTGGTGCTACAACTTGCAGCTTATCTGGGTAAGAAATTGGAACTTGATGTTGTTATTGTTTATTTCCTTGCAAAATGGGGCATGTTGTTATCAAGAAAGTGGCTTGAAAGTGTTGGTGGAAGTGTTAAGATGGATATGTTTTTTTCCACCATTCCAATTGAGGGTAATCTTGTAAAGTTGTATGAAGAGAAGAATATGTTACATCTCATTAAAGATCCCAATAATGATTCTTATGAAGTGTTGTATGATGATTTAGATGTTGATAAATTTGTTAGATTTGCTGATGGAAAAGAGCACAAGATCGATCAATGTAAATTTCTTGAACAAGTAGGTTTTCCTTGGACCTTTTTATTCGATGGAGCTTGTTCCAAGTTTGGAAATGGTGTTGGTATTGTTATGATTTTTCAGGCTGGGAAGAGTTTTTTTTTTCTTTCAAACTCAAATTTGAGTGCACTAACAACATTGATGAATATGAAGCATTGTTATTGGGTTTAGGAATTACATGGTAATATGGTGTAAAGGATTTCACTATCAAAGGATATTCAGAAATGATCATCAAGCAAATTAGAAAAATGTATGCTACTAAAAATTAAAGAATGAAATAGTACAAACATGTAGTCTAGGATTTGATTGAAATGTTTGACTCATTTAACATTGTGCACCATGATAGAAAGTTTAATGTTGTTGTAGACAAGTTAGCAGTGCTAGGATCCAGATATGGAAATTGTGAAGTATCTCCATTTTGTGAGTATGATGTTGAAATACTAACAAGGCCATCTCTCCCTGACAACATTAGAAATTAGCAAGTGTTCAAGGATGATGCCCAGGTGAAACAGTTTCTGCACAACCAAGGTGAGTTTGCTGACCAAAAAATAGATTGGGAACCAATGGTGTGTGCTGCTGAAGGAAAGGAAACTTTATTTTGCAAAGACATCATCCAGCTGAGATAAACACGATTCCTAGACATTTGGTGGTACTTGAATCAAACTTTGTTAATGCTGATTAAATTATTAACAGAAGTATGTCAGTTTCAAGAGATGTGGAAGAGTATAACTTGGAAAAAAAGGAAAAACCACTTAAAATCTGGTTAGGAAGCAATCGAAGCAAGGAAGAGAAGCAGTCCCTATGTTCAATTGTTGAAGAAATATCGAGACTACCTAGCTTGGTATTACTATGAGTTGAAGGCATACAAGGGAAGATTTGATCCAACATGAAATTCCTCTTAAATCTAATGCCAAGCCTTTCAGGAAAAAATAGAGGCCGATTAATCCGTTCCTTTCTTTGAAGATGCAAGAAGAATTAAAGAAGTTGAGGGATGGAGGGATCAATCAACCCACAAGGTATTCATATTGGGTTACAAATTTAGTACCTATCAGAAAAAAATAATGGTGATATAAGGTTGTACATAGACTGTAGGGACTTGAATAAAGAATCACTGAAAGATAATTACCCTCTGCCAAACATGGAGAATATGCTACAATTGGTAACTAGTTCTGAATTGTTATGCACTTTGGATGTTTCTGTGGCTATAATCAAGTCACTGTGAAAGATTCAGAAAGAATAAAAACTACTTTTACCACTCCTTGGGGAACTTATGTGTATGTCAGGATTCCTTTTGGCTTAATCAATGCTGAAGCAAATTTCCAAAGAGCAATGGATGTAGTGTTTGCTACTTACATTAATGATTTCATTTTCAATTTATCAAGATGATGTAACTGTGTTTTCCAGAAAAAGAAATGATCACTTGCAACACTTGGAGAGATTATTGTAAAGGTGTAGATAATATGGCATATCATTGAATCCCAAGAAGTGCCATTTTGGAGTGCAAAAGGAAAAGTTGCTCAATCACATTGTATCAAGGAAGGGGTCATGATTGATCCCGAGAGACTGGAATCCATCAAAAAGGGTTCAATTCTGAGAACTAAGAAGGGAGTTCAATCCTTCTTTGGACAAATAAACATTATCAGAAGATTTGTGTCTAATTTTTCTGAGCTGACCATACCCATTACTAGCATGCTGAATAAGGACCAAGTTATGAAATGGGAAGAAGTTTCCATTCGAGATTTCAATGGGATCAAAGAATCATTAAATCATGCCCCTATTTTAGCAGCTCCAAATTACAAGAAGCCTTTTCAAATGTTTTCTTTTGCTTCATAAATCACCATTTCATCTGTCTTGTTGCAGAAGGATGATGAAGGAGCTAAGAGACCAATTGCCTTTTTCAGTAAGGCATTGCACGGAGTTGAGTTGAAATACACCATCATGGAGAAGCAAAAATTTTCCTTGGTGAAAGAAAAAATGGTTTTCAAACCTTACATCTTGAGCTCTAAAGTTGTTTCTTATGTTCCCCACACCATGGTGAAATATATCTTATTAGAGATGGAGGTCTCAAGTAAAATATGTAGATGGGAAAACAAGTTACAAGAATATGAGATGGATATCCAAACTAAGAAATTGATAAGAGGTTTGGGCCTAGCTAAGCTTATGGCCGAGAGTAACTTGCGAACTATTGAGGTGAATGAAGTGGAAGGAGAAAGGGTGGATGTCCTTGAAAAGTTTATAATATTTGAATGGTACAAAGATATAACATTCTATCTTGGATAACTATGCTGCCATGAACATTTGACTAAAAATCAGAAAAGAGATCTTAAGTTAGCCTCCCAAAAATATGTCATTACTGATTTTCGGTTACCTTGGAAAAACCCCAAGGGAGTGCTCTTGAGATGCATTATTTAAGATGAGGCCCCCAGAATAATTGCCAATCTCCATGGAATATTTTGTGGGGGAAATTTTGCTGGATGAGTTACAACACATAAAATATTGAGGGCTGGTTATTAGTGGCCAACTCTTTTCAAGGATACAACTCTATTGGTTAGTAAATTTGAAAGTTACCAGCGTTTTTCTGGAAGACTGAAAACTTCATGTTCCCTTCCTTTACAGCCTATGTCAATTGAAGCCCCATTTAAGAAATGGGGAATGTATTTCATTGGTGAGATTTTAGATCCTTCTAGTGCTGGGCATAAATGGATTCTTGTAGCCATTGATTATTTCACTAAGTGGGTGTAAGTAATCCCCACTAAGAAAGAAACACACTAAGTCATCATGAACTTCATGTTGAATCAAATCATATGTAGATTTGGAGTGCCCATATATTATTGTTGTTGATAATGCCATGAGTTTTAGAGCCAAAACTTTGGTGGCAATGTGCAAAGGGTATGGAATCAATTTGACATATGCTTCTAACTACAATCCCCAAACAAAATTGACAAATTGAGTCTAGCAATAAAAACTTGTGAAGATCATTAGAAGAACCTTCGAGCTAAACAAAAACAAGTGGGGTAAGCAACTAAAGTTTGGCTTGCTTGGGTTGAAAAAATCACTTTCAAAAGAGCTTACAGGTATAAGCCCATTTGAGTTGGTATATGGAATTGAATATTTTTTGCCCCTTCATTTGCAATTGAATTCCTTTCAATTTATTCAACAAATTGAAGATCAATAATTTATTCCATATGATGCTCGAATCAATAAAATTATTGAATTAGATGAAGAATGAAGGGGCATCCCATCTGTAGAATGTGAAGTTCAAAGAAAATTTGAATAATTTATTTGATAAAAATGTGACTCCAAGAGCTTTAAGTATTGTGTTATTATGGGACAACAAACACGAGGATAAGGGAAAACATGGAAATTTTGATGCATTGGGATTGGGCTCTTATTCAATTGACATTCGAATTGGTGAACACACTTTCTTCTTAAAAGACTTAGATGGGGAATTTCTTTAATTTCCTCTTAATGACATGTATTTTAAACATTTCCTTCATTGATTTCTCATAATCAAGGTATACTCCATTGTACAGTGTATAGTCTAATTGTTTCTTTCTACTTTTGTGTTTTTCTATTTTTGTTTCTCTTGGTCCCTAGTGGCCATTTTGTTGAATTCTCACTTTGTTCCTGGAAGGTTGGATCATGACTCCATTGCCCAATGGTTTACTTTTGTTATGCTATTTTTTATTGTAGCACTCATAGGGACTGCTCATCCTCGAGTCCGAGCTGATATTGGTGCTCAATTTGGTCTTGCCCCGTTTGTCCTTGAAATTCTTCTTTTTTTGGGCTTTGTCGTCTTTTCTATCTCCTCGTATTGATGACTGAAAGCTCTATCCTTCATTTAGTTGCCATGATCAGTACCTTCCTTGGTCAAGGATCACTTTAAGTCCAAAATTTGTTTTTTTGTGCCTTTGTCATGTGAAAGGATTTATAACTTCGGTATAAAATCAAGTTTTTTCCCTTCCTTTTTTTTTCTATAGTTACGTTTTATTTTCCTGATATCTATGGAAACATGATTGGATGTAGCTTGGAGGATCACATTCGGGCCTTATATCATTTCCAAATTCGTTTTCCTTGAAGAAGGATTCATTTCTAGGTGCAAATGGTGATTTTCCTACAATTTACAGATTGATAGATGTATTTTCCCCATAAAAATTATATCTCCACATATTTGGAAACATGGTGCTTTTTGATTGGATGCTACTCGATGGGGCACTTTGAAACTCTAAGGCACACTTCAACTCAATTCTTGTCCACATGGAGGGCCTACGCTCATATGAAAATTCACCTCTGGGTCCTACCTTAGTAGTTGTGCCATGGAGACATGTGGAGATTTCCTTTATCCTTGCCCATACTTAAAATTTTATATAAGCGGTTGGTTCAACTTTATCAGACTCATGACACATTAAAGGCCTGCACTTGTTTGGGGTCTCCACATTTGGGATCCATATCAAAAGAGTGCTGAGGGGACACGTGGGGGGATCCACTCACTTTGTTCATACTTAGAATTTTTATCAGCTGTGGATGAAAGTCTGTCAGGTTCTTGACACATGGGGGGGGGCTGCACTCATTTCAGGATGTGCCTAAGGGTCCCACCTTAGTATTCGTGCTAAGGATCGATGCAGAGGGTCCACGCTTATTCAGGGTCTCCACCTTTGAGGACCATACCAAAGGTGTGTCAAGGCGACATGTGGAGGCTTCCGCTAGCTCCTTTTATACTTAGACTTTCCAAAGGCCAAAAGGCATTTTTCTTAGGGCCAGGGCAGGTGGAAGGCCTATGCTTGTTTGGAAACTTTCCTATGTATTTCTCCTTTCTAGCTGCACTAAGGAAGCACGTGGATGACTCTTATCTAAGGTTGAGAAGGGGTAATATCAATGGTTGTTGTGCATTGGAACTTTTTCTCACCATTTTTAATCCAAGACTCTTGGAGATGCAAATACGCACTATTTTTTCATCATTTTTGGTGTAATTCCTTGTCATTTTGCCTACAAAGTACAATTGAATGGATTCAGAGCTTAATTCATGAGTCAAGGGACTGTAGAGACTGATATTTTGAAGTTAAAGTGGCTCAGGCACTTGCAAAAAGGGAAAATTACCAAAGAAGATGGATGCAGGGAAGAGTTGTAAAGGAAAGAGAGGGAAAAGGATGAAATGATGGAGGAGGCAGGCATAAAATATGAAAAGGGCGTTACCTGGAGAGTGAAAAAGATTTCCTATTAGATCCAGTTGTTTAAAGCCTCTGGAGAATGATTAAAATGGAGATTTCTCACATGACAGAAATCAAAATGATTAAAATTACTGTCAAAAAGGTTGTGGCATGGCATCCTAGTCATTAGTCGAGAGTTTGAGAAACATGATCAATTCATAAGTGGTCCACCTGGTAGCTTGCGGGTGTAAATTTGTTAAACTTCACTTTCTGAGGCAAATTGGTAACAAGAAAAGTTCCCTCGAATATTCTAATTTTTTGGGAGGAAAATTTGGGATGAGTGAGTGAGTGAAATGTATAAATGCAATGAGAATACTCTTGCAAATGGTCATGGGTTAAATTTCACGAGAAAAATTTGAGAAAAGTTGTCTTCTAAGAAACCCATATGAGATACATGGTTAATTTCTTCTGTGTTATATTTTCTATCATCTCAAGTTGATTCTAGATGTATAGCCATTTGACAAGCTCTGATATTGCTCTGGAAGCTCTCCCCTACTGATGAATCTAGGAAATTTTGAAATTAATTTGTGTTCAATCTCTAGAAAAAAAAATTCTGCTTATTTCATAATGTCTACAAATGGTTTCTCTTGTTCCTATTGTAATCTTACATTGAAATCTTTGTGAAATCATGCAGATCTCATCCTTGTGATTGTTTAGTTGCATTTAAAATTTCATTTATTAGAAGAGCTTTCACCTGGTAATGAAATAAACAATTTAAACTCGCTTTACCTTCTTTTTTTTACAGAGATTGTTTATAAGTCTTTGGGTGTACCTTAGGCATGATTGATCAGAAATTTTGGTGTTTAATTGAGTCTTTTAACTCAAGCCTTCATTCTAAATTCTCAAATATTATGTGAAAACGTGCAAATCTCGGCCTCCATTGATGCACACCTTCTGGTTGAAGGAATGTCTTAACTATTATGAAGCTTTATGTTGTTGAGTTTTCCATTGTTGTGAAGTTCCTCAAATATCTGGGAAAATCAAATTTATCTTGCTTAAGATCACACTAAAAAATCATTCAAACGACTAATCCTACTCTGTACTACCCCATTTTTTCCTTTTATATCTACAAAGAAACAAAATTTGTTTACTAAAACATGCAGAACAATCAGGATTTCAGAATGTCTTCAATAACCTTAGCCTTTTTCTGAAAGTATCTCCATCTTTAAGAAGTGACAACTCTTGAGAGTTAAATTATGGAGTATTGATAATACTTTCCTAAGGTTTTCTTCATAAAATTTGTGCAAAATAAGAACATCTCCATCTCCTTCAATAAACAGAGGTTACACTAAGGGTCCTCTCACCCCGGTTAAAGAGGCACAACCTAAATAAGTGAAGATAGATCAAATCCTCTTTAAAGTGATATCCATATCTCCACAATATGAGTGACAAGGGGCCAGTTAGATCTCATCCTTAGCTAAAAAATTACATACATTATTATCTATATGTCTCTAAGATCCATATCAAATTTGTGATGTTGCTCAGCTTGAAAAGGAGAACAAATTTGGATACCAACAACACCAACTTGCTATTTTTAGTAGGTGCTTATGAGACCATTTAATATTTTTAGTAAGTGTCAATTCTGGACTGATATGAATATTTCAATGATATTTTCCTGTGATATCTCTTATGTGTTGATTGCCTCCTTCGTAACTTCTTCAACTGGTGACTTTCTAGAAATAACAGTCTCCCATGTAAAAGGCATACTATTTTTAGTAAGTTTTCTTTTGGTGGTTGGATCACGGTGGAATGAAGTTTTATGATATGGGTTTTTTCCTAATATCATCCCTCTAAAATTTTAGGCTTACTTGAGCACTAGTTCGTGAAATTTTAATATTTTAAATTTTTTACCTCGCAACATCTATGAACATGATAGCCATTAATGGAGCTTGAAAATTAAAAGTATGGTTTTCTCCTCTGTTTATGTTTAAAATAATATTTTTCATATGGTTTTTTGTTTCTCGTTCCACTGGTGAATTTTCTCTTCAAACTGATTGTCGGTTTGACAAGAAATCTAAATTTTCTCTTTGTTGTGGAAAAGGGGATATTTCTTCGTTGTGAACAATATATTTTGTAGAAGAGAGATACGTCGTTGAGGATTTTTGGGTTTCTTAAAATGAATAATTCAGAAACAAATGAATCTTTGATTCATGCACTAGTTTGCAATATATATCAAATTCTTTATCTCACGACAATGGGGTGTTTTAGATGAATCCCTTTACTCATCTTCTACATTCTTCATTTTATCGATTAATACTTCCTCTGATTTCACTGTGATTTAATGGAATGATGGAATTTATTGAGCTGGTTTTGAGTGCAGTGCTGGTGGCAAGAATTTCTAAACAAGAATGGATAGAGGTATGGCAGGGTGTGAATCTGTGAAGAAGGATTGGAGGGAAAAACTTACTAAGTGTCGGATTTAAAATATTCAGAAACACATACCACGCGTGGGAAACATTTTTATGTCCCTCATTTACCTTTAAATAATGGTTTTAAAGGGTCATCAAATTTCACATCATACCTCCATGCAACACTTGTCAAGATTTTGACGATTGAGCATTAGGGCTAGGGGGTTGGAGTAAAGCACCTGGGGTCTAAATGTTGTATTGTAGAAGGTCACATTGATGCCTTACGGGCCATAGGGGGATGGGTTCATTTTTATGTCCCTCAGGAACCTTTTCCAAAGAAGCAAAATGGTCTTTAGTTTTCACCTCACACCAGGTTGTGACACTTGGCACAATCTGAACAACTGAGGGGATAGGATGCGGCAAGCTCGTGGTGGTTGAATTGGTGACACAAAGGGTTCCATGGGTGACCAAAGAGAAAAAGAGGGCTGCACACATTTTACTATCCCTCATGTACCTTTTCTTAAGGGATTAAAGGGACACCAAAATGTGCTAGGCTCCTAACGCTAACACGAGTCCACATGAGAATTTTCTTAATTGTTAAACGCGTTCCTTGAGACAACTTATGACGGTAATAATGTGGGCTTTGAGATGAGTTCAAAAGAGAAATTTTATTTGATATTGATTGAAAAAAAATCAATTAATTGAATGGTGACAGTTGAGAGATTAAATTATTACTGCATCACCTTTAAATGCACCTTTTTTCTCAAGATTTCATGTTGTGCACAAGAAAAATGAGTTGTCTAGGGAAGTGTATGATGTTTCACGAGGTCTAATTTTTTCCACCACTTAGGGTATGAAAATTACCTTCCATTGGAAATTTATTGGGCTCTCTAATCTTTACAAAGATCCTAAAATCCTTTCTAAAATCTCACATACTCCTTCAGGTTGTATGTTCCTTTAGGCCCGAAAACCCAATTTTACTGAATCAATTCCAAAATGTCTCTGCTGAATTGATCGCAATGCCTTAAAACCCTTTGAAAAAATTCAATCCTCCTTTTTTGAAGATGCATTTCCCTTTTTATATACTTTTTATTTTTAGTATGCCTCTCCATGGACACATGATACTTTTAGTAAGTGCACTGCGGGTGTCAGATTTTGACAAAACAAGTTTTTAAATTCTATGTTTTATTATGGGGTTCAAAAATCTGAAAAAGTGGGAAAATGATATTTTTATTGGTGGGATTAGAATACTGATAAAATACACAACCCTCCATATCCATAAAAAAATAGGGACTTCATGGCGCGGATACTAGTTTATGTGAAACAAGATTTTTCAACGATCATTCCCTCCACTTTTCACATGATTTCGCTCACTGGAACCTTTGGAAGTCAAGAATTAGCTCACTTCCTTTTTTCTCTACTGGTCTTCATATGACAAGGTAGAATGCCGATGAAAAATCAGTCCTACATATCTCTAAAAATTAGAGACTTCATGGCATGAAAACTAGTTTGTGTGAAACTAGATTTTTCAATGACCATGCCCTCCAATTTTCATGCAATTTCACGCACTAGAACCTTCAAAACTTAATAGGTATCTCACTGTATTTTTAGAATTTTTTTTTCATTTCAACCATTAATGGAGTCTTCAACCTTCATATATCATAAAGGTGGTGATGAAGGAGAATGATGTTGTTTTTACTTGAGAATGAGAGGGAGGCTAGGAAAAATCATTTAGGAGATTACTTTTCGGGGCATGAGGAACCAACAGGTTCAAGTGGGCTAGGAAAATTTTATGTCCTTTATCTCCTTTTTCTAAAGGGATGAAATGGACATTAATTTTTACTTTTCCCCTCATAATGACACTTGGCGAACATCCATTCAAGGAGAGGGAAGGTTCTAGTTTAGCTCTTAGGGAATTAACTTGAAAATTGGAGGTCATATTAGTATTGTGGGAAAATATTATTGTCCCCTATATCCGTTAGCTAAAGGGACAAAAGGGACACCAAAATGTGCCAGCCTCTTAGAGCCGAAACATGTTAACTTCATAAAAATACTAAGTATGAGAACTTGAGAGAAAAATTTAATATGAATTTGAGTAAAAATGGGCTTCTAGATCCAATAGTGGGGTTATGAGCTCTTCATTCCTCCATTTAAGCCCCTGATAATCATATTTTAGTTCTAGATTCTTGACTAATCATGAGAAAAAATGTATATTGACCTATTGTGTGAAGGTGTCATGAAAAATATGATTCCACCATATTGTAGGGATTTGAATTCCCTTTCTGAATATGTATTATTTATATCCTAACTCCTAAAGATTCTAGAATAAATTAAAAAAATCTCATTATCTTTCTAGGTCTTCGCACTGCCTTGTCCTGTGAACCCTATTTTTTTATGAATCTTCCCCAACTGTTCCAAATATTTCTTTAATATTCCAAAATCAATTCCTTGATGTTATTATACACTTTGATTCATCTCCATGTTAGTTTTTCTCTCCTCTATTCCACTTCAAGGGGCTAGAAAAGTCCTATGAAGGCCAGTGGTTGCCCTTCCCAACACTGCCAAAAATTACCGTTCTTCAAGAACTCTTAAAATCACCTAGGGGCATTGACTTTACTTTCCTAATTTACCTAGGGGACTGACTCAACATCCTCTGCGGAGTCATTGAATAGATTGGGTAAGTTTGGATTGAGGATGGATAGACCCTGGGGTGTCTTGTAAAGGTAAAACTAGAAAATTTTGACACAAGGGTATCGTTGTAATGCTGAAAACTTAAAAAAAATTCCCATCGAACATTTACATCACAACAGTTACCTTCCACACAGATAAAGTACAAGTCGCGGTTAGATATTAAATGAACCTTACCCACCTACATATCATTTTACGACCACATTCTTAAGTATTAGCCTGTAGGCCACTAACCCCCTTAATATTAATAACAACAATTAAAAGGTGAAATACCCAAGTTATCAACATAAGGTAACACATACTTAGGGTGCTTATAAATATTTATTTACAAATAACTCTCGAGTAATTTTTTTGTTGTATCCAAACATCAAGAGAAGTATATACAACTCATTTACAAATAAAGAATCACCCAATATAAAGGTTAATTAGCACCCTAAATTTAAATGAACCAAATTTATACAACAGACGTGTATTCTAAAACATGATTCCCAAGAAAAGAGTTAATATCAGAAACAACCCATACTAAGATTTTAAGGAATAGTTTTTATGGAATTTTTATAGACCACAATCACTATATTTTTCTTTAATACTCTTTCTATCCCATTGTGCTTTAGTGTGATCAATTTAAAACACACAAAATAAGATAATTTTAAGTAATGGGTAGAAACAATTCATCACTGAAATAATTCAATACTTTTAAATACACCTAGGATAGTGATTTTCAGTAATGGGTTACACAAATTACCAAAGAATCATTTAATAATTTGAAACTCACATAGGGGAACAAGTTTAAGTAATGGGTAACAGTAAATTTCCATAGAATCATTCTATAGATGTCTAGCTATGTAAAAATTAAAATACCACATTTAGGGGAGTAATCCATCCATTCGAATGTCTAAAACTCCAAACTAGAATACCAAGTCATATAATACAACTAAAGGGGGATTAAGCCTTAGGAAAACTAGGCAGTTGCCTAAGGCACCAACAGTCAGGGGGGCATAAATCTATAAATTTCCTTTTTGTCAGTTTATTTTAAAACTTAATTTTAAAATAATTTATCTGAAGATATGATATTGATCAACCCATTTATAGATATTATTGTATAGTAACATAAATTTCACGCATAAACATAAAAATGTTTTGTAATATTTTTGCAAGTAAAATTAAATATCACATATTTACAAGCACATGTTTTTTTTGGTATTATTACTCATTCTCTGATGTAGCTCCAAATTATGTAGGTGTGTAATTTGTTCTAGATAAAGTTTAATGCATTTTTTATAATGTCGCTAGTGTATTTAGTAGAGGTGAGTATAACTGAAAGAAAAAAGTAGTTGATTTTTTATTCTTAATTTTTTAGGGGAAATTTTGTATTATTTTTACTATAGAGGAATCCATAGGCCTAGTTCAAATACGATTCTTCACAAAAGTATGGGATCTACATAAACATTTTATTTATTTGTAAAAAAATGGTGCTTTATTTTAGGATAGAGTGCCTGTCACCTACTTGATATGACTAAACCAGATTTGTAAGAAGCCTTGTATAAAATATTATATTTTTTGCATTCTGAGCATTTCCTACGATTAATGTTTTCCACAGGCGAAATATTTTTCATCATTCTATGATAATTTAATAATATATTTTTATTATTTTCGATTTTGATCATGATGTAAATTAAAAAATACAAGAATATAGAAATATTTTCTTTATGGAAAAAAATAATAGGCTAAATTTGTGAAGAGGGCATCCCCTCAAACTATTGCCTAGGGATCTCCCGACCTCTAATTCAGCCTTGAATACAACTTGGTACAAATGAATGCAGAAAGAGCAAAGGGTGGAGATTCATGCCTGAGAATTCGTCGGTGCTCCGTCTTCTACTTTATCTTCGAATCCTTTTGCAATACGACTTAAAAGCTAACTTGACCCGATACAATAAGAATAGTTGGGATAAAAATGGAAATAAATCACATAAACATGCAGATTAGTGTAGTCACTATGTGAATTCCATGGGCCATTTACGTATTTAATGTTGCACTTATTCTTCCACCACCCATTGTTCCTCTAAGGTTGGTTGGTTTCATGTGAGTAAAGCCATGATTAATTTCATGACTAATTTATAGTCATGCACAGTCAATCGTACATCACCAACACCCATGTCTACATTAAATAAATCCATCTCTTTTAAATTTCATGGAACCACTCCACCAATTCATTAAATCTTCCCTTTTATTTAATTTATTATTTTGTTTTATTTTATTTTCCTTTTTATTATTTTATTTATTGATCACCGTTAATTTACATCTATTTAGTTTACTCTATTTATCTTTTACATATATTATTAATTCTCATTATTACTATTA